>CM053027.1:528075174-528427674 GCA_028564925.1 Lithobates sylvaticus
CGTCTTTGGTCAAACATTGATGCAGTGGCATTTAGTCTATTAGTTTAGCTTTGTACAGATAAAGATATGAACTTAGGAGCGCTTATGACTTCAGTGTTACATTCTCTGCAGGCCGAGAGAGCTCATTGCCCCTCGGGTACATGTGTACTTTGTGTGTTAGTGTACACTTGGTTTCTCCCTGGAGGTTCATGTGCATCTGTGGAGAAGTTTGTTCAACTTCGTAGCGAGTGGAATAGAGGTACATAGGAAGCATACAAGAGACAGTCACTGAGTACACAGATAAGGATACCCCACTGGAACAATGAATGAAGAAGACACAGTTTAAATACATGGCACATTGCTGTATACAAGTGAATAAACCAAACAAAAAAAGAGCAATCAATTCAAAAGGACACAGGAACACAAATGCTTTAAAAAGGGCTTTTTCCAGTTTGTTTCCAGGCTTCATTAGCTCCTTTAATGGTCTCTCGCTTGACACATTTCAAGTAACCCTGAAAGCCTTGTTGTTGGGGGGCATGCTGTAGAAACAAGAAACAGAGTGTGAACTGAGTGACATCCAATACTTAACCACTTCAATAACGGCACTTTCACCCCTTTCCTGCCCAGACCAATATTCAGCTTTCAGCCATCTCACACTTTGAATGACAACACTGTACCCAAACAAAATTTTTATCATTTTTTTCACACAAATACAACTTTATTTTGGTGGTATTTAATCACCATTGGGTTTTTTATTCTTTGCGATATAAGTGAAAAAATTAGCAAAATTTTGGAAAAAAAAAAAACACTTTTTTTTTTTCTATTATAATATTTTGCAAATAAGTACCGTAATGTTTGTTCATAAATTTGGGCCAACATTTATACTGCTACATATCTTTGGTAAAATAACCCAAATTAGTGGATATTATTTAGCCTGTGTGAAAGTTAGTCTACAAGCTATGGTGCCAATCATTAAAAATTAATCACATCTAATGTACCGACAGTCTATCTCATTTCCTGGGGCCCTGAGATGTCAGGAAAGTACAAATAACCCCCCCCCCCCCCACAAATGACCCCTTTTTGGAAAGTAGACAGTCCAAAGGAATTTAGTAAGAGGCATGGTAATTAGAAGTTGTAATTTTTTACCACAATTCATGGGAAAATTAAGGTTTTTATTTATTTTTTAATAAAATTGTCAAAACAATAAGTTATTGCTCACACACGGCATAGGCATACTTGCAATTACACCCCACAATACATTCTGCTACTCCTCCAGAGTATGGCAATACTACACATGTGAGACTTTTTCCAAGCCTAGCCACATACAGAGGCCCAACATGCAGGGAGCACCATCAGGTGTTCTAGGAGCATACATTACATATCTAATTTCCTGACTACCTATCACACTTTTGAAGGCCCTGGAGCACCAGGACAATGGAAACACCCACAAAATGACCCCATTTTGGAAAGCAAACTCCCCAACATCTATTATATGAGGCATGGGCTGGAGATAGGTACTCAGGTACTCTGATGGACTGGTGACAGGTAATCTTTATTACTGGGCAATTTGTGTGTTTTACTTTACACTGTAAGTGGTAACTAGCTGTTACTGCAAGCTAGTTACCACGGTTTGTTGACATTTGTGAACATCTATGATTGGACACAACCGGTCACGTGGTAAAGAGCCAATTTCATTGGCTCTTTACCCTGATTGGGGATGGGCTGTGTTAGAGTGACACGCCTCGTCCCTGATTGCCGTGCTGGGGGTGCGCACGAGTGGTGTGCACAAAGAAAGTGCACGTGACCGGCTGCGATTGGACACAGCAGGTCATGTGGTAAAGAGACATTTTTATTAGCTCTTTACCCTGATCGGGGATGGGCTGTGTCTCGAAGGACACACCTCATCCCGATAACCATGCTGGGCAACTGCGATGGGTGCGCGAGAGTGACGAGAACGGTTGGACGCCATATGACACCCACCTGGAGGGAGGAAAGGTCCCAGAAGGAAGCCTCTTCTAAAGATGATGCACAAGAAAGCCTGCAAACAGTTTACCAAAGACAAGCAGACTAAGGACATGGATTACTGGGAACCATGTCCTGTGGTCTGACGAGACCAAGATAAACGTATTTGGTTCAGATGGTGTCAAGCGTGTGTCGCGGCAACCAGGTGAGGAGTACAAAGACAAGTATGTCTTGTCTACAGTCAAGCATGGGGGTGGGAGTGTCATGGTCTGGGGCTGCATGATTGCTGCCGGCACTGGGGAGCTACTGCTCATTGAGGGAACCACGAATGCCGACATGTACTGTGACATACTGAAGCAGAGAATGATCCCCTCCCTTCAGAAACTGGGCCACAGGGCAGTATTTCAACATAACGACCCCAAACACACCTCCAAGATGACCACTGCCTTGCTAAAGAAGCTGAGGGTGAAGGTGATGGACTGGCCAAGCATGTCTCCAGACCTAAACCCTATTGAGCATCTGTGGGGCATCCTCAAAACGGAAGGCGGAGGAGCGCAAGGTCTCCAATATCCACCAGCTCTGATGTCGTCATGGAGGATTTGAAGAGGACTCTAGTGGCAAACTGTGAAGCTCTGGTGAACTCCATGCCTAAAAGGGTTAAGGCAGTGCTGGAAAATAATGGTGGCCACACGAAATATTGACACTTTGGGCCCAATTTGGACATTTTCACTTAGGGGTGTACTCACTTTTTTTGCCAGCGGTTTAGACAGTAATGGCTGTGTGTGGAGTTATTTTGAGGGTACCACACCACATTTACACTGTTATACAAGCTGTATACTCACTACTTTACATTTTAGCAAAGTGTAATTTCTTCATTGTTGTCACAGTGTTGAAAAGATATAATAAAATATTTTCAAAAATGTGAGGGCTGTATATTCCTACTGTCCATTAATACAGCCCATTATAGTTATGTGCCTTTAGGAATGTTTGGGGATGAGAATTGTCAGAGCTTTAGCCAACCAAAAAGGCACATCATCTGAACAGAGCAAGGGGGAAGGGTGGTTACTGAAAGCTTCTGCAGATGCCTCAGACACCTCTAGATGCCTGCACTTTAACAAGACAAATTGCTACTGTCGCATGTAAAAGTGACAGTCACTTTAAAGCTGAACTCTGGACAAGCCCACAGATCTATGCGATTGGATTAACCACTTCGCATCCAGGCCAATTCTGACATTTTTCTCTTACATGTAAAAATCATAATTTTTTTGCTAGAAAATTACATAGAACCCCCAAACATTATATATGTTTTTTTTAGCAAAGACCCTAGAGAATACAATGGCAGTCGTAACTTTTTATCTTGCATGGTATTTGCGCAGCAATTTTTCGAACTCGTTTTTTTCTGAAAAAAAAAAAACAGTTTCATGCTTTAAAACAAAACAAAACAGTAAAGTTAGCCCAATTTTTTTTGCATAATGTGAATGATGAAGATACGCCGAGTAAATAGATACCCAACAAGTCACGCTTCAAAATTGCACGCGCTCGTGGAATGGCACCAAACTTTGATATTTAAAAATCCCCATAGGCGACGCTTTAATTCTTTTTACTGGTTACATGTTTTGAGTTACAGAGGAGGTCTAGGGCTAGAATTATTGCTCTCATCCAACGTTCGCGGCGATACCTCACATGTGTGGTTTGAACACCGTTTTCATATGTGGGCGGGACTTGTCCAGTTCTGGGCACCAGTCCTCAGGAAGGATGTACTGGAAATGGAGCGAGTACAAAGAAGGGCAACAAAGCTAATAAAGGGTCTGGAGGATATTAGTTATGAAGAAAGGTTGTGAGCACTGGACTTGTTCTCCCTGGAGAAGAGGCACTTGAGAGGGGACATGATTTCAATTTACAAATACCGTACTAGCGACCCCACAATAGGAATAAAACTTTTTTGCAGAAGGGAGTTTAACAAGACACGTGGCCACTCAAAATTAGAAGAAAAGAGGTTTAACCATAAACTACGTAGAGGGTTCTTTACTGTAAGAGCGGCCAGGATGTGGAATTCCCTTCCACATGCGGTGGTCTCAGTAGGGAGGGGATCGATAGTTTCAAAAAAAATATTAAATAGGCACCGTAACGATCAAAACATACAGGGTTATACGATGTAATACTGACTTATAATCACACACATAGGTTGGACTTGATGGACTCGTGTCTTTTTTAAACCCCACCCCATGTAACTAACTGGATTAAATGGTGTTTTAACATCTACCCAGAGCTAAGTCGTACATTTTATATTATGGTCTCAAAATGTGTTTCAGGCACGTCATAATTTTATGTTCCTTTCATTCCCTCCAAATGAATAAATTCACAAAACCTATATGAGTCTATTACCTTTAATCCTCTGTGGAGCCTGTTTTTCAGAACACCCAGGAATTCTCCGTGGCTCAAGCAGTTATCCCCATCCAGGTCAAAAATCTTAAAAACGGTGTCCAGCACGTTTTCGGATAGTTCCTGGCCTGTTGCCACTTTAACAGCTCTCTTGAATTCAGCTAGTAAAAATAAATGATAATTATTTTGTATTAAAAAATGTGAAGGAACATAAATATTTACTACTTGCTTAACAGTTAGTGAATGTCAATAAAAAAAATCCTGATCACCCCCCAGAGCAGTACAGTGTCACTAGCCAAGCAAGCAGCCTATTTCTACTGAATACAGATAAAAACACTGATTAAGTGTAGTATTTATAAACTACCATAAAAGTTCTCACATGTTTGTGATAAAAGACCACCACTCCAGTAGACGGCAGTCTCCCCTCTGGTGGGCGGTGTGTAAAGATGTAAAAGCTGCTCTGTGTTGAAGAGCTGCTGTGAACCGCAAGGAAGTATCCAGGAAGGGGTGAACGCCAGCCCCTTTGTACCGCTGTAGACCACATGGAAGCGTCCAGAGTGGGCGGGGCAGGGCAACACGTTTAGAGGTGGAGAACCCCTATAATCCATCAATCTAATCCCCTGACACTCACAGCCTATAATATAATCCACTGATATATTGTTTTTGTTTCCCCTTTTTGTTATATGAATGCACTGACTAAAACTTATCAACTTATTGTCCCCCCCTCCTAAAATAAATTTAGTTTTATGTATGCACTGACTTTATGTTATTACATGCAATACTATCTTTAATTGTGATCATTAGTATTGTGTTCATCAAATTTCTGTTGCTATTGGTATCCATTTATTCCAGAACTTCCTGGTGTTGGGCAGCCTTAAGAAAGGAGTTCTCCACCCCAAAACGTCCAGACCTTTCTGGATGCTTCCTTGCGGTTCACAACGGCTCCCCAACACCTGACACAGAGCAGCTTTTACATCTTTCCAAACCACCCACAAGAGGGAAGGCTGCTTACTAATGAAGTTGTGTATATGCTTTTATCACAAACATGCAAGTGCAGTATCGCCTTTATCTTTTATGGTTATTTAATATAAAGCATATTAAAATGAGATCTGATCATGGTGCGCGTGGATGTAAAATATCAGGAGAAGATACTATCTCCTCATTATAGAATCTTATAAGAAGGTTAGTGACTGACAAAGCCAGTGGCATCCACCAGACAATGAATTATCAGTTATGTGCTGTCTGTAGCTAGCCATGCACTAAATTCTCAAATTTCACAATCTGACTCAAAAGGAGACCACACATGAATTTATCAAAGTTTTACAACTGTGTGTTTGACTCTGTGGCCTAATTTTTTTTTACTGGTATAGGTGGAATTCTGGCATATATACTGGTGATGAGCGCCCTTATGTAGGTAGGTTTATCCTTTTGAAACAAAATCTGCAAAATCTGGTGTAGGTCTGCATAGAAACCAATCAGCTTCCAGGTTTTGTCAAAGCTTAATTGAACAAGCTGAAGATAGAAATTGATTGGCTACCATGCACAGCTGCACCCGATTTTGCACCCTCCAGTTCTGGTAAATCAATCCCATGTCTATATAGTGTGCATCGAAACACATTTGTAGTCTTCAGCAGAAGATGCGACGGGGTGAAAACACAGCCAGCAGCACAATTGGGAGACAGGGACAGGGCACTGTCACCCTATAAAATAAGTGCTTGAACTATAATCTTCATAGCAGAATCACCAGTTATTATTTCAATGAAAACTAAAGATTTATAAATGAACATATCTTTTCAAATGACATCAACATGTTAGTAATTAGGTTTGCATCCATTTTAATATGTTGCTATTATATACATATGTAAATAAACTAATACTACATCCACAAAATAGAAAAAAAAAGACACCTTAAATAAATGCTTTAGTGCACTGTAATGGGCAGTGTTGCTGTAATAAAGGCTTTTTAATGTTCTCACCTAATTTCACCGCTCTGTTGGCCACACTAAACATCTTCACTGTGATGGAGAAATCCTCCAAGTTGTTCATAAAATGATAAAAGCTCTTAAATTCCTCCAAGCTGATGTTCTGGAATTACAAAGCGTTACAATTAGTATGAAAAGCACAAGCAATGCATTCAGTATTTTCTGAGTGCGCAAAGAGAGGCTGTATAATACTTTATATGTACGTTACAACGGCATGGTGCCTCATGGTCAACACCGCTGTCTTGCACAACTGTGTTTCTGCATTCAAAACCTGATACCAACATGCAAGACAAAGAAAGATGGTCAGTCCAAAGCAAAGCCCATCCATTTGGCTACAGCTTGCACACTGCCCGACACTAGAGGTCACAAAGCAAAGCACAAAGCAAAAAAGTATTGTAATAAAATAGTCATTTATAAAGCATGTGTGGAAGTTAAATGCCTGTTTAAAATACTGTTTTAAAGCTCAACCAAACGTTCAGAATAGAATGGCTAAATACATTACAGGCACATCAAAATAAAAGGTCTTCAAAGTCTTATCGGTTTTTTTTCTATTTTAGAAAACAGCTACAGTCCAAGTAGAAAAGCCTGCCCCCTGCCAGCATGCTGTAGAGAAGAACCCTTGCTTTCTGTGTGGAAGCAGTAGGCTCTCTTAGAGGTCTGCTGTGACCCCTGCCAAGTCAGAGCCAGAAAAAAAAAATTTAGCTGAAAGTTCAATTGAGCTTTAAATCAAAATACAGTTAATTTTTTTAATTTTCCACACCAAAGCTGCTATTTCTACGAGATGATCCACACATGGCCTATATTGTTGTGCAGGATTATTTTCTAGCGATCCCACATTTGATTATGCTCCAAAGAGAGAGAAAGCTTCCTTTCCAGTTACATTTACCATCTTTGCCTCTGAACACTTATGAGACCTTAGGCACACAAAGATTTCTGCAGATGGTAGAAAGATGGAAGAGACCAAATAGTTAAGGTGGGACTAAACTCCCATACATGAATTGTACCTATAGGTAAGCCTATAATCAGGCTTACCTATAGGTACTGTAAATATCTCAAACCTGCACAGTCTACGAGATATTTACTGTACATGATGTCACCGGCGCATGCGCTCTGAAGTCCTATGCAGTAAATGGCAGCTCCTGCATGCATGCGCGGGAGTGACTTCAAGACAGCTCCAGCCACTCACACAGCCGGTGTCCGGGAACCTGGAAGAAAGACTGGGTGAAGATGGAAGCTATGTCAGCGGTGACAGTTCGCCGCTGGACTGCTTTGTTCTAAGGTAAGTTTCACATGTGCTAGTATGCGATGCATACTCAAAATCACAGGTGGTTTACAACTGCTTTAATAAATCAAGTCTGGGATAATATTCTGGGGAATCACCAATGTAGATTGTAAAAAAAAAATAAAAAAAAAAAAAAATAAATTAAAAAAATTAAAAATCCCACTCACTAAAAATCCCCCCAGAGCACCAGTACATTTATAATAAACACTGTAAGAATATGGCCCAATCATAACTCAAAAAAGCTGTGTGAAGCAGAAAAGGAACACTCCATCCTACCTATAAAGCATGGTGGAGGGATACATCTCATTACAAGCACTAGGAAACTGGTCAGGATTGATGGCAAGATGGATAAAGCCGAATGAAGAACCTGTATAAAAGTCTCCAAGAGATCTGAGATGAGGAGGGTTTTCACCTTCTAGCCAAACAATGACTATAAATCAGAAAACCCGAAAACGCCTTGGGACTGTATCTGCAGGCTTTGGGCTGGTGTATTGGCATCAGTTTAAGATGCGTCTGAGATCATTCAGAAATAATTGACAGGAGCAGGCTAAGGTGGTTCTACCAAGCATTTATGTAACCAACAATTGTCTGAATTATTTGTACATATATTTTTTTGTGCCACAATGAAAAGAAAAGGCTTAAAAAATTAAACAAACAATCTTACTCACCTAGCTGGCTGCAGCACTGAACCAAGCTGCAGCTGTCCCCCACCGCCTTTAAAACCAAGAACTGAGATGAAACCCTGCAGAGAGCTGGTGACTTTCAGTCACCGGCTTTCTCCTCTGCCCCTCCGGCGCTTACTGGAATGCTGTATTGTGGAGGGGGTGGAAGTGGCTAGCACAGTCTCCCAGTGGTACAGCTGAGAGGCTGAGCCAGCTGCAGGTCCAGGCACCTGGGTGAATCCTGACTATAAAGTCGGGATCTTTCCCGAGCGTGGACCAGCTGAGTGATTGAGTAGCTAAAGCCCACTGTCGGCTAAAAATATGGGAGTGCAGAACGAACTGCACTCCTGTGATCCCTAGAAAAAGCATACCCAAATTAGCTTTGGCTATACCTCTCCTTTAAAAAATGATGCATATTTATAATAAGT
The DNA here is from genome assembly GCA_028564925.1 of Lithobates sylvaticus. NCBI lineage: Eukaryota > Metazoa > Chordata > Amphibia > Anura > Ranidae > Lithobates > Lithobates sylvaticus. The sequence continues at coordinate 528,083,852 of CM053027.1, forward strand.
TAGATGTTATTTCCTATAGGGAGTAGCTTACCAAAAAGGACACTTTTGTTGCAGGGGATTCCTGAAATCTGACCTGTATCTTAGTGTAGACTTCTGGTAAAATCAGTAAGCCAATCACACAAACAGGACATTTTTTTTTTGGGGGGGTCCCTACGTTACACATTCTGTGTATAGAACGCCTCCAGGTAGCGCTATAGCAAAAATTACAGAGCTGCGGATTGAAAAGGAAAGGTAATTTTTAGTAACATTTAGGCCACTTTCACACTGAGGCGCTGGGCGCGCTGGCGGTAAAGTGGCGCTATATTTAGCGGCGCTTTGCAGGCGGGTTTGGAGTGCTGCCCCATTGTTTTCAATGGGAAGGGGCACTTTAGGAGCGGTGAATACACCGCTCCTACAGCGCTCCAAAGTTGCGGCTTGCAGGACATTTTTGAGCGTCCTGCAAGCGCACCACTCCAGTGTGAAAGCCCTCGGGCTTTCACACTGGCGAGACAGCAGCGGCTGTTTGAAGGCGATTTTCAGGCGCTATTTTTAGCGCCTGCAAAGCGCCTCAGTGTGAAAGGGGCCTTAATTGCATATGCTATAGTATTTTTTTAATTTGCTATTTTTTTCCCCCCCACAAAAGTGGAGTTACCTTTTTAGCTGACAAAGCTGTAATTATGCATATTCCATACCTGGCCGATTCCTGTGGAAAATGGAAATTCACTTTATTAGTCGCCGCTAGTACCTGATCCTCACTATCTTCCCTTTTTTATCAACGAATGCAGAGCATTTGCTGATTGGATAAGGTGGAAAGGTAGGGCAGTGGTGCCGTATTCTTCCTCTTGTCCAATCAGAGAATGCCTCGCATTCATTGAGAAAAATGCAAGGCATTTTCTGAATGGCAACCGTGCCAAGCAAGCAATGCTGTGTTCACTATGCAGCAGGGAAGCCGCTCAGCATGGGACCCGGAAGACAGTGATTCTCCACATCCCCAGGGATCAGCCAGTTATGGAATATGCATACTTACAAGCTGCATATGCATACTTACAAGCTGGACTAATGTAACTAAGATTAAAAAAAAATGGAAAAGTGCTTCAACTCCTAGGCGCCGACCAGATGCAATTATGCAGCCTTTCGGTGGCCAGGCCTTAACGCAGAGCGGCCGCATATTTGCATGCACTAGCGCCCATAGAGCTGTGCTGAGAGCGTGTGCCCTGTGCGCTCCTGGCACAATGACCAGTGGCTCACGAAAAGCTCCCAATCGATTCATACGATCTGGAGTTTTCCAATCATGTGACCGCCGTGACAGCCAATCACGGTAGCCACAAGCTCCGCTCCCATCCTCTCTAAATGCCAAACCCATAACGGTCTGGCGGGAGTCGGCGCCAAGGGGTTAAATAATCAAATGAAATTTGAAATTTAGGAAATTACTTAGCTGTGGTCATAGAAAAGTTACCTGTAATGGGTAATACCAGAACATTTCCTCTGGATCAACTGTTTTTTTTTTCTTTTTCTATTGGATGAACAAGATGGACTTGTGTCTTTTTTCTTCCAACCTATGTAACTATGTCCATGTTGTAAAGTATGCAATAAATTAAAAAAACTTGCAGAGCTTAATATTATGGTAACGACAGCATGAGTGAGACACCTGGCAGAAAACAGATTGCTAGGAGGGTGATCAGAGGCAAACATTGCAATGTTATTTTTATTGGCTCTCATAGTAATAGTTGCTAAACACACTTCGCCTGGAGGAATCCTGGATTTCACATTCTGCCAGTAGATGTCATTGTTCTCCTCGTCAGTGAAGAAAAGCAACCACTCTGCAAAATCCTCCTTTCTCATGAAGTTCAATCCCTTGGAGAACTGGGCAAACTCCATTTCTTGAACTTCTGTCTGTAAATTCTCCATAAATCTAAAATAATAAAGGATAAAGACATAGTAAGAAAACAAAATATATCCCTCAATCACTGGTACATATAAGCCAGAACAGGCAAAAACAGAGCTCTTGTAATACATGTACAAAGAGTGATCTTATTAACCACTTAAGGACCGAGACTCTTTCTGAGATTTGTTAAATTTCTTTTTGCTAGAAAATTACTTAGAACCCCCAAACATTATAAAAAAAAAATTCTAATACCCTAGAGAATAAATGGCGTCATTGCAATACTTTCTGTCACACCGTATTTGCTCAGCGGTCTTACAAGTGCACTTTTTTGGGGGAAAAAATACACATTTTTGAATTCGAAAAAAAAAACAGTAAAGTTAGCCCAATTTTTTTTTATATTGTGAAAGATAATGTTACGCCAAGTAAATTGATACCAAATAGGTCACGCTTCAAAATTGCGCCCGCTCGTGGAATGGCGCCAAACTTTTACCCTCAAAAAACTCCATAGGCCTCAAGTTTAAAACATTCTACAGGTTGCATGTTTTGAGTTACAGAGGAGGGCTAGAATTAGTGCTCTCACTCTACCGATCACAGCTATACCTCATGTGTGGTTTGAACACCGTTTTCATATGCGGGCGCTACTCACGTATGCGTTCGATTCTGCGCGCGAGCTCGGCAAGGCGGGGGCGTGTTTAAAAATTTTTTTTTTTCTTATTAATTTTACCTTTTATTTTTACACTGTTCAAAAAGGTCTCAGATCTCATATTTACACTAAAATGCAATAAAAAAAATAAAAATATTTTGTCATTTAAAAAAATAAATAAATAAAAAAAAGGCCCTTCAATAGGTCACTTCCGCCCTGCAATGGTATGGAGACGGGTGGGGGGCCCTCTTCCCCTCACTCATCTCCATACCCAGCCAGCAGAAGGATCCAATCGCCTCCGCCGCTGCCGACGGCTCCGGTAAACAGTGGAGGGCACCAGAGCGTGGTAAATACGCCGCAGAGACCACTATTATCGGAAACCAAGAAGAGGATACCAGGGTTATGGCCGCTAGCTGCTGCCATAACAACGATATTTCTCTTCAAAATTAGGACGTATAAGTGTGCAGCGGTCCGGAAGTGGTTAAAGTGTATCTGTAGCCTTGGAGCAATCTAAAGAAGGTGGGGTAGGGGAGGTAGGCACTAGACGTGTTTTCCTTAAAGTGGATGTAACTCTCACATATACCCAGTTAAGTGAACAGCCTCAGATGATACACTGGGATGAAACAAATCTCCGTACATAAGTTTTACATGTATAGCTGCTGTCTTCAGCTTTATATATCCTTTAGAAGTGCACATTGTGTTACAGATTTTCGTTTCCTGTTCGGCACTGGGAGTGGATTATTGGCATACAGCCAAGACAGCCGATTGAAGGAAAGACACACACCCCCTCTCCACATAGGTAAAGGAAGGAAGTAATGTGCAGAGCTCTGCTAATCTATTTAGAACAACCTCCCATGACACAAATTTCAGGCTGCTTTTATCTCCCGTCTCCAAGAACTTCTCAGAAGTTATTAGGCTGATAACAGAGCTATGGAAAAGAAGAAACACACAGGACTCAGTGCTTTGGAGAGAAATAAAAAAACACTACAGATATATGTGCTCAGCTCAGATTTCATGAACCAGGTTTACATCCACTTTATTAAGGTTTTAGGGTATTTTTTTTATCATTTACTTAGGTCCACAACACATTAAAGAGACTCACTGGAGAGGCAAACTGCTGCAGGTATCCAGTGCAAGTTGTTCTGACAGGTGAAGCTTCAGCGAACTGCTAAAGTTATACAGACAATATTACAACAGTGCTAAAATGGGGTCATTCACTAAAGCTTGGTATAAACATACAGAAAATTGTCTGGTTCAGCAGAATGACTGGCTTCTGTAGAACAGTCCAGCATTCGATCAGTGTATGCAGCCAATGGCTGCAGCACTGATCTGTATTCTGTTTCAACATGGTCGTTGAACAACAAAAAAAACTCGGTGTATATATTGCTGAAGTTTAGATTTCCCTGCTCACCCTTGATGCATCACATAATCTAGTCGGTCTTCCAAGGCTGGTGGCTATGAGAAACATTTTAGGGCAGACCCTGATTTACCAGGTTTTTGGGATAGTCAATAGCCAGGAGAATGAGTCACCACAGGGTGGGCTCTGTGGACACTGTGCCATGTCCTATCAAGATCCAGAGAGAACTTTGCCCAATAAAATGTGTAGATCTTCATTTGAAAATGCATATAAAAACGAGTCATATCAAATTGCATATACACCGTTTCTTTACAAAGATATACCAATTTAACGCATGGGTTGGCTGGATTCCCCCCGATACAGAATATGGTACCATGTCATGTGACACCTATAGATAATCTGTATGGTGACAATCAGTTGGGCACTGCTCTAACCCTGGGTAATTGCTCAACCAGTTTTGCGCTAAAAAGCACTTCCTCAGGAGCTTAGGCGGATGTACAAGTTGATATAGAAGTGTAAAAAGTAGTTAAGTGGAGACATCAGACATGGAGCGAAAAGCAGATATGGGGGCAACAAGATGCATAAAAGGTATTCGTCCTTACTGAGATCACTCTGGTAAACTCCCTTGTTCTCATTGGGTTGGACACCATATCCATCTGGGCAGAGTGGCATTTGAAGGCTTACCCTATTAATTAGATTGCTGATACCCTGGCTATATCTGGGGCCCCATTTGATTCTGTGGGACACTGTACTACATTCTCTATCACCAAAGTGGGTGGTTCATAGAAACTGGATAATGCAACATATGCTGTATCAGGGAATCCATCCAACCCATGGGTTACATTGGTATATCTTTGTAAAGGAACACAGTGTATATGCAATTTGATATGACTCGATTTTAAATATTGTCTTTTCAAATAAAGCTGTACACATTTTATTGATCTAAATGTTTGTGCCTAAAAAATCTATTTTCTCCTTGCAAATTTTTGGATATATGACACATCAAGCAGGTTGTAGTGGGCGTACTTGGGAAGGTCTCTCATACAATTCACATAAGTAAGAGAACAGTGTTCCCAGATCAACGCTTTATCAATAAATGGGAGAGAGCTGAAATGGTGCTATAAAAAAAAAATATATCCATATCCTGGGCAGATAAACTGTGTACCTTGCATATAATTTAAGGCTTAAACCCCCCCCCCCCCCCCCCACAGTTCCAGGTTAAAAATAGGATTTAATGGTCCAAATAATTACACATTATTTGGTTGTTTAGAGGAACATAATGTTTTGGAAGTTGAACTGAAACTTGTTACTGAGAAATGCACAATTTAATGATTACTTTTATTCCAGGATTACTTAACCACTGCGCCTCCCACACCTGTTCACCCCTATGGACCAGAGCAATTTCTACATTTCTGCTATGGAGATTTATTCTGCGATATCTTCTTTGTTATTACTAAAGATAACAATAAATTGTGTTTTTTTTTTTTTTTTTTTTAAGGAGAAAGCTTTCTTTTCATGATATTGTCTTGCAATAGACAATAAAACACATCAAAAATAGTGTTTAGTTTAAAAATATTGTTACTGCATATGAACATTCACTTTTTTGCACATTTATTTTGCAATTTGTTCTGTTTAAACTGACACAAATATTATGATTCTGGTACAAAGTTATTTACAAATGAAATAGTGTTTTTTTTCTTCTTCAATTTTGTGCTTTTTTTTTAAAATGGGAAATGTTTCAATATATGTTAAATATTTAAAAATATTAACAAAAACAAAAAAAAGTTTAAATATTAATGGTTAATAAAATAGAAAAAATAAATCAGCAGGAAAGTAACTAAAATGGAGATGGAGTATAAGGAGTTAATTAGGGCCTGATATAAGGAAATTTCTTTTAACTTGCCATTTTGCTTTTTTGTTCTGTCATTTGCAGAGAAGTTCATTCCCTTGATCTGCAGATGAATGAACAAAATGATACAAAAGGTATCATTATGTTACTTTGCATCTTTCCTTGTGTGAAGTAGTGTGATTTATATACACCGATTCAAACTGCTTTTTTGACAGGTGCAGCTACCTAATGCGAGTATACAGAGATCCTGGCTTTGATTAATCAAAGATGAGAATTGCTGTATATTGGGTGAGGGAGTCCCAGCAGCAGGGCATAGACACTGGACATGGTACACACATCCTGTGTACAATGATGACTTTTTTTTGTGCGTGTGTGTCCATTTTCCCAGGCAAGTACAGTTTTTGCTGGTTGTATGCCCCACATATGCACACTATTACTTCTTTTTTTTTTTTCACATTTAATCTTTATTTATTTTAAGGGAAGCAAGGAATAAAACTATTACTTCTGCTGACACGCATGGAGTGCCACTGCCTGTGCAATGTTGCTGTCAATGCGATAGTGAGATCCAGTGTATGCGTGGTAGTGACTGGTCTTCAAGGCATTTACTACACACATAGATAGGCGTGCCCCTCTCCCCCCATCTGCCGTGCTGCTGGCTTTGCTTCCCTCTCCTCCTCTCCCGCCAGCTACTGTGGGGGATGTTTCAGGATGGAAAGCAGGGAAGGGCCTGCATATATGTCATTTACTGGCCCCTTCCTTTTCTGAATGAACACAGTGAGTGATTGCTACTGATCGCTCACTGTGTTCATTCATTAATGAAACTTAGTAAACTGTTTTTGCATGAACATAATTTCCCATTCATTCACTGTCTAGTGAAGCTGAGGCTGCAAAGAAAGGGATTGGGGAATCTCTATCCTCAGCCTCCTTCTCTGTCTCACTTTTTTCTGTTTAGACCCCTGATATTTCACAAATGCACAATTTTTTCCCCATTGCGCTCTTGATAAAAGTGTTTCATGATTCTTGCTATGCAAAGAATTCTCTCTGCTCTTCTGAAGCCACAGCCAAAAGAAAGGAAGAGAAAACCGGGCAGTCTGCCAAGAATTATAACATTCTTCAGCAGTGGAACCAAGTCTAAACATTGTAACAATTTGTCAATGGAATAGACTTGTGTGTAAGTGAGGAAAGTTTAACCACTTAAACACTAAACCTTTTTCTGACATTTGTTGGTTTCAAGTTAGTAGTTTTTTTTTTGCTAGAAAATTACTTAGAACCCCCAAACATTATATATATATATATATATATATATATATATATATATATATATATTTTTTTTTTAATAGAGACCCTAGAGAATAAAATAGTGGTTATTGCAATATTGTATGTCACATAAAATGGAAAAAATTACTTTAATGAAAAAAAAATAAAAAATAAATAGTAAACAGTAAAGTTAGCTCAATTTTTTTTGTATAATGTTAAAGATTTTACGTTGCGAGAATCGTAATCTTTTTATTCTAAGAAAAAAAAATTGTGATTCTCATTTTGGCCAGAATCGTGCAGCTCTATTGTATATACATAGATATTTTTTTATGCATTTACATTTTAAATTTTCAGTACATCTTTGTTGTGGACCTCTCGTCCCTTCACAGCGGACGGTGGTTATTCACATTTTAAAAACAGCACAGGGCTCACCTGTGGCAGTGCTGATGACCACCCTGGCAGTTCATTGACTCTTCCTGTACTTACTACAGTAACTATCTGCCCATATGGGCGGTATGGGGTAGACAGCTGTACACTGAGTGTCAGCAGGAGTCTGACATTACACCTGTGATTCACTGACCAAGGATGCAATGCTTTTCAGGCTGCAGTGTACAAAAGTAAAATGCTAATTTTTTACATGTAAAGTCAAGTGTATTTTTTTCTTTTTTTACAAAAGATGAACTTAGCCTTTAAGTTTTCTCCGGAGACAGTTTTACAAATAAAACCCACTGTAATTATGCCATGTAGAAAAAAAAAATCTTGGATCCATTTAACAAAATTACCACTAGGGTGTGCTGCTGTTCCATTTAAACAGGATATTTTCACTGAGTACCCACTGCATTAGTAGCTGTAGTTATCTGCTTTCCTGCAGTAAAACATGCATTTTACAGCAGGAGAATGCATTTTATGTAAAAATCCTATTCAGTAGCATGTATACATTTCCTATTCACATCGATACATACATTTCATATAAGCTCACATCGATACACACCAAGATGCAGTGTAACACTTAAAGTTGTTTTTACAGTTTTCAATGCTTTTTTTTTAGCTTCAAACTATTTCATACACAGATCTGCAAATTCTCCATGTAGAGACTAAATGAATATCAAGGAATATAGTCAGCATCCTCGCTGTCAGCTACATAAAAGAACTGGGAAGGACAAACACTGTGCAGCAATAATAAGCAAGAAGCACTGCCTGTCTGATAACTAAATGTATAGCAAATATTTGTTCTATGTATTGTCTTACATCAGATAGCAGGATTGTGAATAGTGTGTATGTGTACCCTCGGTTTCTCGCATAGTGAGGGGGTCCGGGGTTTGTAGCCGATTTGTAGGAAACAAACGTATGGTTTCCTCTAAATCTGAATAAGTTCTGTTCTTGGTCCTGGAGTCCAGAGGATGTGTGGGATGAAGCCTCCATTCCTTGCTCTACATCTTACTTGCCAGACCTCGGTATAAAGCTGGCCATACACCTTTAGATTATCTGCAGATTTTCTATGGTTAGATTGACAAAGTGGGAGATTCCGTCATCCACACAGTTTAGCGAACATGGAGAAATCTGTTGCACTTTTTCCATCTAACCATAGAAAATCTGCAGATAATCTATAGGTGTATGGCCAGCTTTAGTCTCAGCTGTCCACGAGCCTTTCTATACAGTAGGTGAGCTGACTGATGCTTTTGGCTCGCTTGCTCTCTAGGATGTGGCACTCCGTTTTGGGAGCCTGCTGCTGGGTGAAACCCAGAGTGCTGACAGAATGCTAAATAGATACAAATGCTGCCTGTTTGTTTTGAGGAATACCTTAGGTGGCACCCAGTTAGTTAGAAACGCACCTGAGTTTTGTTAATGGTTCGGATGAGATGCTTTTTTTTATGCAATGGGTTTGCTGTACAAAGTCTCCTGCATTGAAACTATTTGTTTGCAGTATTGTTGAAAAAAATAAATTGCAAGACAAATCAGCTTGGTCTGTTGTTCCTAGGTGTGCCGGTGTCATGCATGGTTTACCGCTGTCACTACCAGTTGAGCCAGTCGCCCTTACACTATGTATATACAGTATATTTACAGACTATACAATACAAAAAAGGTTTTTAAAACAAACGCTCCTTGATTACATTATTTACCTTAAAGTGGAAGTCCACCCTAACACTTAAATTCTCCCCTGCAATCTATGTGACCGAAGTTCAGCCTTAAAATGAAAAAAATCCCAGTTTTTCTACCTTTATTTTGCAGAATCCAGTGCAGTCACATGACTTCAATTCTACTTCCTTCTGAGACTAAAGTGGGTGTGGTTACTGAAATCTAGTGACATCACTTCCTGGGAGGGACACCGTTCCTGTGTAGCCAGTGGGCATATACAGGATGGGAGGAGCCAATAGATTCGATTCCTGCCTAGTGTTCTTTCATTGTACATCCTAATATACGAGAAAAAAAAACCTGTCCACACAGGAGGGGGCCGGGGGGGGGGGAGGGGGGAGATGGGAGATGCAGTGCACATATACAGTATAGCTGTGCACAGGAGAAGGGAGCTGTCAGTGTAGCTGGAAGTGCTCTGGGGTCTCGGCTCATTTCAATGGCACCCGTTCCCATCTATGCAACTTTGAAAAGGTACCTGCAATGTTTTGATGTGACTTTGATCCAGAGAGTGTAAAGTTGGATCAAAGCTGCACACTCAATCATGCAACTTTGGGGTCGCAATAGTGGAAGCTTAGACTAAGGCTCCGTTTCCCCTAGTATGAATTGTCTTGCGACTTTGGACACAAAGTCGCATGACAAGTCACAGCCCATTGATTTGAATGGCACCCGTTCCCATCTATGTGACTTTGAAAATCAGCAACTTTGAAAAGGTACCTGCAATGCTTTGATGTGACTGATCCAGAGAGTGTAAAGTTGCATCAAAGTCACACTCCAAAGTCGCACTCTAGCCTTAGGCTAGGTTTGCATTAGTGCGACTCTAAAGCTGTGTGATTTAGAGTGCGACTGAGTGCAGCTTTGATCCAACTTTACATTCTGGATCAAATTCGCATCAAAAGTTGCATCAAAGTAGTGCAGGCATCTTTTCAAAGTCGCTGGTTTTCTAAAGGCGCATTGATGGGAACGTTTGCTATTGAAATCAATGGGCTGTGACTTGTCATGCGACTTTGTGTTCAAAGTCGCATGACAAGTCGCACTAGTGGAAACTGAGCCTTAAACTCATTACTCACATGTAGCGCTCTCAGCTGGGGGTGTGCCACACCATGCACACAGTGTCATCACAGTAACACATAATGCATACAGTGTCATCACAGTAACACACAATGCATACAGTGCCATCACAGTAACACACAATGCATACAGTGTAATCACAGTAACACACCATGCACACAGTGCCATCACAGTAACACACCGTGCACACAGTGTCATCACAGTAACACACCGTGCACACAGTGTCAACACAGTAACACACCGTGCACACAGTGTCATCACAGTAACACACCGTGCACACAGTGTCAACACAGTAACACACCGTGCACACAGTGTCATCACAGTAACACACCGTGCACACAGTGTCATCACAGTGTCATGCAGAAACCACCATGTGGTTGTACACTGTAGAAAATCTGCAGCTTGTTGCATTGTAATCTAACAAACAGAACATACTTCCAAAGCCCCCTCTCTTTCTCTCAGGAGAAACCTGAAATTAGGCTATGAAGACAGGAGGAGATCTGTGACAGAGAGGAGGGATGGGGGTGGGGCTGGGCAAGACAGGGGTGGTTAGAATGAACAGTAGGCATGCCTGCGTAGGAGAGAAGGACAACGTTTTCAGGAAGTGAGAGGCCCCCATGCAGAATTCAGATAAAGGGAAGTAAGGTTGTCCCTGAAGAATAGGAAGTAGTGGATTGTCTGACTTTGATTAGACTTTCTAAGCTTGGCAATCAGCTATACAGAAAATGAATAATGTCAAAGATAAAGCTATTTTACATATAATTAATAGATTTTTTTTTCATTTTTGACTGGACTTCCACTTGAAGATTTTGTATAGATTCCCTGTATATCTTTCAAATACACTATTCAAACAAATGTGTTCTTTTCTAATGTACATAAAGGAAAAGTGCTGAAGCTGCCCATAAGTTAGCTACAGTTACTTCTGTAGCAAAAGCACGTATGTAGCCTCAGCACCAGAGGAAGTTTTGTGGTTGTAAATCTTTACATATTTACCCAGTGAAGTGGCTTCAGGTGATACACAAAGATGAAACAAAACCTCCTACATAAGTTATACCTGTTTATCTGCACTCTTCTCTAAATCCATTCAATGTCCAGAATTTATAAAGCTGCTCTGAGCTGTCAGAAAAAAAGGGGGCGGAGAGCTGACGTTACACTCCGCAGAGCTCAGTGAGGAGAGCTCTGAGGGCTGATTGGAGGGAATGGACACACCCCCCACAGAGCACACAAGAACAGAGCTGTGTCTGTCAATCAGCTGGAGATCCCTCCCCTGTCACCTTTTTACTCTTGGTGTCAAGAAAACTTGTCAGAAGTGATTCATGCTGATAGAGGAACAAAGCAGCAGACAGAAATCACACTTAGTGCTCTTAATTGAGACAAGTACACACTATAGAGGGATATGCTTTGTTCATATTCCATATCTGAGGTTTACAACCACTTTAACCTAACAGAAGCGTGCTAGGCACTTATAACAGTGAGTTGCAGAGAGCGGGACTGGAAAACTGCCTCAGCTCTGAACCAATTACTATTCAGGTCAGGGGATTCCCTGTAAAGTTGAGTCCTGTGTAAACTGAAACAGACAGAGTTATACCTGACTACAAGACTGTCACAGAGAATACCAATATACACTCACCGACCACTTATATTAGGTATACTTGTTCAATAGCTTGGTAACACAAATTGCTAATCAGCCAATCACACGGCAGCAACTCAATGCAATTAGGCATCTAGATGTGGTGAAGATGACTTGCTGAAGTTCAAACCGAGCATCAGATTGGGGAAGAAAGGGGATTTAAAGTGACTTTGAACATGGCATGGTTGTTGGTGCCAGACAGGCTGGTCTGAGTATTTCAAAAACTGCTGATCTACTGGGATTTCCATGCACAACCTTCTCTAGGGTTTACAGAGAATGGTCCTGAAAAGGGAAAATATCCAGTGAGCGGCAGTTGTGTGGATAAGAATGCCTTGTTGATATCAGAGGTTAGAGGAGAATGGGCAGATTGGTTTGAGATGATAGAAAGGCAACAGTAAGGCTGCATTCACACCTGAGCGTTTTTTCACCTGAAGCTTTTTACATGGGTGACCTTTTGCTCTGCACAAAATCGAGGCAAAACGCTGTAAAAACGCAGCGAAATCACAGTAAAAATGCCGCAAAAAACACTGCAATTCACGCGATTTTCTGCCTGAAAACGCTAGGCTCAGGTGTGAATGCAGCCTAACTTAAATACCCACTTGTTTCAACCAAGGTATACAGAATACCATCTCTTAACACACAATATATAGACAATGAGGTCACTGTACTCCAATGGACCCCACAGTCACCAGATCTCAATCCAATAGAGAACCTTTGGGATGTGGTGAAAATGGAGATTCGCATCACGGATATACAGCCAACAAATCTGCAGCAACTGTGTCCTTCAAAGGATGAGAAAGAAATATATATTTTGTATAAGGACAAAGTATTGATATTCTGTCGGTTTCTCCTAGAGGAAATAATAAAGGTATGATGTGCGATTTGAAAAGACATCTTCTGCTGACACAGCTAAACTAGTTCCTCTTTCCCTCCTTACATCACTATTGGTCAATAAAGACTCCCATTTTAGTTCTGGATCAAAGCTAAGCCCTCATTTACACCTGAGCTTCTTGTCGCACATTTCCCTACACGCGACAATGCTCAAAAACAACAAAAAAAAACAACTCATCTTCTGTTGTGGCTTTTCACATATCTACACGTAGTTGCTTTTTATGGGGTTTTTAGAACTGTTCTCCTTTGCTCTTCCCTCTCCTTGCAACTTAGAAGTCCAGCTAGGGAAATAAAATGGAAGAGCAATGCCTTGCTATGCTGGATGTGGGGGCATTTAAAGTGCAGGCTCACGCCAAAATGCATTTACACATATGATGTCACAGATTATACTGCTTTCCATTTGCCCAAACAAAAATGGCTGAGCTTGCATACGTGTGTAAAAATGCTTGCAAAACACTTAAACACACATTCATACATGAAAAAAAAAAAAAAAAAAGTTTAACCGCTTCCCGACCGCCTCACGCCGATATATGTCGGCAGAATGGCACGGCTAGGCAAAACCACGTACAGGTATGTGGTCCTTTAAGAGGCCAGCCAGAGGCCAGCCAGTGGTCGCATGCGCGCCGCCAGCGGCGCGCTCGCGACCCGGTCGGGAGATCCGTGACCACGGCCGCTGGACCAGCGGACCCGATCGCCGATCGGGTCACAGAGCTGAAGAACGGGAAGAGGTCTGTGTAAACAAACCTCTCCCCGCGCTTCCTACACTGCCTGTCATTGATTGGCTGTTCCCTGTCATCGGGAAAGCCGATGTAAAGAAAAAAAAAAAAAAAACACACGTCACACACCATAACCCCTCCCCGCCCCCTAGTGGTTAACTCTTTCACTGCCAGTGTCATTTATACAGGAATCAATGCATTTAAATAGCATTGATTGCTGTATAAATGACAATGGTCCCAAAAATGTGTCAAAAATGTCCGATGTGTCCGCCATAATGTCGCAGTCACAATAAAAATCGCTGATCGCCGCCATTACTAGTAAAAAAAAAATATTAATAAAAATGCTATAAAACTATCCCCTATTTTGTAAACGCTATAACTTTTGCACAAACCAATCACTAATTGCGATTTTTTTTTTTACCAAAAATATGTAGAAGAATACGTATCGGCCTAAACTGAGAAAAAAAAAAAAAAAATGTTTTTTTATATATTTTTGGGGGATATTTATTATAGCAAAAAGTCAAAAATATTGCATTTTTTTCAAAATTGTCGCTCTATTTTTGTTTATAGCGCAAAAAATAAAAACCGCAGGGGCGATCAAATACCACCAAAAGAAAGCTCTATTTGTGGGAAAAAAAGGACGCCAATTTTGTTTGGGAGCCACGTCGCACGACCGCGCAATTGTCAGTTAAAGTGACGCAGTGCCGAATCGCAAAAAGGGGCCTGGTCCTTTGGCTGCAAATTGGTCCGGGGCTGAAGTGGTTAAACTCTCTATAAAAGGACTAAGCTCAGGTGGACAAAAAAAATAAAAAAAAATAAAAAAAAAAGAGGGTAAAGCTCAAAAAGCAGTCAAGAGGGGGGCACATTTTTAACAGCTGAAGTAAAGATTTGCATAACAGGGCATCCTGGGTTCAGGACTTCCTAGAGCACATCTAGGAACCCTGCAATTCATTTAAAGCAGAACTTTACCCTTCCTGACAAGTTTCCTCTTCTCCATCTGCCGCCCCCCCCCCCCCCCCCACTCTGATTTGCACATGTATCTGGGTTTTTTTTCTTCACTATTTTGTTTACCTTTTTATCAAAATCTATTTCTTCCTGACCCCTTCTTCTGTCATTTGCCTAGAGCCCTAGACAAAGGACGTCAGAGCCCCCTGGTGTCTCTTGGGATATATGATGTGGATATCTCAGGAGGCAGCAGCAGCATCCATTCACTAAAGCAGGAGGGGACTGGCTTAGCGGCGTGTCATCGGGAGGAGTGCCTGTGCCTCCCAATGACATCCCAGAAGAAGATGGCGGCGTGGGATCCGAGTGCCAGCTGGGTGGGCTTCCTGTGCAGACCACCACATCAGGTAGGTAGAGAAACTTTTTTTTACATTTTTTTTTTTTTTTTAGGGGGGTAGGGTAAAGTTCCCCTTACATAAATATCTAAGATTATTAATAGTCATGATTAATAGTCATGAGGCGGCAGTCAACTGGTCCAACGTGTTTGGGGTGGAGGAACATTGATTCGGCTGCTTACAAAACCTTTCTATACTGCCCCCATATCTCTTGAAATATGCCCTAATGCCCTCCAGGCAAACCTTCCCTTAAGTTACCCACTGCTATATATGCTACAACTTGGAGACTCTTAAAAATATAGAGTTAGAACCACAGTATACAGAGGAACCTTGACGTGGGCACTACGGCTTCCACATATATTTGCAAATATGTGCAATGAAACTGTTTTTGATGTGAATTGTTAGACAGGGTCAGCTTGGTTTGTTTTCAGGCTAGCTGGTAAGAGTGCTGGAAAATTTTTGCTGGTTTGTGTGCCCCATGCCTTCCTAACCCTGCCTGCCTCGCCCCGCACTTTTTTTTGTCATTCATTTTTAATGGTGTGAAAAATCATTACAAAATTATTAGTAAAAGTTAATCACATTCTACAAGACTTGTTCTGTAAGAAGCCTTACAGCTTATCCAAGACTTTTCTGGAGTTCTAAACTTTCATACCTTTCTCATCCGGTTCTTGGACAAGCAACATCTGCCTTGACACACTCCATTGTAATTAAATTAGGATGATCAAGTTAACCATCGGAAAATATTTGTGACACTCATTTTAACTGAAGAAGCAGTTTTGAAGAAAAAGTGTGAATACATTAGCAAAAAAGGTCCTTAATTTTTTTTATCCCTGTGACAACATGAGGAGAAATGAAGGAGGCAGGTGTCACCAAAATCAGATGGTACAGTACAGAGCATGGCTCTAGCCATAGCAAGCAAATAATGTTCTTGCAAGCATCACTATAACTGCACAGTCATTTAACCCAGTAAAAATAGCAAATGCAAATACTTTTGAACCAATGCATGTATAGATTGGAAAGCTCTATAAAGAATATTTACCTTAACCCTTTAAAAAAAATGCCACAAAAGCAAAGTATTCTGCATATCTAGAGGAACTGACTTTGAGATGCAGAATAGGCAAAGGGGGCCCCTTTATGCTATGCGGCCCTTTAACACAGTGTGCATTTGGTACAGACGATAACAAAAACCTGACGGAGCTTCTAAACTTATTTTGCTGTGCTGAAACACGCGTTTTGTTGCTGTCTCAGTACACACGACATACATTTTCTATCAGTTCTTGTCCCTCTGGTTCCCATCCCCAGGATGGCAAGAGAGAGGAAAGCCGAAAGGATGGTTTAATCATAATGCTTCCCCAAACAAAAAAAGTTTTGGCTGGAATAGAGCTTTAAATCCTGGGTCATGTCCAACCTCCATAGTAGTACAGCTGAACCTTTTCGGATTCGCTGTAAATTTATGGTCCCAGACCCATTATACAACTCAGGAGTCAAAAGTAAAGTTTCCATCATAGGTGTCTTGTGTAGAAATTCTGCTTTGTGTAGTTCCGTAAAACTTTCTTGTTTGAGGGCACTTTGCTTCACTCATGACAACAAGTGTGTTACCTAACTAGAACAGACTGTGCAATAATACAAAGGGAATGCAGTGTAATATAATATAACACCAGAGGAATTAGAGGCTCTTTTGTCAAGAATGCTGGGTAATGACTGCTGACATTTTATAAATAATGAGAAATGACAAGAGTCAAATATTTATTGAATATGACTAAAACTGGCCTGCACGCATAGCAATATTGGCCTGAAATAGCTGATTAAATGAATTATTCATAGGCGCGCCACAAGCTCGGCTGATAAACTCCATGCTCACAGCTTGTGATGTATGAGGTCCTGCGCCCTGCAGGCAGCTGTGTGCCAACACCCTCACAAGTCAAAAGGAGTTCTGCAGGAACAAAGAACCCCAATCTGTCAGAGAGATGCAATTAAATATTTCTCGGGTCCGCAGCTTTTTGGTATTAACTAAACTATGCCTAGCACTTAAGGCCCAACTTCTGGACCTAATCAGGATAAGTGATTGTTAGCTGGAAACTGGAAAATGCTAATTTTTCTGTTTGAAGAGCAAGTCCAAGCAACAAGTATGATCAGTCAGAAATTATTTAAACCACTGTCACCGGGGTACTTTTAAAAGTTTAATTTATTTAATATTATATACACACTCACCGGACACTTTATTAGGTACACCTGTTCAATTGCTTGGTAATACCAATTGCTAATCAGCCAATCACATGGCAGCATGGGGATATTTTCTTGGCACACTTTGGGCCCCTTAATACCAACTGAGCATAGTTTAAATGCCACGGTCTGAGTATTGCTGCTGACCATGTCCATCCCTTTATGACTACAGTGCACCCATCTTCTAAATGCAAAGCTGAGGGTCCATTAGTTTTGGTGAGTGGTGTCACAAGAGAGGAGTGTGCCACACAACACCTCAACTGAAATAGTTTTTTTTGAAGCACAGATGTACTATTTTCTAGGAGCACCCAGCACTTTATAGAATGTATATTATATATGTCTGCTAATTTTTTGTATATCACAGTATATGATGTACGCATTTGTGACGCAAATTTGGAGTACTAATGCACTTTATTTTTAGACTGTGTCCTTTTTTTTATTTTTGATCATCACTTCCTATGATGTCAGGTCATTAATTTCTATTGTTCTCTTTGCAAGCGCTGTTTATATATTTATTCCTATTCTTTATTCCTATAGCACCTTTGCAACAGCAGCTGCATTGGTTCATCAATTTTTTCACTCAGTGTTAGTTTCTTATATAGTTTATTCATTAATTGTGGTCTAATATTCTGCAAGCTGTTAAATTCTTCCATCCATCTTCTGATGTCTACTTCCAGCAGGATAATGCACCATGTCACAAAGCTCAAATCATCTCTCCATTGGTTCTTGAACATGACAATATGTTCATTGTACTCCAATGACCTCCACAGTCACCAGATCTCAATCCACTAGAACACCATTGGGATGGAATGGAATGAGAGATTTGCATCGTGGATGTGTAGCTGACAAATCTGCAACTGTGTGAGGCTATTATGTCAATATGGACCAAGATCTCTGAGGAGTGTTTCCAACACTTTGTTGAATTTATGCCACAAAGAATAAGGGCAGTTCTGAAAGCAAAAGGGGTCCAACCAGGTACTAGCAAGGTATACCTAATAAAGTGGCCGGTGAATGTATAATCAAATGCTGCCACTATTTATCAGCCTTCTCACACAACTTCTAGGTGGAACTATGGCCTCTTTCTACATGATTCTGTGTAGTATGTTCTCCCTCCCATGATCCAAGTGTGGTCAGAGCTGCAGTGGGTTCATAGAGCAGGAGATACTGGCAACACATTTGTATTAACATATTCATATTGTTAGGAATGTAATCTCAGTATCGGAATGATACCACCAGGTTATATATCCCTTCCAACATCAGAAATTGAGAAAGGGGGAGAACCTGGAAAAACACAGATAAACATGTGGCACACTCACTGGCGACAAGTGGGTGTATTGCGCTGGAAATTGGGAGTGGCCTTAAGGGTCATGGTTAAATATAATCCAAGCCTACTCACTGTACACATGTGTCACAGACCTTGTACCTAAAAAATACTCCTAAACTACTGTACCACGAGTAAGAGTTTCACAGACACACATAAACCTAAAGAATCATTTAAAATAAAAAGAAAAAAAATACACAGTTAACACTTTGAGCCTACCGTTCCCCCCCCCCGCTTACCTTTTACGGTCTTCTGTACAGTAAGCATACTCACCTAGACAGTGAATCCAGCGTTGAGCTACACTGGTCGGGCGCTGCCATGTTGCCCGTGACAGCCGCCAGCTTTTCTAGGTGCAGGTGCTGCTAGGCCCACCCCCTCTTCCTTACAGGATGGGACTGTACATCATGCATCCCAGGAGGCACCATGTCATTTGCCTAGGCGAAATTCCAGAAGGTGGTGGTGCAGGCTGAGCCATTGACAGTAAAAAAAACTGAGCACAAACATAAAAAAAAAAAAAAAGCAGTGAAGGTCAGTGTTGATGGGTCAAAGGGAGGACAAATAGTAGGTATTGGCACTCAACAGGCACCATGGTCGACTGTCAATGGGAGAAAGCATTGGCTAACATTGGTGGTACAAACAAAAATTTTTGGTGTAGACGGTGGTCAGTGAGAAAAGTAAAGACTCAGCACTTGGTGGTCAGGGGGAGAAAAAGGTCCCTCATAGGTGGAAAGGGTGGACATTTATGCTCAGTGGGGGGAGAGGGAGTATTGGTGCTGTGGAGGGAAGGGGTGGCACTGGCACTCAGCTGGAATAGTGGACATTGGTTCTCAGTGGAGGAAAATGGGGGGGGGGGGGGGCACTTGTACTCTGTTGAGGTATAGGGGAGGATGCACTGGTAGTTTGTGGAGGGAGGGGGAACACTGATGCTTTGTGAAGAGGGAGGGAGGATACTGGAACTTGGTGAGGTTAGGTGGCAGAACATGCGTCTGTCTATGGGGGACATTGTTGTCAACGGATTACTTCCCCATCAACGCTGTGCATACAACATCACTGCCTAGTTCTCATTTCGGGCAGGAAATCACTCTGAGGTACAGGCTAGGTTTGTGAAATGCTGGGATTGTGTTAAAATCCTGGAAGTTTTGCAGAATCTGGAATGGCTAAGAAGTAAGGGGTTATCCCATGTTCTCCATGTACTTGCTATGCACATTGTTTTGTACTTGACTATGATCATTCAGTTGACTGAATTCCTCTTTCTACTTAAAACCTTGAGTCTATATTTACAATAATGCTGGATTCCAGGCATTAGATTTATTCCATACCTACATTGGTCCAGCTTGAACCAATGTAATTGTATGCATACTTCATACCTGAAGGACAATTGGGGAAACTAGCAATCACCTAGTTAGTGCTAGGGTCTGTACGCCTGTAAACATGAATACAAACGTTTACATGCATACAGCGCAAAATACAGCTTATGCCTCATGCACACTGGCACTCCTGCATTTAACATTTCTAAACTTATGTCCCCCAGATAACTTTTACTTGCATTTGAACGTTCCTGCTTTAAAGCAAGTTTTCTGCACTTAGGTCCATGGTTCAGTTCTAAAGCTCACATACTCATTGTAAGTGCTTTTGTCTATGTACAAGGGTCGGCATGGACGCCCTGATAGGGAGGCGGCTATACAGCCTCATACCCAACAAACTGCATGCCCATTTTTATTTTTTTTTGCTTTCAACACGTTTACTTACGGTCGAATATGTCCCACTAAATTTGAAATGCCATTGTAACGAGATAAAATCGATTGTTATTCACTTAACCCATCTGTTATAAAGTTATGGCTGTATATACTGTGGCCTTTAAGGCTGAGTTCACACTAGAGCATGATGCGGCTCACAGGAGGTGGTCTGGTGTGTCGCCATTCACCATTTCAGCCCGAATTTTGGGCTGAATTTGGACCGGAAACGGACCAGAAGACGCACAGTGCTCCTGTGCAATTCGCACCGGAGCCGATTCGCAGATGTGTGAACCGCTTACATGGAGAGCTGGTCACAATCTCCTGTCATGCGAATTGGATGCAGGGAAACCCGCTTCCAATTCGCACTAGTGTGAACCCAGCCTTAAAGTTTCAAGTGGTGGTGTGGTGTAAACCTCAGACATGAAATATAAACAAAGCATATCCCTCTAGAGTGTGTACTTGTCTCAATTAAGAGCACCAAGTGTAATTTCTGCCTGCTGTTATCTGCACAAATCACTTCTGATAATTTTTCCCGACACCAAGAAAAAAATGATGACAGGGGAAGGACCTCCAGTTAAATGACAACCTCAGCTCTGTTCATGTGAGCAAGGGTGTGTGTCCTTTCCCTCCAATCATCTGTCAGAGCTCTCCTTATTGAGTTCTGTAGAGTGTAATTTCAGCTCCCTGACCCTTTTCTGAATGCTGATACAAGCTTTATAAATTATGGACTTTGAACAGATGTAGAGAAGAGAAGACTGCAGATATACAGGCACAACTTATGTAGGAGGATTGTTTCTTCTCCGTGTATCACCTGAGGCAAATCACTTTAGTGGGTATACGTAAGGGTTTACAACCACTTGGAACCCCATGTGCAAATAGGTTCTGGTGGGATTAAAAATCAATGAGTGCTTCAGGCTCATCTGATAGATTGATGAGCTGAGTATGCCTTGCACTGTGGTAGAGACATTATAGTGTATAGTCCTAATTCCAAAAAAGTTGGGATGCTGTGTAAAATCTAGATAAAAACAGAATAGTGGTTACAACCCTTAATAAAAAAGTGTTCTGCAATTTCTGTAAATAAAATGTCTTCTAGCTCTTCTCTAAATAGTACAAATGGAAATGATGGCCTTTATGTATAAAGGTATTTGCTAAGTGTCTGAAAGGAAAGTGGTCCTCCCTTAGCAGCCAGATACCTGGAATCTGATTGGTTGCTACAGACTCTTAGATGAAGCCAGCTGTCTAAGAGATTAAAGCAAATAGGAAAGAACTACCATACCTAAAGCTGGCGAGTCTTTCCTCACACAGTGTGTGCTATGTCTGACAGGTGTCTCCTTCATGTGTAAAGAGGTTTTTTCCCCTGTAGAGCAGACAGGTGTCATCTGGCTGTGTATAGAGCTCTCCAGACCTGTCAGCGTATGTTATCTCAACTGGTAAGAGCTCTCATGTGGGTCCACTCAAACAGCTCTATAAAAATGACAGCTCCATCTAAAAGCAAACAGATATCAGTCCAAGAGTGTTCTCGATCTTTACAGAACAGAGAAGACTTCTCAGTAAACACGTGTGACAGATCTGGATGACTTCTGCCTTTCCCACCAAGGTAGAGATTTCCTTTTGTGAAATAATGTGTGCCTCTAAAAATCCAATCCATCATCTCCAGCACAAACAGCGGGGAGGGGCAGATCAAACATCCACACCAATTCTGTGTGAGGCGCGGGATGTAGACTGGAAAGCTCTTTGAGAGATCCAGATGTACATGAATGAGATGGGGACGTGCTGGCTTTCTACTCCTAGGAAATCCGTGAACAGAGTCCTCTTCACTGCATGGCTACACCATCTCTGATCTGTCCTTCATGGCAAACTCCCCTGTCAGCCTGCTGTATAGGCAAAGAAAGAAAGCCCTTTACAGTTCATGAGGGAAGCAATAGTAGTGCCACATTAGACATGAAACTGAACCTAAACTTCAGCCAGCAGATATGGGAGAGATCCGTGAAAGTGATGCACTGCGCTCTTTCACAACATACTGTATTTGGCCACCTTTGGTCACTTGGAGAAGGCTTCCAGTTACAGGGGGTCCCCGACTTCCGAACGCCCGACCTACGAACAACCCCTACTTACGAACCGGGCCCTGCGGGGACCCTCTGCCATTCTGCGGGGACATCGGCCGTTCTGCGTATGCGCGGGCAGACGAAGCCATGGAAAATGACGGAAATGTCCGTAATTTGCCGCGCATGCGCAGAGCGGCATTCAACAAGACACCGAAATGTCTGTAATTTGCCAACCAGTCGGCAAATTACGG
The DNA here is from genome assembly GCA_028564925.1 of Lithobates sylvaticus. Classification (NCBI taxonomy): domain Eukaryota; kingdom Metazoa; phylum Chordata; class Amphibia; order Anura; family Ranidae; genus Lithobates; species Lithobates sylvaticus. The sequence continues at coordinate 528,106,173 of CM053027.1, forward strand.
ACATTTCCGTCATTTTCCATGGCTTCGTCTGCCCGCGCATACGCAGAACGGCCGATGTCCCCGCAGAATGGCAGAGGGTCCCCGCAGGGCCCGGTTCGTAAGTAGGGGTTGTTCGACTGAACATCGGAAATGTCCGTAATAGTCGTTCTGCGCATGCGTGGCCGACTTACGAACATTTCCGATTTGCAAACAGGAGGAAAGTTCGTAACCCGTGGAACCCCTGTACATTGTGGCTTCTTAAATAGGCTTCACAACATTCCTAAAAGTTTTTTTTGTTTTAGATACCATAGGGAAAAGATCAAATCCCATTAGTTTATTCATCCAAATTCAATTGTAATCAACCAGAAAAATCTGTTGTATGCAAAAACCTTGCAAAATGTAATAATACATATGGGCACAGAAACCAGAAAGGCTTAATGTTTGCACAAAGGATGATGATAAATATCAAAAAGACATCAACTAGAGCACTTATCGTATATATTCGAGTATAAGCCGACCCGAATATAAGCCGAGGCACCTAATTTTACCACAAAAAACTGGGAAAACGTATTGAGTATAAGCCTAGGGTGAGAAATGCGCAGCTACTGTAAGTGGAAAAGAGGGTCATCAATGCCCATTTGCAGCCTCACTCTGTGCCCATTTGCAGCCATAGGTCCCCCGAACTTCAAACTTGGTAGTTAAGGGTTCCTAGATGCCCCTAGCTGAAGGGTCCCGAAATGACATTGCTGCAGATGGACACAGTTGACCAACTTTGGGGCCCTGTATCTCGGGGCCACTTAGTGCTAGGAACCCCAAATTTGGATAAGTTGTAGTGCTAGTTCCACTGGGTTTGGCACCTAGCACCAAGTGGCCCCCGAAATACGGGACCCCAAAGTCGGGTCGGAAAATTTCATTCTCTGCTGCAGAAAAGTGCTCGACTCCAGTATAAGCCGAGGGGGGCAATTTCAGCACAAAAAAATGTGCTGAAAAACTCGGCTTATATGGTATGTTCCCCTCTGTAGACTCGCAGAATATAAAAACATTAAAAAAAACACAGCTCCACCTGAGACTAGCATCTAGATAAAGAGAGCAACAAATCAAAACCAAAGCAAAAAAAGTCCAAAACCATAAAAGGAATTTCATCGTAGTCTTCATTCAAGGAATTGTACATTTAAAGTTGAAGTTTCAGCTCACTTCTCAGTTTTTATAAAGCCAAAGCAGTTACCATGTTATATAATGGTGACTTCTCTCCAAAAACAGTCATTTTATTTTTTGTCTGTGGCCCATTAGTGAGATTTCCATTCACTTCCTGTCCATCAATGATGAGCACAGGCGTGTACGCACCTAGTTCCAACCCACCTCCGCTGTCTTGCCAGGAAGCGATCACTGAACACCGCCAATCATAGGCATTCACCCACACCTGCATATACAGTATACACTATATTACCAAAAGTATTGGGCCGTCTGCCTTTACACGCAAATGAACTTTAATGGCATTGCAAATCACATAAGTGCAGTGCTAAAAAGCTTTTGATTGAACTTTAATGGCATCCCGGTCTTAGTCCGTAGGGTTGAATATTGGCTCACCCTGTGCCGCTATAACAGCTTTAGCTCTTCTGGGAAGGCTGTCCACAAGGTTTAGGAGTGTGTCTATGGGAATGTTTAACCATTCTTCCAGAAGCGCATTTGTGAGGTCAGGCACTGATGTGGACGAGAAGGCTTGGCTCGCAGTCTCTGCTCTAATTCATCCCAAAGGTGTTCTATCGTGTTAAGGTCAGGACTCGGTGCAGGCCAATCAAGTTCCTCCACCCCAAACTCGCTCATCCATGTCTTTATGGACCTTGCTTTGTGCATTAGTGCGCAGTCATGTTGGAACAGAAAATGGCCACCCCAAAACTGTTCCCACAAAGTTGGGAGCATGAAATTGTCCAAAATGTCTTGGTATGCTGATGCCTTAAGAGTTCCCTTTACTGTAACTAAGGGGCCAAGCCCAACCCCTGAAAGACAACCCCACACCATAATCCCCCTCCACCAAATGATTTGGACCAGCGCACAAAGCAAGGGCCATAAAGACATGGATGAGCGAGTTTGGGGTGGAGGAACTTGACTGGTCTGCACAGAGTCCTGACCTCAACCTGATAGAACACCTTTGGGATGCATTCGAGCGGCGATTGCGAGCCAGGCCTTCTCATCCACATCAGTGCCTGACCTCACAAATGCACTTCTGGAAGAATGGTCAAACATTCCCATTCCCACTCCTAAATCTTGTGGACAGCCTTCCCAGAAGAGTTGAAGCTGTTATAGCTGCAGAAGGTGGGCCAACTCAATATTGAACCTGACTAAGACTGGGATGCCATGTGTGTGTAAAGGCAGGCATCCCAATACTTTTGGTAATATAGTGTATATCCAAACTTTTTGTATACAAGCAGCTGCGGGGCGGGGATTACCTTGGCTGCTTATGATTGGCAGCATGAAGTGACAGCCTCCTGGCGGGATAACTGAGGTATGTTTATAAAAGGATCTGACCACGCCTGAGCTCATGCCTACTGTCCACAAGCCAACAGGAAGTGAGAAGGAATCTCTACACAAGATCATTTTTGTTGTCATTTGAACACATTGGAAGAACTGTTCTCACCTCTTGCTTTGGGTTTCAACTAAAAAATTTGGGATTTGCCGTTATTCTTTCTCTCGTAATATTTTCACACTCCTTACATTTCCACAGTTCGTGTAGAGTGTGGTATTGAATTGGTGGATGATGCCACCATGTTAAAATAAGGTCTTCACCAAGACACCTGGATATAGTGATAATCTGGTTCCTTATTCACACAAAGCAAAAGGCATCACAGGCCGACTATTCAGGATCTCTTTTTCAAGGCACAAAAAGGGATCCGGCAAGATTCCAAAACGTTGGTCCCTGATGCCTGTTGCTTTATTTAAATAAAGGACAGCAAAAACAACATAGCTGTGGTTCTAATTTTTCCCTACTTTTTGTGAAACTAAAACAAAATGTTTGGGCATTACATATAATTTCATTAAGTAACCAATTGCAGCATTTATTCCATGAAAGCAACCTACAAAAACCTTGTTTTACAATTTCTTTCTGAACTCAACAACTCAAGGCTTGCACTGACAAATAGAGTATTAATGTTTAAGTCTCTTCTTGTCCTGTATCTCACCTCTACATCTTTAAATCTAACTGCGCATACAGTAAGTCCCCTACATTAACGAGTTCAGTTCCAGGAGCTCATTCATAAGTCCAACTTGCAAAGGTCAGTGCTTGCAAAGGCTGCGAGCGCTGATCAGTGTGTTCTGGCAGTGGGAGTACCCCTGTCAGAATACAAAGGCACAGCATGGGAGATCGCTGTACCAACATTGCTTGTGTTGGTATGGATATCTGTGTGTTTTTTTCTGTTCAGCCCACTGGGTTGAACGAAAAGGAACTGAGCGTGTGGATCCAACCAAGCTTTACAGGATTGGATATATGAACACATGTTCAAATTTTTTAAACTTTGCAAGTTAAATGTTTGCATGTAGGGAACTTCCAGCACTGATTCTGCATCTACAATCATACCAGTGATCTGGATTGACCCGCATTTCCCCCCCTTACTTTATTCTTGGTCTTTCTCCCTGCACTGTACACATTTTGTGGACTCTCTCTTTATGAACTCATGTGTGAATGTCACAATTTTAACACACAAGGGTGGAACATGGCAGCATACTGTGTGTCGGCATGGCTTCTTGTAATTCAACTTGGGTGTTTGCAGTAAGGGGGAACTACACCACAGATGAGGGAAAGGGGCCTGAAAAGCAGTGATATACTGATTATTTTTCCCAGACATACACTTATTTAGCACTGAATGGGACTCTCAAACATTCACTGTTAGTGAATTGATCACACCCATTTAAAAACATACACAAAGCATATTCCCATGTGGTAAATTTTTGTTGAATCTTGGATTCAATGTTTTATAAATATGCCCCTAGGGCTTGTTCACACAGTGTGGTGACTGGTGTTTTTCCGCATTGGATAAGGGCCAGTCACCACTAGGGCATGTGGAAATGGTTTTCCATGATCTATTCGCACCGCAATGCAGCTCAGAGGTATGGTGATGTGAAATGCAGACATGTAGCATTTTAACACAATTCTCAGGAAGGCACCGCATGTCATAACAATGCAAAACACACTCTACTAATGTGTGGAGACACGAATGAAGTGTCACTTTGTGCACTTCAAATAAGAGACGGTTCACACAGGGGTGACTTGTCAGGCAACTTAGCCGTCTGACAAGTCACGCTCCATTCTGTACTATGGAACCGTTCTAATAGGAGCCACTCAAGTCGCTCCGACTTAGAAAAAGGTTCCGGTACTACTTTGGGGGCGACTTTAGGCGACTTGCATTGACTTCTATACAGAAGTCGTTTTGCAAGTCGCCGCTGAAGTCGTGTGCAGGTCGCCTGAGGCAGTAGCGCTGCAAGTCGTGCTGCCTCAGTGTGAACCGGCTCTAAAGGTTAAAAAAAAAAACAGAAAAGAAAAGTTAACATTGTCATGCTGTGAAATGCACATCACACTGCCCCCTTACCGCGGCTCACTGCTGCTGCCAAAATCGTGCAGCTGGCAGCACATTAAAACAGTATAGAGTATTTAGTGTGCGGGCAGTGTAAACGAGCCCTAGGTGTTTATGGCTTACATACAATTCAGGGTTGAAAATGTGTTTATTGTAAATTTCACGAGTTTCACAAAGAACATTAAAATTACATCTGAGTGACAACCAATAACAGACAAGGATAATGAGTCAGCTCGATGGCTCTCGCCCATAGCTTGACTCCTATGAGCAAACAACGTATTACAAGGGGTGTCAACTGTCATCTACTGCGAGGGACCTTCTAAACCAAAGGTCATCGTCGTTCACGATAAAACTACATAAAAGAATAAAGAAGAATAAAGGAGAGCAAATCAAATAAGAGGGAAAAGGGAAGAAGAAAAGAACCCCAAGTAAGGGCACAGATTGGGTGCAAGGAGAATAATAAGATAGAAAGAGGGGTCAGAGGAGAGAGAGAGAGAGAGAGAGAGAGAGAGCTGCTGGAAAGACACTCATGGGAAGAGGTAGATAGAAGACAGAGCGTAAGACACTTTCACCCTCCCTATATTTACGTAAATACAATTTAAAGTGATTGTAAAGGCTGTTTAAAAAAATATATATATATATATATATATATATATATGTAACATGTTATATAACATGTTATACTTACCGCCTCTGTTTTGCACAGAGCAGCCCCGCTCCTCCTCTTCTCGGGACCCTCTTTGTTCCTCCTGGCCCCTCCCTCCTATCGAGTGCCCCCACAGTCAGCAGCTTCCTATGGGGGCACTGGAGCCAAGTCACAGCTCCATGTGTCCATTCAGACAGACCCCGCCCCCTCTCTCCCCTGATTGGCAGACTGACTGACAACTGCGGGAACCAATGGTGCTGCTGCTGTGTCTCAGACAATCAGGAGGAGTGTCCCGGACGGCTCAGACATTCGTGGACATCGCTGGAGAGAGATGGGGCTCAGGTAAGCAATTAGGGGGTGCAGGGGAGGCTGCAACACACAGAAGGCTTTTTATCAATGCATAGAATGCATTAAGATAAAAAACCTTCTGCCTTTACAACTCCTTTAAATGATTATATCCATAGCAGGAAAAGGATTGATGGTCAGGTTTGCTGCCAGATAGTACTACATATTACAGTTCCATTCGTCTTCCAGCTTATCTCCTGTGCCTTATAATTCGAAAACCTAAAATCTAAAATGTGTTCCGGATCTGTTTGGATTACAGACAATAAAAAACAGCTCATCGTAACTCTAAGTATGTTAAACTATGAAGACAACATACCTGTAGAAATGTGAATACTGCATCTTTTCCAGTCCTCCTCGTCCAAAGAAATGAACTAGTAATGTAGTATTGATATCATCACTTTCTGACATGGTCTCCTACAAAGAACAACATAACTTTGGCATAAATAATCATCTAACATGTTATAGGACAGATATTTTCAGTCATTAAACATTGTTATAGCTGGGGTCTGCAAGCCAGATATTACTGAAAAAGCAAAAAATGTGAAGCCATCAGTGCCTTGATTATCTGTGTAAATTTCCTTCGTCACACTTGTCGGTTACCGGCTCTCCTCTCCTCACACTGTGGCAATGCGGGAGGAAATTCAATGCCCATAACTGGTAAGTGTGTTTACATGTGATCATCTGTGATTGGACACAGCTGATCACACAGTAAAGGGCAGCTGCGATTGGTCCTTTAACGTGATCTGTGTTTCTGAAGGACACATCGATCACAAAGCGCAGTGTGCATGAGCCCTAATGCTCCTGCTCAGTCTCTCAACAAGCCCGGACCCCCCCTGAGGTTATCCTTGAGAGATGGGATATGAGGAAACGTACATCAGGGCATGGCTTTGCGGCAAATCGGAAGTGACATCAGACGGGTCTGGCTTGGTAAGACCAGCAGCATTATTTTAACCATTGAGATAAGCTTTTATAATGACTCTTTGTAAGTAGCATTTTTCATAAAATAACCTGGTTTAAAGTTACACTTCTAAATTATTTCTGTGCATCCATTTGGTGGAAAACAGTCTGCAGCGTTTTTTTTTAAAATCAACTTCACTGATATCACAGGGGATGAACAACATCCATTGCGATATGAGAAGTGACCCTTAAAAGCATCTGATCAATCCGAGATTGGTTTGATCAGATGCTTTACAAGCCAGTAATAACTTGTAAGCAACAAAACGGAAACCAGAAGTGGCAAAATTCTCGTTGCTTCCGACTTCATTCAAATAGGTGGGGACGGTATGCATGTACCTTCCCTTACCATCTGCAACCGGACACACAGGATGCAACAGTTCCGGGCTCCCAGATCACACCAGAGAGCCCAGGAACGGCGGTGGGAGGGGGGGCCTGCTCCCGTGCCTTGTAAAAGTGATCAGGCGGCTGTAGAACCATTAAATCACTTTTACAGGAAAGCCCATCGCCAGCTGCAGACATAAGCCTTGTATCACCACTTCCCGATGAGGAGGTATATATTCATATGGTGGTCAGAAAGCTGTTAACCATACAATTGAAATAATTTTTGTATATCTGTTTAATAAGCTGCCTAGTTGCTGTTTTTAACACTGCCCAGTTCACATCGGAACTACGCAACACCTCCTCCCCATAATATGGAAGGGGGGAGTGTTTTGTAGTACCAACACTACAAAAGCAGTAGTACCAACAAGGTCAAAATTAAGAGACACAATAGCTTAAAAATAAAAACTAACATAGCCATCACATATAAGGACTGGTAAGATGTTTATTTTTTATTAGGTTTAGATCCAGGCTGGTCATACATTAGTAGAATATTGTCTGAACGTTCCTACAGACAGGCTGAAGAATCATTTGTTAGCGCATTTGACCTCGTCATCACTGAGTAAACCAATTTTGTCCATAAAAATTTTCTCAAGACCTGCTACTTAAGATCTGGTTAAGGAAAAATATTACAAAGTTGGATTGTTATGAATAAGATTATTATTATAAGTTTGAATAAGTATGAGAATTTGGAGAGCAGAAGCTTGAATAATTATAACCAAATAGGAGTCACTAAGGTGGTGTGTATTGATGTATTGGTGAAAATGTCTTGTTACCTTTGTGAAAGAAAATAAAGAATTTATAAAAAAAATAAAAAATAAAAAAAATAAAAGACCTGCTACTTGAATGGAATACCAGTTTTTGTTTTTTTGCCTAGAACATGTGCTTCACAATATGTACAATTTTCCCACAACACAAACTACATTCACAGTTAGAATTTGGTTAATCCAAGAAAAAAAATGGTCTTTCTTTGGTTGATTTGACCCCACCAACAATCAGAAAATGAAACAAACGATAAAAAAAAAAGAAAGGAAAAATTTCTAACACGGTTTTACTTGTGTACAGCCAGCATTAGTCTACAGGGAGAGTAGAAAACTCCTTTGATTTGGTAAATTTAGTGATCTGAGCAGCTCCCGGTTTTAAAATAATATCCTGTTTTTAAATGAGGTCTTTGATTTGTGTTCTGCTCATTTTATGGGGAGAGAGTTTATGTAACTGAACACCTAGTCACACTAGACAGAGCTGCTGATGGGCAGAACATATTACAGTCTGAGGTGAGGTCTGCGGACAGATTGCATGTCAGGCTTCTTAGAGAGCAGAAGAGTCATGGTAAAGGAATGTTAAAGCAGAAGCCTTCCTGAATGACTTCACAGGACTCTGCAGTTTGGAAACAACGACAGGGTCTAAGTGCGCTCTCTCTGCGGATGCATTCTTGTGTTTATTCTGCTTGAGCGTAGAAGAGGAGTCCGTGCAGACACCTTTGTAGTAGAATTTGCACCATCAAAAAGATTTGGAGTAAGTCTAGTGGGCTGGAAAATGTCTGTGACCAAATACAGGCATGAGTGAGTGCTATACATGCTGTACATTGCTCCAGACTCTTCAGCCATAATAAGCAATATGTAATGCTTGAAGTGCACATATGAAGACCAAATCGTACAACACTATCCAGCACTTAAAATAGGTCAGTTGAACAAAGACTATTTCATTAATGTGTGAACATTACCCATAGTCACCCAATGGCTTATGTTTTTTGGTTACTCAAACAGGTGAGTTCTCAGCTTCACCCACCTGCTCCAGCCATTAAATGAGAATCTCTTTCACACTGCTGGAGCTTTACTTTATATTACAAGAGAAAAGAGACATCCTCTGTCACAATGGCAGAATTGCAAATCCATGAAGTTGAGACAGCTCAGGCTGGCAGCTTAGAAAATAAACTGCAACTGCTTATCAACAAAAAAGTTTTCTACACTATTACCAAAAGTATTGAGACACCTGCCTTCACATGAACTTTGATGGCATCCCAGTCTTATTCTGTAGGGTTCAGTATTGGGTTGGCCCACTCTTTGCAGCTATAACAGCTTCAACTCTTCTGGGAAGGCTGTCCAGAAGGTTTAGGAGTGTGTCTATTGGAATGTTTTACCATTCTTCCAGAAGCGCATTTGTGAGGTCAGGCACTGATGTGGACAAGGCGGCCTGGAATGCAGTCTCCGCTCTAATTCATCCCAAAGTTGTTCTATTGGGTTGTGCAGGTCAGTCAAGTTCCTTCACCCCAAACTCGCTCATCCACGTTTTATGGACCTTGCTTTGTGCACTGGTGCACAGTCATGTTGGAACAGAAAGGGGCCGTCCCCAAACTTTTCCCACAAAGTTGGGAGCATGAAATTGTCTTGGTATGCCGACGCCCAACCCCTGAAAAGTAAAACCTACACTATAACCCCCCCTCCACCAAATGATTTGGACCAGTGCGCAAGGTCCATAAAGACATGAATGAGCGATTGCGTCAAAACTTTTAGAACGCTTAGTCTACAACCGTCTTAGCTCCAACCTCACGGACAACAACCTCCTTGACCCCTTTACAGTCCGGCTTTCGCTTGTTTACACTCCACTGAAACTGACCTAGTGAAACTCACCAATGACCTACTAACTGCTAAAACCAAGGGCCACTACTCAATACTCATACTACTCGACCTCTCTGCAGCCTTTGATACTGTTCACCATCCCCTCCTCCTCAAAAAATGCCACTCTTGGCCTTCAAGACTCTGCTTTCTCCTGGCTCTCCTCCTACCTATCACAGCGCTTCTTCAGTGTGACCTATAACTCTGTTTCCTCCTCTCCACTTCCTCTTTCTGTAGGGGTTTAAGGTTCTGTCCTCAGACCCCTTCTCTTCTCCATTTACACCTCCTCCCTTGGTCTGGTAATAAACTCCCATGGCTTTCAGTACCACCTCTATGCTGACAACACACAAATCTATCTCTCTACTCCTCACCTCACTTCTTCAGTCTCCTCTTGCATTACTAACTTACTGACATAGCAACATGGACATCACACCACTTCCTCACACTCAATCTTTCTAAAACAGAGCTCATAATTTTTCCTCCAGCCCTTCTGGAAGAATGGTCAAACATTCCCATAGACACACTCCTAAACCTTATGGACAGCCTTCCCAGAAGATTTGAAGCTGTTATAGCGGCAAAGAGTGGGCCAACTCAATATTGAACCCTACGGACTAAGACTGCTATACCATTAAATTGTATGTGTCCCAATACTTTTGGTAATATAGTGCATCGATCGACTTCTGTCGAGTACTTGCAAATGTATACAACAAAAACCTCAGTTTTAAACCCATTTCATAAAACATTTAAATCCGTGTTGGGATAACGCACATGCATGTGCATTGTGTTAAAGCACATTCATTTAAACGTGCTGCCTACTGCACCATAGCGCACCAATAAAATGCATTCACCATTTATACCAACACACCACAATGCATGTTAATGCGTTACTGTTCACAGTTGGGAACTAAGAATCTCACAGAGATTGCGCAGTGGGGGTGCTATATAGAACGAATGGCACCACAGTGCATAACATACAATGTGGTAATGCAATTAGTTACTGCAATGCAACATAGTGAATCCAATCTAAATGTTGAAATAATTTAAAGCTGAACTGCAGGAATTAGCCTTAAGAATACCTTGTATTCATTGAAAAAAATAAAAAGACCCTCCTTGAAACAAGATTATCTTGATAAAGCCTGGGCCTTCTAGTCCGACACTTCTAGACAAAGGAAATCTGTACTTGAGGAGCTGAAACGTAATCTGAACCTACTTCTTGTAGACCAGTTGGAGAAAACTATTAGGCGCAGGAAATATACCAGGAGTTAGGAAACAAGGCTACACACGCAGCCTGCTCCAAAATATTTTGGCTCGTCAACATTTAGCAGATCTCTACATCTCTAGCAGAGGACCTCTTCTCGAATATAACTCTACTCTGCATGCCAGCAGCTTTGCCTCAGACGCTAGACACTCCTATTTTAGATAAGGCGATTATGCTAGCTATCAAAACCTAGCAGTTCACAAAAGACCGGACCCAGATGGGTTCTCAGTCTCCTATTACAAATGTTTCTCAGACATTTTGGTGCCTTTCTTATGCCTTTAACAAGATTTGCAACCGGAATTCTTTTCACCCAGAATTCCTCCTGGCTTTCATCTCTAAGATACCCAAACCAAAACTACTCTCCCAGTTGAGGGCTCCAAGCGAAAAAAAGATACCCCTCAGGCTCCTCTCACTTGACACAAGGAAAGTGTTTACTGGCCTTACTGTTTTACGAAGTGAGGCTTCGGCCCAAATTTCTCCTTTGGATTTGGATAAACTCTCCTATAACATACGCAAAGCATGCAGGTCTACTCTTCCCCCCTTTCCTGTCATGCAAGGCACTAGGGAGGACTGCCCACTGTCATGGCTTTCATATACTTTATGTATTGAGCTACTTGCGCAATTCTGGAATCCCCAAATGTGTCTGGATTAACAGTAGCTGCCTGCCACTATAAATTTAGCCTCTTTGCTGATGAAGACATTTTGACTAACAAATCCATTAGTTTCGCTGTCCAACCTCCACAAAATTCAGACGCAATTTTGGGTCATATTTGGGCTTGCAGGTTAACGCTACAAAATCTAAACATTTCCCTTCCTTCTCCTTTATTCCATACCCTCCAACAAATGCTTCAATATCATTGGGAGCATCATAAAATCCCATATCTGGGCATGTACTTAATAATTACTCTACTCTTTTGAGGCCATTATCCACCTCTCCTTCGCAAACTCAAACTTCTATTACATAACTGGGAAAGAGATAATACATGGAGTTTTGTTTTATGTTTTTTTGTACTGAGTGCATGTTGGGAAAGTTTTTATTGTTCGTGAACTTTGAGTTACTCAGTCATCAAAATATGCAGACTTTATATCATTAGTGAATGCTTTCAAGTCAGCCCTTTCTTGGCAGAATGTGGTATTGGTTAAAAAATGGCTGTCTTATCAACACTTTTTTAAGCTTCAAGGTGTAAGAAGAGACATTCATGCCAACGGTAGTTCGGCATTTAGACAGATTTTCTTCTAAGACACATAGTTTATGATTTGTTACTTATGTTAGGCATAGAATGCTCATTAGATAATGCAGTTATGCCTGAGTGGGCTTTCCACCCAGCACGCGGGATATGTGCGCTTCTGTTTGAATTGGTAGGCTTCATCTAGACACACACTTTGTAATCCGTGGTACTGTGGCATGTTGACTAGATTACAGCTATCTTGAGATACCATTTTTGAGTTGATCTCACTTGCAAAGAACGGTTTTTGGGTTTTGATGCGTGCCATATGCCAAGCAAATACATAGTTCACTGTACATGGCACATGCTATCTGCTGCTAATTAGGTGAGCTGCCAGTTATTGCTAGATGTTAGGAGTCTGCGCTCCCGTTTCTCAGTGGATGGAGAGCTTGTTATACTCCTCCGCGGCCTGAGTGCCTCCAGTACTGAGAAATGCAAGTGTTTTTCAGAGATTCCTTTTAAACTGTATTTGATCTTAAGACAACAATATTAAGCAGTTTAGATAATCACGACTATTCTTCCTTTATGTTTGTAGGAAAAACTCTAATCACATTTCCTGCATATAACATTTGTTGGGTGGTCTTTACCGATTCAATTATATTTAATTACCTTTCCCACTTGCCTTTGCAGTGTCATAGTCCCACTCAACATTTCTCTTGGCTGATCCATCAACACCCATCTTATTTAATAAAAAATGTATTATTCAGTCAACCTTTCTATTCAGGCTGTTTTATAAAGCTGCAATAGTAATAATAAGCAAGTACCTTTAGGTGCCACCTACCCCCCTAAAATACAGGTGCTCTGATGTACACAGGGAGCTTTCATTTTGGTAGTAATGTACAGGCACTTCAGGGTGCCTATAAGCACAAACACCATTCCAAGACTGTTTGCATTAAACACGTCATTCACACAAAAGTGAAGACAACCCAGCACAGACTTCAAAAAGTATAAACCAACATTACTGGTAAGTGTCTGGAAAAACTAGTACTCATATTTATTAGTTTCTTTGTGTCTGCGATCCTAGGCCTGGAGCTTTAAATGTTTGAAATAAGCCCCACCCATCCCAGGGCTGAACCCCAGCCCCCATATTCCAGAGGCTCGATTGCCAACTGGGGCTTTTATTACTTCCCTGGCTCTAACTAATGACCAATCAAAACACAATAATATAAAGGGTAGATTGTCCATTTAGGGTGGGTGACAGAATGAATGTCTTAGTACTGGTTACCTATATACCTTTATATTTGAATCTAAGAGTTTCAGAGGAGTACCTAATAAATTGATTGGCAAAGTAGAAAAATCTTTATGAAACTGCTCAGTGCTATTCTACTGATAATGGTGATGGCTAGATCCATGATATTCCCAAAAGAAAATAACCATTACACTCAAGAATGGATTCACCTTTATTTGCAAAGTCATCACATCTCAAGTGAACAGTCTTTCCATATAGAGATGCTAGTGGCGTTAACTACCAAAAGCATGTCTAAAACAAATTATGTGCACATAATTATTAACAAATTATGTGTACATTGTCAATGTGAGGTAAGAGAGATCATGTAGTAATAAATCTCATCCTATTATAACACATATAAACAGATGTTAAGCACAAACAAGGAACCCCTTAAATTCTTCAAACATTAAAACCTAGATCTGAAATGTTCGCACAACATGCAATATTTCGTCAAGACACAAACCATTTGGAACTTTTCCAGTGATCTGTAGGAGTCAAATTTTCCATACAGTGCAAAAAAAAAAAAAAAAAAAGGAATTTAGTGATGTGGGTGCATTCTGCTTGCTTACAACTAATTACACGGATGTCCATTTTGTATACCATCTCCTTACCTGAAACTTAATTTTATTAACTCCCAAAATGCAAAAAGTGGAGCAATGCTCATTCTCTGGATTGGTCTGTAGTCTACCTGGGTATCTTGTTAAACACACATTTCATTTTTTATGCCATCCTCATTATGGGGACTACCACAGACCTAAACTCGTAATACATACTGTTGTCCAGAGAAAAAAAGAAAAAGTTGAGGCAGATTCTGTTGATAGCTCTGCCAGACATAGGAGATCCAGCCACACAGAATTTTATGCAATTATTATGAATGCCCTGTACAGGTGGACCATTTATAAACCGCTTTGATGGCATGAGTGACTGATCGGTGTATAGAGATAGATATATATATATATATATATATATATATATATATATATATATATATATATATATATATATATATATATATATATATATATATATATATATATATATATCTATCTATTTTATAGTGACAGTGAGTAGCACTGTCACTGTGAGAATATAGGAAAATGTGACGCAGAATTTACATTTAGGGTAAATGCAACGTTCCAGACTAGTGTTTCTGGGCAGAGAAAGCCATGTATTTGTCTCTCTCTGGATTCTGTAAATATGGATCGGAACTTTCAATTCTGTGTCTGGGTTTTGCTAGATGCCTGCAACCTGGCTGAGTACACAGGTGTGCAGGGTCCTTATATACTCAGGCCTGAGGATAGCTCAGAGCTTCCAGTTGGGAGACTGCCCCCAGTGTGGAAGCCAGAAACCAGGGAGACAGAAGGTCTCGTTCCAGGAGTCAGATCGTTTCCTATGAGGGAGTCATGAACACAAATCCATTGGCCAGAGGTGGGCCGTGCAGCAGGGCGCTGTGACTAAAGTCTAGAGAGCCAAATATCCAGGAAAGCTAGACAACAGTCAGAGACGCGTGCGTACACACGATCAGAATTCTCTGATGGTTTTCACATCGGAATTCCGACGATCAATAACACAGTGACATACAACACGTTCGACGGCACTATAAAAGGGAAGTTTAATGCTTCTGAAAATGCGTAAGAATTTTGTGTGTCGAAATTGCATACACACGATCGGAATTTCTGATAGAAAGTTTTTCCGTCGGAAAAATTGAGAACATGCTCTCAAATTTTTGCTGGCGGGAATTCGGCCAGCAAAACTCCGATGGAGCCTACACACGGTCGCATTTTCAGATGAAAAGCTCTCATCGGTCTTTTGCTGGCCGAAATTCCAATCGTGTGAACGCGGCATGAGAGGTGTATCGTGGTACTGCAGTCGAAGTTGAGTGAGCTTATGAGCCAGGTGGGCTTGACATTTTCCAGTGTTTGTATTCTGCTGAAGCTGGAGAAGATCCCCTGCGTGGTAAACTACATGTTGGACGGTTTTGCTTTCTGACAATTTAACAAAATCGAGCTACCAGGCCCTTAAACACTTAAGGACTCAGCCTCTTTTTGAGATGTGTTTTTTTTTGCTAGAAAATTACTTGGAACCCCCAAACATTATACTTTTTTTTTCTAACACCCTAGAGAATAAAATGGCAGTCGTTGCAATACTTTTTGTCACACCGTATTTGCGCAGCGGTCTTAAAATTGCACTTTTTTTGGAAAAGGTACACTTTTTTTAATTAAAAAAATAACAGTAAAGTTAGCCCAATTTTTTTTTATATTGTGAAAGATAATGTTATGACGAGTAAATTGATACCCAACAGATCACGCTTAAAAATTGTGCCCGCTCGTGGAATGGTGACAAACTTTTACCCTTAAAAATCTCTATATACTGTAAATATCCACACAATTCCAAGGCAGGTGAGACGCTTAAAGTCGATGTAAAGGCAGGAGGTTTTTTATCTTAATGCATACATTAAGATAAATAGCCTCCTGTGTGCAGCAGCTTCCCTCAGCCCCCCTAACACTTACCTGAGGTCGCTCTCTTCCAGCAATGTGCACAAGTGTCTCAGCCGTCTGAGATTCTCCCTCATGATTGTCTGAGACACAGCAGTGGTGCCATTGGCTGCCACTGCTGTCAATCAAATTCAGCTAGCCAGAGGAGAGAGGGGCCGGGTCGGGACTCTGTCAGAATGGACACAGGTAGCCGTGTCTTGGGGTGGGTGCCCCGTAGCAAACTTCTTGCTGTGGGGGCAGTGAGAAGAGGATGATCTAGGCTGCTCTGTGCAAATCCACTGCAACAAAGCAGGTAAGTACAACATGTTTGTTATTTTTATAGGAAAAAAAAAACAAGACTTTACAATTACTTTAATGGTTTTGTTCAGGGTACATGCAGCAGGACCAGCACAGCAGTCCAACATATAGCGAATACACCATGGCTGCTGCACTCCACGACTTCACAATTTTTTCTCTTTATTTCCAAGCAATAGCTATCTCGTACATCAAAGCAAGTGTTCCATAAGCAAGCTTTCGGATCAGGATCGTGTGATGGCATACTGTATATTTTAATTCTGAGAGTGCAATCTCGGCTGTGAATATTTATGACTTTGCTATCTATGCTAATGTGACACTTGGAACACAGCTATATCATACCGGATAATTTGTATACATAAAAGGCATACAGTAGGTTAATGTCTGACTGGGGTCCAGAAGCCTTTCACCCACTGTGTCACCGTTGTCCTAACCAATATGACTGTGATGAAGTGTGGTCCAGTGGATTACAAACAAATACATGTGGTCCAGTGGATTATCTGTTATGAAAGATATATTCACAGGTTATGCGTGCAGCAATCTGGGGTCCAGTGGTCCGTACAAAGGAATATTTAGTAAAGGATGGACTGGACTGGTCAGTGGATATGTCGTTACAAAAAGGTCATTATGAGCAAGTAACTTCAGTTTACTCAACACTGCTGCAGTTCAGCTATAATAATATGTACAGCATTCTTGCTACAATCTTTTTTCTAGTGAATTACAAATTAAAATGTGTACAATTTTTTTTAATACCCTTACAACTCATTGAAACAGTACTTAATTTCTCATGAAAAGTGATGAAATTAAAAGCAATTGTCTCATGTACTATATACCTGCATGCCTTTTTGTATGTCATAGAACAAAGAAAGTGAGAAAAGAGATCATATATTGTTTAACCACTTGAGCGCTAGAGGATTTTACCCCCCTCATGACCAGGCCATTTTTTTTTTGCTTTTCGGCACTGCACTACTTTAACTGGTAAGTGCGCGCTCATTTAACCACTTCAGCCCCGGACCAATTTGCAGGCCCCTTTTTGCGATTCGGCACTGCGTCGCTTTAACTGACAATTGCGCGGTCGTGCGACGTGGCTCCCAAACAAAATTGGCGTCCTTTTTTCCCACAAATAGAGCTTTCTTTTGGTGGTATTTGATCGCCCCTGCGGTTTTTATTTTTTGCACTATAAACAAAAATAGAGCGACAATTTTGAAAAAAATGCAATATTTTATACTTTTTGCTATAATAAATATCCCCCAAAAATATATAAAAAAACATTTTTTTTTCCTCAGTTTAGGCCGATACGTATTCTTCTACATATTTTTGGTAAAAAAAAAAAATTGCAATTAGCGATTATTGATTTGTTTGCGCAAAAGTTATAGCGTTTACAAAATAGGGGATAGTTTTATAGCATTTTTATTTATAATTTTTTTTTTTTTTACTAGTAATGGCGGCGATCTTTATTGTGACTGCGACATTATGGCGGACACATCGGACATTTTTGGGACCATTGTCATTTATACAGAAATCAGTGCTATTTAAATAGTACTGATTCCTATGTAAATGACAGTGGCAGTGAAGGAGTTAACCACTAGGGGGCGGGGAGGAGTTAGTGTGACGTGTTGTGTTTTTTTTACAGTAGGGTGGCGTGGCTGACGTCTGACGTCATTGATCGGCTTTCCCGATGACAGGGAACAGCCAATCAATGACAGGCAGAGTAGGAAGCGCGGGGAGAGGTTTGTTTACACAGACCTCTCCCCGTTCTTCAGCTCTGTGACCCGATCGCGGGACACCAGCGGCGATCGGGTCCGCTGGTCCCGCGGCCGTGGCCACGGAGCTCCCAACCGGGTCGCAAGCACGCCGTCGGCAGCACGCGCGCAACCCCACGGCTAGGCAATTAAAGGGGACGTGTATATATACGTGCCTTTGCCTAGCCGTGCCATACTGTAGACGTATATCTACAGGGGGCGGTCGGGAAGCGGTTAAAGCTGTACGCAAACAAATTTTATAACATTATTGTCACACAAATAGAGCTTACTTTTGGTGCTATTTGATCACCACTGGGTTTTTCATTTGATGCAATATAAAAGGAAAAAAGGCCAATAAAAAAAATTTAAAAAATTCTACTTTCGGCTATAAAACATATAAAAAAATAAAAAGTCTTCATAAATGTATGCCAAAATGTATTCTGCTACATCTTTGGTAAAAAAAAAAAAAAAAAGAAAAACCAAGTGCATATTGATTGTAGATGCTATACCTTTGACGCAAACCAAACTATGGTATAGATGCTGGGATTTGTATTAATTTTTTTTATACTAGCAATGGTGGTGATCAGCGACTTATAGTAGGACTGTGATAGTGTGGCGGGTAATCTGACACTGATACTTTGTGGGAACTGACTGGCAGTGACAATCTCAAGTAAAACCAATACAGTGATCAGTGCTAATAATATACACTGTACTAATATATACTATATATTGTACTAATGACACTGGCTGGGAAAGGGATATCATCTAGGGCAATCAACTGTGTTTACAATTGTCATGTGATCTGCCGTGATTGGTTAGTGGGCCGGTACACTGATCAGTCCGGTGGACACAGCCGGTAACAGAGCGGTCCCAAGGCCCTGTGCAAGGCGCATTTCGGGAGGACAACATATGACATCCACCCCGGAATGACGAATGTGGTTAAATGGAGAAAAATAGTCACTCTGCTGATTGGTATTAACATAGACCAGAGAAAGCAAAGGTTTAAAGTCAACAGGAGTGTGGTCAACCTCACTAGAGATAGCTGCAACAAGAAAATCAACCCCAGATTGAATAGTAGATAAATATGAATGGTAGTTTAAAAACCAGGGAAAACTTCCAGAGATACAAGCTGAACTTCAAGAACAAGGTGCATCAGTGTTTTATCACACCATCTGTTAATTTTAAGGCCACTGTTGCTCAAAAAGTAAGAACAAACAGGACGACTCCACTGTTGAAATAAAACATTAAAAAAGCCAAACTAAAATTTCCTAAAATGTATTTTGACAAGCCACAAAGCTTCTGGGGGGTTGTCCTATGGACAACAGAGAAAATTGCAGCTTTTTGGCAAGTCACATCAGCTCTATGTTAAAGGGGTTGTATATCCTCAATTACAACTTGTACCTACAGGTAAGCCTAGATTAAGGCTTACCTGTAGGTACAAGAAATATCTCCTAAGCCTGCACGGTTTAGGAGATATTTGCAGAGAACGTTTTCGTTTACATGTAGACAACGGTACATTTACAGGGTTAATCCCCATTCAGAACTGCGACTCGCCGCAGTTGAAGTGTCCCGCACGCATGCACAGAGTGACGTCTTCGCTGCTCTGGCCAATCACAGCGCCGCAGCGGCGCTGTGATTGGCCGGAGCGGCGATACCCGGAAGAGAGATGGCTGCGGCTGGAGGGGGAGAAGAGAACGGCGTCGGGGGCCCCGATCTAAGGTAAGCGATGCATAATGAGCTAGTATGCTAGTCATACTAGCTCATTATGACTTTGTCTTGCAGGTAGTTTACAAAAAAAAAAAAAGAGCAAAAACGGGTAGACAACCGCTTTAACACACCAAAAAAAAAAAAATATGGAAAGGAAAGAACACCGCACCTATTGTGAAACATGGAGGTGGTTTGCATATGTTTTGGAGCTGCTTTGCTGCATCTAGCAAGAAGTGCCCTGAATCTGTGCAGGGCACAGTAAAATCTCAAGACTACAAGGAATGCTAAAGCAAAATATACTGCCCAGTATCAGGAAGCGCTTTGTCGGTTGTGGGTCATGGGTCCTCCAACAGGATAATAATTGAAAACACAGAATAATTGAAAGAATAAAACAATGGGCTATTCAGAAGTGGCCTACTATAAGCCCTCATCTGACTCCTATTGGACATTTATGGAAATAGCTGAAACCCCAGACAGCCCCCAAGAACCCAAGAAGAGTGGGCTAAACTACTAGTTGGAAGGTGCAGAAGTCTAAGGCTGCTTTCACACTGGGGCGGTGCGGGGCGGCGACGGTAAAGCAGCGCTATATTTAGCGCTGCTTTACCATCGTTTTACCCGCGGTATGCGGCCGCTAGCGGGGTGGTTTTAACCCCCGCTAGCGGCCGCAAAAAAGTAAAAAACCTCCGCAAAGCACCGCTGCAGCGGCGGTTTGCGGGCGGTAACCCCGCGGTTTCCCATTGATTTTAATGGGAAGGAGCGGTATAGGAGCGGTAAATACACCGCTCCTTCACCGCTCCAAAGATGCTGCTAGCAGGACTTTTGTTGCGGTCCTGCTAGCGCACCGCTCCAGTGTGAAAGCCCGCCGGCTTTCACACTGGAGGGAATGGGGCCGGTTTTTTCAGGCGGTGTACAGGCGCTATTTTTAGCGCTGTACAGCCTGAAAACCGCCCCAGTGTGAAAGCAGCCTAATTGAGCGCTACAGAAAACTCTGTAAGCAAAGTCTGTTTTTTGGGTCATTGTGGGTTCCCCTTTTTTCATGAAAAGTTTCCTACAAATGAGTCCATTGCTTGTAAGTGAATAGTATATATAGGGATGGCGAGGACTGGTCTTCTGTGGATATATTGTTATAAAATGATCATTATGATTGTGTGGAATACACAATGATTAACGACAATCACTTTGTTCAATTTCAAGTCATTTCAGAAAAAATTGTCTGAAAGTGTATCCAATAGCCAGGACAAACATGTATTATATTGCAGCTTACCAATCATTAGATGTGATGGATACTATTGTTTTTTTTTATTAAAGCCCTTTTATCTGGTGATCATGAGAATCGCATTCCACACTTACACCTCCCTATATCTATGACGAGAGCCATGGCTGCCAACCAGGCTGGATCTCAAACATGTCATCTTTTGTTCCATTACATGAAGGTGGGGAGAGCAGTAATTTACAGAAGGAAGATAACATTGTTTTTAGTTCATTTATCTTAAAGGACTTGACAAGGGTACTGCATTCCTGGCAAGATAAACAAGTATTTTCTCTACTTACTGCAGGGGTAGGCAACCTCGGAACTCCAGCTGTGGTGAAACTACAAATCCCCTCATGCCTGTCATTGTCAGGGTCTTGTAGTTTCACCACAGCTGGGGGGCCGAGGTTGCCTACCCCTGACTTACTGAAATGTTCTTAGCCTGAAAAAAAAAAAAAGAAAACAAATACAGCCAGGACAGGACACACTGGCCTCAATGCACCTCCACACATGAAATGTCAGTGCTTGCCCCCAATTCATGTATCCGTTTCCAACAGGTACAGTGCCTTGCAAAGGATTCACCCCTTTGGCCTTTTTCATTTTTTGTTTCCTCACAACCTGGAATTAACATGGATTGTTTGAGGACTTGCATTGTTTAATTTACAGAACATGCCCACAACTTTGAAGATGTTTTTTTTTTTATTGTGAAAAAAACAACAAATAGAACAAAATAACAGAAAAAGTCAATGTGCATAACTATTCACCCTTCTAAAGTCATTACTTTGTAGAGCCACCTTTTGCGGCTATCACAGCTCCAAGTCGCTTTGGATAAGTCTCTATGAGCTTGCCACATCTTACCACTGGGATTTTTACCCATTCCTCCTTGCAAAACTGCTCAAGCTCCTTCAAGTTGGATGGTTTGCGCTTGTGAACAGCAATCTTTAAGTCTGACCACAGATTTTCTATTGGATTGAGGTCTCGGCTTTGACTAGGCCATTCCAACACATTTACATGTTTCCCCTAAAACCACTCAAGTGTTGCTTTAGCAGTGTGTTTGGAGTCATTGTCCTGCTGGAAGCGAACCTCTGTCCTAGCCTCAAATCACACACAGAGTGGTTCAGGTTTTGCTCAAGAATATCCCTGTATTTAGCACCATCCATCTTTCCCTCAACCAATTTCCCAGTCCAGACTGCTGATGGTGTTTTTTGGGTGATGTGATGTGTTGGGTTTGCACCAGACACAGCGTTTTCTTTAATGGCCAAAAAGGTACATTTAAGTCTCATCAGACCAGAGCACCTTCCTCCAATTATTTTGGGAGTCTCTCACATGCTTTTTCCCAAACTCAAAATGTGCCATTTTGTTTTTTGCTGAAAGTAATGGCTTTCTTCTGGCCACTCTGCCATAAAGCCCAACTCTATGGAGCGTACAGCTTTATTGTTGTCCTATGTACAGATACTCCAGTCTCTGCTGTGGAACTCTGAAGCTCCACCAGGGTTACCTTAGGTCTCTGTGCTGCCTCTCTGATTAATGCCCTCCATGCCCGGTCTGTAAGTTTTGGTGTGCAGCCATCTCTTGGCAGGTTTGCTTTTGTGGCATGTTCTTTCCATTTGGTTATGATAGATTTGATGGTGCTCCTAAGGATCATCAAAAATTTGGATATTTTTTTATAACATAACCCTGACTTGTACTTCTCAACAACAGTGTCCCTTACTTGTTTGGAGAGTTCCTTGGTCTTCATGGCAGTGTTTGGCTAGTGGTGCCTCTTGCTTAGGTGTTGCAGCCTCTGGGGCCTTTCAAAAAGGTGTGTATATGAAATGCCAGATCATTTGACACTTAGATTGCACACAGGTGGACATCATTTCACTAATTATGTGATTTCTGACGGTAACTGGTTGCACCAAAGCTTTTTATGGGCTTCATAACAAAGGGGGTGAATACATACGCACATGCCAATTATCAGTTTTTTTATTTCTGAAAAATAGTTTTATGTATATATTTTTCAAATTTTACTTCAACTTATTGTGTTCCATCACATATAATTCAGATTAAAAAAACGTTGAACTAAAGGCTGTAATGCAACAAAATAGGTAAAAAGCCAAGGGGGGTGAATACTTTTGCAAGGCACTGTACATTCAATGGGGCATTTTTCATGTACAGGCAGTCCCCAAGTTGCAAACATCTGACTTGCATACAACTCATACTTACAAATGGAGGGAGACAACAAGAAGTGAGAAGAAATCTACCCCTAAGAACGGAAATTCACTCCTGTAAGAGTCGCCCTAGGAAAAAGGTGTCGCTACTGAAGCTTTATCACCAATCCTTGTTTCCACAACAACCACAAATTTTCAAAATCCAACTGTCACAGGGACAGAGTAAGGTGAAATCATCTTAACAGGAGCACAGACAGCAAACAAAGGGGTGTTAACCCCTCACTATGCTATCCAAAAAAAAAAGCTGGAGTTACACTTAGAAAATGTACCGGTTACAACTTACAGACAAATTCAACTTAAGAACAAACCTACAGAACCTTGTTTGTAACCCGGGGACTGACTGTAGAGGTACAATGTAAGGTAAGCAGTATAAAGTACCCAGATAGTGGTCTTTCTATATCAGCAAGGTCTAACTTATGCAGAAATTTCATGGTGGATAGATTTTTTGAGGCTGTCCAAGTTCTTCTATTAGGAGCACAAACAAACCAGCAGTATGAGGAAGGAGTGCGTTAAACCTTGGTAGAGGAATTCAACTTGCTCACTAATCCATCCTTTTTCAACCAGGGTGCCCAGACATCCTGGGGTGCCTTGGCAAAATGCATATAAATTGTCCAGAAAGTGTATACAAGCCAGCTGGGTCGATCAAGCCAGCCTTTTAGTTCCACAAAGCCACACGTTTTCACTGTGCACCATTAAAACTCTCTAGCTGCTGGCTTCCTAACAACCAATGACATTGTCGGTTGATAAGGAGGAAGTAGGGCACCTGCTCAGTATCGTTTTTGCCCCTCCCCCAATCCATCACCACTGGGGTTACATTAGCTGAGTGGGGGAGATAAACTGAGTGAGAAGAATAACACTAGAATACTAGTCAGTACCAGTGTGCAAAGGTGTATTTGCTTTAGAAGAATAAATCACCTATATTGTTGGGTGTCCTATGTGTGTGGAGGTTGCTGCGTACTGGAAAACTTTGTTTCCTTTTTTACATTTTAGAATGGGGTGCCTCGAGATTGTGCATCATTTTAAAAGGTGCCTTGGCTGAAAAAAGGTTGAAAAACACTGCACTAATCTTGGGTTACTTGCCAAAATGATCAGTAAATTTATGTATATTAGTAGCTTAAAGTAGAAGTCCAGCCTGAGCTTTTCTATGGATCACAGGAGTGCAATTAGTTTTGCACTTCTGTGACCCGTTTTCAGCAGAGAGCGGTCTGAAGTCTTCTCTCTGCTGACGTCACTGGAATCAGTCCAGGCTGCGTGCATCATCCCCAACATAGGAAGTCTGGATCCGCCAGCTCAGCACTCCAATGAGTGTGGAGGAGCAGAGCAGGAGAGATGCTGACTGACAGGCAGTATCGATCCACTCCGGGAGGGGAGAGAACCGAGCCATCGGCAATGTTCTGTGGCTCCGCTCTCAGTAAAGAGGCGGCAGGGGACAGATGCAGCATCGGTCTGGTACTGCATCCACATAGGCAAGTATGAATAGGCAAAAACAAAAAAAAACCCATACTTCTCTAAGTGTGTATGCAAATCTAAACAATGTTGGTCACTCTTCCCACCTTCAGAGCCTCCCTATTGGTAAGTAAATTCATTGCATTAAAGAACCAACAATGAGGCTCGGGACATGAGGGCAAATCTACATTTGCATATAGTTTTAGCTGCGTTGGTTTTTCTACATGTTCTTGTCACGGATCTTATCCTTTACTCAAGTATATTTTCATCATATGCCGAGTTTGACTTGCTTCAGTTTGTGACAGGTTTATACTAAGGCTGATTTATTAAAACAGTTGAGATTCATCACTCAATAAACTGTTTCAATTATCCAAACCTGTGAAAGGCAAATTCCTGTTTTTATTTTTTATTTTTATTTTTATTTATTTGAGCATGACTGGCCATAGGGAACACAACTATAATTTAGTGAGTGGAAATGTTTAACTCATCAAGTAAATCAACCTTATTAAACTAAACTAATGCAAGAATGATTCCGATGATTGAATTAATTATTCATAATAAAAGGTGAAGACTAATAGTGAATTTCTCTCATCTTTACATGCTGTACCTACGTGAGGATTTTATGTATATAAAAAAAGCGCAATTCATCCTAAATCTCTGAAAGCCTACAGTCACACAACATGCCCAGGACCCAGCTTTTACTCTGTCACCACTTGCATCATAGCATCCTTTGAACCCAACAAAAATACTACCCAACATAAAGAGACATTTCTGTTTTGGAGAGAAAAGGGGGAGGGTTAGGAGATTTCAACAGAACTATTCTTATGACATCTAAATAGCCCCTGTGTCTCTTATCCTTCTGAAGAGGTAAGATGAAAGATGAGCATTTTTCATGAGACTTAATACTAATGGCTATTTAGCTTTCAGCATATCTTAAGTAACCAAACCCATTAGTTCAGTGTAGGTCTTCATGCTTATTGCATATGTGACATTTCAAATATTTTATAGCCTGGCCTCTTCCAGTAGCAGGGCGGAATTAAGTGCTCACATTTTACATGAGGTTATCGCTTAAACAGTGCTAATACGATAATGCATGCAAACTGTATTGCTTTTCTGAAGTCAACTGACACTCTCTAACCCTTTCCTTGCTAAAGGTGGCTATATTACACCACCAAAGAGCCAAAAGGAGTAAGAAGCCTGCTGCGGCTTGCACGGATTAATTCTGGATAACTTTTTAGAATATAGATCAGGAAGGAGGCAAAGAATTTAAAGTTGTAAGAGCGTGTCTAAGGTATTAAACGTATATTTGTTGATGCGGCTCCATACATGAGTCAAGCTCTTTTGTGTTGTTCGGAAATCTTGGCTGATTAGCAGAACATTCTTGTAATAACACCTCTGAGCTGGGGCACAAGGAAGCCTCTCAGAGCTCTCCAAAACATTGATGGGAAGGAGACACATATAAACAATACATATCGCGGCTTATCTGCAATGACAAAGCCTAGCCCTGCTTTTATAATAAATATGCACTGACTTGTTCGCGAGTCACTTTATCAGCTGGGATTCCAAGGTGGGATTGGCAAGGCGTCAAGTACAATGTTAGAGGGAGTAGCAGACCAGATTTAAACTCTACAAAATATAGCCCTCTTTAAAACAAGAAAGGGAAAGGGGGGAAACGCACAAGAAGGCTGCAGGGAGGGTTGCATATAACCTTAAATGAACGCACATTCCTTCTTAATGTTCTAGTTTAGCTCATTTACCTGAAATGTGCTCAGTGCCAGCCTTGCTTGGTAAGGTCACTGATCAATATTCCTAGAAGTGTTGGTGGTTACAGAGTCAGGGTGGCTTCAAGGCATCTTGAGGATGTTTGAGATACCCATAGCAAAAACATAATTGCTACATCTATAGGCTTACTACTGAGAATCTAAGATAAGAATATTTTCTGGATTTTAGTTAGAACTCTACAAACAGACCGTCATTTTGAAAACATAACCATTTTTGCATCAGGTGGTGCTGGCACATATTTGTCATATAATGTCAATGGCTAACTTAAAGCCACCAGTAACAATGCGCACAGCATCACAAGTCTTTTTATAAATATTGTTTCTTTTCTTTCTTCTCACATGGATTTACAAGAGAATGGGGCTTTGGAAATCTGAAGTACCTTTTCAATATAGCAAGGCAAATTAAACAGGTTATACGTTTTCTGTTTTTATTTTCTTAGCCCATATAAATCTCCTTTGGCCTCATGCACACTGCTGCTGTTAAACTCACGTTTTTTGTCAGTTTAGACGTATTCCTATTCCTGCCCTTGAAAAAATGCCGCAAGTTTATACAGCGATTACAAAAAAAAACAGTGCGTATGAGGCTTTAAAGTGGTTGTAAACCCTTAAGCCCCCGTACACATGGGAAGAATGTCAGGAAACATTTGCCGGTACAAAAAATACAGGCCGATATTCTGTCCTTGTAGGTCGGTCTGTCACACAGAAGCCCGCTGTTTTGCTGACTTCTGTCTGACATGCATGCTGAAAAACCAGCAGCCGACAGACTCCCGATCGGCGCTCTCAGCCAATGGCAGAGAGCACTGATCGGAGTGTTCTGACAGGGGGACGGCCCCCGCCAGAACACAAAAGCTCAGCGGGGGAGATCGCTGGACTAACCTTGCATGGTTAAGTACAGCGTCTCCGACCAGAGTTGACAGTTTTTTTGTGCAAGCAGGGTTACGTGAAAAAAAAAAAACCTAATAGTGTGTACGCGGCTTTACATATACCCAGTGAAGTGACTGGCCTCAAGTGATACACAGAGATGAAACAAATCCTCCTACATAAGTTACCAGTTTATTTGCAGTCTTCTCTTCTCTACAGACATTCAAAGTGCAGAATCAAAAAAGTTTGTCTGAACTGTCAGGAAAAAAAAAGGGGGGGTGGAGAGCTGAAGTCACATTCTGCAGAGCTCAGTGTGGAGAGTTCTGATATCTGATTGGAGGAAGGGACACACCCCCTTCACACAGGAACAGAGCTGAGGCTGTTAATCAGCTGGAGCTCCCTCCCGTCACCTTTTTTTTCTCTTGGTGTCAGGAAAACTTATCAGAAGAAGTTTATGCTGATGAGTGACGCAGCAGACATAAACGACACTTAGTGCTCTTAATTGAGACAAGTACACAATGTAGAAGTATATGCTTTGTTTATATTTCATGCACATTCCTGTATTGAGATGGGGCTCAGGTAAGTAAAAGGGGGGCTGAGGGGGGAGCTGCACCCAGAAGGTTATTTTACCTTAATGCATTCTGCATTCTGAACATTAAGGTAAAAAACCTTCTGCCTTTAGAATCACTAAGTTTATCTTCATCCATCTTACAAACATGAATTAAAAAGGGTAGAGAGTAATAGCAGATAAAGCATATTTGCCTCCATTTGGATGTCAATGAACCTATAAAGCTCTCACACAACTGGAGATCACATGATTGCCAGGCTAAAATTAAAGTTTTTGTAGCCTACCTTCTCTGTGTTTTTCTGAATGAATTCAAGCTTCCTGACACAGTACTGAAGGCATGACCTGCTCAGAAATAATTTCATGGCTTTTATGACACTGAATCTAGCAGTTAAAGAGAGCATTCATCTTTTAAAGCTGCAACCCAGCTACATTATACATATTGCTATTACTATTGGCATAATTGGCACACCTGGCATTGTCTGATAGCTCCCAGGCATCTACTGCAAATGAAGATCCTTTGGTGCTTTGGGTGTTACTGTATTGGAGTCGCAGACATCAAAGAAAGGCACAAACTAAAAGTTACTTAACATTAAAGCTAATGCAATAGTCTGATATTTATTTTATGGATAAAAATTAAAGCTAATACATATCAGCTGTCCCTCAGGTTTAGAATACACATGTGCCTCCCAGCAGCCTCTTAGGTCATTACATTACTGTCTCAACACCTGTTGCATTAATAATTTTCATTAGCACAAAGCCAAACACAGGCCTTAATCATACCAAATGTTTAATTTTATTACGGAACAAAGATTTTTTTTAGTATCCTTGTTTCATATGCTTGCTTCATAAATACCTTCTCATTAAAGTTACCAGTCTCCCACCCAGATATTCTCGATCCAAGATTATGACATTAAAAGAACTCAAAGCAGATGCAGAAGAAATGCAAGTCCAGAGAACTGTTAAATATAAACCGATAATGATTTGCCGTCTGGGTCTGTGCAACAATAGCACACAAAGAATATCCTGTACACGATCAGTCTTTATTATAAACTGCCCAGTTGGGTGAGAATCTTGGGCGGCAAAAGATTTTCCCTTTCCTTTTTCCTGATTAAAATGTCTTGACTTCTGCCACATCGACACGTCCTAGAAACACCTGTCTATGACCTACGTGGGCCTCCTGAAGGAACCTAGACCTCTGTCTGGAGTGGACTCCAGCCAGGGTCATATAAGGGTAAAATCACATACAACACCGAAAGACAGCCAGAATCTACTCTTGTGTATTGGCTATTTGTTCAGCAAAGAGAAGTGGTGAAAAGTGCAAGCTGGGACCTTTTCCTAGAAACCTGTGCAACGAGGGACAAAACACACAAAAAACATCCTGCAGAAAATGAAGACTGCATACCACTGCTAAAAAAAGACAGGGCTGTGTGTTTTCAGCCCCCCAGACTCTGATGTTTTAGCACATTTTACTTAGATTACAAAGTTGAGCAAGTAGTTAGATATACAGTTCTACCTGCCAAGTGGAATTTCATGGTTTTATGCAAGGTCTGTCTTAAAGTGTACCTGTGTCCAGACTATGCATAACAAAGTATTTACATATTTTCAACAGACATTAAAAGCAATTTAAACTAAGGCCTTGCTCGCCTCTGCAACTATATGCACTGTGGAGAAAATTATCTTCAAATTCACAACAGAGGCACTAAAATCACAACTCCATTTCCCTTTATTTTGCAAGGAAGAATCATTTTGACAGCCTTTTAATGTAAGCAAACACCAGGTATTTCTAAAGCCAGCCATGGATGGGTCGAATTTTGGCCGGTTCAGCAGGGACCGGTCGAGATGCGATACACCTATGGGCAGGCTGATTGTATGCAACTCGATGCATCAATCCACTTGGGGACAACCAGCATGTCAGATATTTGGCATGTGATTATTACCAGCATCTAGAGCCACTAGCAGTTATCACTGTGTTCTCCTGGCAAGGACGGAATTCCGTGCCCTCCCACCAGGAGAACACAATAGCTCTGCGGGAGGGCACTGACTGTATTGATGGGGAATCTGGCGATTTTCTTTCCTGCAACCACGGGTTGCATTAATCTAAGGCCTGCTTTAATTTTTAGGGTCAATGTACACTAGGCAGCTGAAAAAATGCCAGAACCTCTGGCAGAAAAAGCATAAAAAAAGTTGTAAAGTGGCTTGTATTGCACAAGAGTTTATGTGCATTCATTGGCATTTTATTGGCATTTTCCCCCCAAATATTCCCCTCTGCTCATTTTTCACCATAATTAACGTACATGTGAAAATGCCAAACGCTCCTAAATCTGTTAGGCACATTATGTGTTTTTTTTCTGCCTGAAAGCTCCTCTCAAAACGCACCTGTGATGTGTTTTTTTTTTTTAGCCTGAAAATGCTCCTCTGCAAATATGCCTGTAAACCCCTAATGTGCATGGACAAATAAGCTAACAGAGTTGATTATACAGGCTGAAGAAAAACATGAGTACACATGATCAGAAAATTGTACAGAAAAATACCCAAGCGGTCGTGCAAAAATCTAATCATTAGTATACAGCTTTTGAGAGCCAATCACAACAATTCATGCAAAATTATCCGATGGGGCAAGCATGAAAATTTTTCTCGCAAGATACCAGATTGTACGATTTTTGTTTAACCTAACCAGTACAGTTGTCATTTTATAATACAATACATTACATCACGCCCAAATTTTTATTCTGTCATACAAGAATTTTTGTAACTTTAGTAACCTCTTCAATTTCGATACGAGACTAGCATGCAAAAAAACAAACAAAAAAAACAACGAATGATCACTTTTCCAATAATCTCATCATGTGTACCAGGCACAAGAGTTTCTGTTGTGATTTTTAGTCTAGGTTCACACTGACTGCGGGAATGAAATTGTGCGAGTTCAGCTGAACTCGCACAATTTCATTCTTGCATGTCAGTCCCAACTTCGGGGGCAATTTCAGAGACATCTGTGCAGGTTTCTGCATAGATGTCAATGAAAATCGCACCCCGAAATTGCCAAAAGTAGTACAGAAGTAGTACAGAATCTACTTTAGGGATACGGTGTGGCACTGCAAATGCGGCGGGGCACTGATTCGGACACTGCCATATCGCCGATTTGGCATGTGACTTGATATATCGTATGCGAAATCGCATCATTGTGAACCAGGGCTTAAGGATACATTTTCTCAGAGCACATGCAGCTACAGTAGTTAAGTCAGTGATGGCCTTTTTTTTTTAAACTCTTGTACCACTTCTTAAGAATATGTCAAAAGTACGAGCACAGGTGCACTAAAAGGAGAACTAGTTATGAAAGGGTTTATTCTGAAGAGTATTTAGTTACTTTTCAATGTACAGGTCCTAAGAAAGATTTATTTTTCCCCATTTAGTTTTAGGACTTTGTATCTGACACTTTGAACTCAGGCCAACTGCCCACTGTCCACAGCCTAAGCTTGCGCACTACATGCTCAGCAGCAGGGACCTTTGACATTCTAATTTGCATTTAGCAATGTCAATTTACAAATTTCTATACAGCAAGGTTACTTTAAAGCAGCTTTCATCCTAGTGCACCAACAGCATCAAGGGTGTGCTGAGAACTTCCACCCACTATTGCTGCACATGGGGGAATATTTATGACCTTGCCCTAGTGTAATTAACAGGATTAAGCCTAGGTTCACATTGGTCCGATTTGGCATGCCATTTGACATGTCAAATGGCATGCCAAATCAGCAGCTATTACCGGCATAGCACAGTCCGAATTGATGTGATGCCGTGAACCCTATCTTTACAGTATATAGAACAGCAATAACCATCTGTCCTCATGGGGACAGCACAGTTAAAGTGGCCTACGGAACATATGACTAAAATACAGCTAAAGAGGCTAGGTGCAATTGCTCTCCATTCCATCTTCATAGTTCTGTCTGGATTCCAACACTTTAGTGACACTACATACATTTCATATATTTTCCTCTTATATGCTACATGCATAAATCTAATTATTATGGCATACGTGTACCTGTGTAGAAGCGGTTGTGAATTCATCTTTTCTGCCCATAATTTTCTGTAACTATAAAAAAAAAAAAGGCAAAAAAGTGGTTATTTACCATGCATTTTACTGTCAGGGTGTTCCATACTTACAGTGGGGCAAAAAAGTATTTAGTCAGCCAGCAATTGTGCAAGTTCTCCCACTTAAAAAGATGAGAGGCCTGTAATTGTCATCATAGGTGTACCTCAACTATGAGAGACAAAATGTGGAAACAAATCCAGACAATCACATTGTCTGATTTTTGAAAGAATTTATTTGCAAATTATGGTGGAAAATAAGTATTTTGTCAATATCAAAAGTTCATCTCAATACTTTGAGATTATAAATATATATATACACACACACTTTGTTGGCAATGACAGGAGATCAAATGTTTTCTGTAAATCTTCACAAGGTTGTCACACACAGTTGCTGGTATGTTGGCCCATTCCTCCATGCAGATCTCTAGAGCAGTGATGTACTGGGGCTGTCGCTGGGCAACACGGACTTTCAACTCCCTCCAAAGGTTTTCTATATGGTTGAGATCTGGAGACTGGCTAGGCCACTCGAAAGAAGCAAAGCCCTTTGGGGGAAAAAGTGCCAGCACATGGGAGGGGGATCAGGTACCACCCAATCCTCCTCAGCCCGGGGATCATCCCAGCCCCCGCCGAGCTCCGCCACGTCCTTCAGGGACTATTTTAAACCGCAACGACTCCGGGCGGGTGTAGCAAGATGGCGCCGGACGCAAACACCATGAGGCAGCAGGTCGCAACGTCACCGCACAGCGGCGGATTACCACCAGACCACCCAGCCTCTATACAGCAGCCCACGAGCCTCTCTGGGCACCGACAAGTGGTGAGTGAAGCTCCACACTCACCAGGGGCCACAGTACACGCAATGTACAGAGGCCTTCCCCAAGCTGCTGAGAACAGCATCGGACCCGGGCATTCAAGACACAGGCTGCTTATCCCCCACTTCACCTGACCCCACAGCAGACTTTCCACCTCTCCCAGGTCCCACATACCCACGGGAGGACTTAAAGCTCCCCACAACCAACGGGCAGCATAACGCATGGCAGCCATTAATCGCCCCCAGAGCCCAAAGTCCCTCACGCTCCTGGGACCACAGCTCCAACAGGGGACCAACAGCAACCCCCCCTCATACTCCCAGGTGACTCAAGCCCACATGCAACACCCGGGATGTAGCCCACCGGCTCCCACCCCAAGCTCTCCCCATGCCACATCCTGGACTGAACCCTGGGACCCCCAGCCACCATGGGACGCCCCACAAGTTCAAGGGCTCCCGACGAAGGGAAACATACCATGCTCACCGCACACCTACCCCCCTCCTGAACAAACTGGAGGTCCCTACGCTCCATGCCAGTCTTACTTACAAGCCATCCCCACCAAGGATGACTTCAAGCAGCTTATAGCAGTTGTTAAGGCCACTTGCCGTTCCGAAATCCAAACTCTACATGCAGGCCTCAAACACCTCTCAGACAGGGTGGAAATGGCAGAAGAGGAAATACAGGAGACTAAACTGGCCATACATCGAACACAAATACAAGGTTCGGACCATCACCTCATGGTCCGCGACATGCAACGCCATGTCGAGGACCTCGACAATCGGGGACGCAGAAACAATATTTGTGTATGAGGCCTCCCTGAAACAGAAGGTACCGAAGACTTGCAATCTTCACTACAGACTTTATCCAACGAAATGCTTGGGGAGGACCCAAACAGAGATGGACAGAGCCCACCAAAGTCCCCGCTTCAAAGCTCCGAGACGTAATATGCAGAGTGCACTCCTACCCTTTGAAGGAGGATATTATGCGTAAAGCCCGCTCCATACGCAACTTGGCATTTGATAACTCCCCAGTACAGATTTATCCAGATCTTTCATGGATCACGCTTCAAAAGAGGAGATTGCTGCAACCTCTCCTGCACACACTGCAGAAAAAGAAAATTATCTACAGATGGGGTTTCCCCTTCAGTTTAACCGCCAAACTCCTAGGGAAGTCGGTCATTTTACGATATCCAGATGACCTAGAAGCTTTCTGTGACACTTTGGGGATTCCCATCCTCCAACTTCCTGAGTGGGACCTGGTGGCCAACCCCCCCCCCCCCCCCACCGCCAGTGGTATGGCAGAAAGTACCCTAAACCAAACGACCAAGGGGCCCGGATCCCAAACGAAGATCCCCTAAACACAAAAACGGGATGACTCCCCCCCCAGGGGGTACTCTACTACATCACCAGTAACACTTCACTCTAATTTTTGCCACGCGAATGCCCAGACAGGCAATAACAACTTCTATTATGAAGAAACCAAGACCCCTTTAAACGGACTTCCTTCCCCTGATAGCCTGCAAACTAGCAATGTTCCACACCACGGGCTGCCCTGGGCCGAGAAGCCGGACAGGTCGCCTCCCGAGTTATAGACCCCCCCGTGGTTTACCACTTAGTACAGTGCCTTGCGAAAGTATTCGGCCCCCTTGAACTTTTCAACCTTTTGCCACATTTCAGGCTTCAAACATAAAGATATAAAATTTTAATTTTTTGTGAAGAATCACCAACAAGTGGGACACAATTGTGAAGTGGAACGAAATCTATTGGATATTTTAAACTTTTTTAGCAAATAAAAAACTGAAAAGTGGTGCGTGCAAAATTATTCGGCCCCTTTACTTTCAGTGCAGCAAACTCACTCCAGAAGTTTAGCGAGAATCTCTGAATGATCCAATGTTGTCCTAAATGACTGATGGTGATAAATAGAATCCACCTGTGTGTAATCAAGTCTCTGTATAAATGCACCTGCTCTGTGATAGTCTCAGGGTTCTGTTGAAAGGGGGTACTCTACTACATCACCAGTAACACTTCACTCTAATTTTTGCCACGCGAATGCCCAGACAGGCAATAACAACTTCTATTATGAAGAAACCAAGACCCCTTTAAACGGACTTCCTTCCCCTGATAGCCTGCAAACTAGCAATGTTCCACACCACGGGCTGCCCTGGGCCGAGAAGCCGGACAGGTCGCCTCCCGAGTTATAGACCCCCCCGTGGTTTACCACTTAGTACAGTGCCTTGCGAAAGTATTCGGCCCCCTTGAACTTTTCAACCTTTTGCCACATTTCAGGCTTCAAACATAAAGATATAAAATTTTAATTTTTTGTGAAGAATCACCAACAAGTGGGACACAATTGTGAAGTGGAACGAAATCTATTGGATATTTTAAACTTTTTTAGCAAATAAAAAACTGAAAAGTGGTGCGTGCAAAATTATTCGGCCCCTTTACTTTCAGTGCAGCAAACTCACTCCAGAAGTTTAGCGAGAATCTCTGAATGATCCAATGTTGTCCTAAATGACTGATGGTGATAAATAGAATCCACCTGTGTGTAATCAAGTCTCTGTATAAATGCACCTGCTCTGTGATAGTCTCAGGGTTCTGTTGAAAGCGCAGAGAGCATCATGAAGACCAAGGAACACATCAGGCAGGTCTGTAATACTGTTGTGGAGAGGTTTAAAGCCGGATTTGAATACAAAAAGATTTCCCAAGCTTTAAACATCCCAAGGAGCACTGTGCAAGCGATCATTTTGAAATGGAAGGAGTATCAGACCACTGCAAATCTACCAAGACCTGGCTGTCCCTCTAAACTTTCAGCTTAGACAAGGAGAAGACTGATCAGAGATGCAGCCAAGAGGCCCATGATCACTCTGGATGAACTGCAGAGAACTACAGCTGAGGTGGGAGAGTCTGTCCATAGGACAACAATCAGTCGTACACTGCACAAATCTGGCCTTTATGGAAGAGTGGCAAGAAGAAAGCCATTTCTCAAAGATATCCATAAAAAGACTCGTCTAAAGTTTGCCACAAGCCACCTGGGAGACACTCCAAACATGTGGAAGAAGGTGCTCTGCTCCAATGAAACCAAAATGGAACTTTTTGGCCACAATGCAAAATGATATGTTTGGCGTAAAAGCAACACAGCTCATCACCCTCAACACACCATCCCCACTGTCAAACATGGTGGTGGCAGCATCATGGTTTGGGCCTGCTTTTCTTCAGCAGGGACAGGGAAGATGGTTAAAATTGAGGGGAAGATGGATGCAGCCAAATACAGGACCATTCTGGATGAAAACCTGTTGGAGTCTGCAAAAGACCTGAAACTGGGACGGAGATTTATCTTCCAACAAGACAATGATCCCAAACATACAGCAAAATCTACAAAGGTATAGTTCACAAATAAACGTATCCAGGTGTTAGAATGGCCAAGTCAAAGTCCAGACCTGAATCCAATCGAGAATCTGTAGAAAGAGCTGAAAACTGCTGTTCACAAATGCTCTCCATCCAACCTCACTGAGCTCGAGCTGTTTTGCAAGGAAGAATGGGCAAGAATTTCAGTCTCTCGATGTGCAAAACTGATAGAGACATACCCCAAGCGACTTGCAGCTGTAATCGCAGCAAAAGGTGGCTCTACAAAGTATTAACGCAAGGGGGCCGAATAATTTTGCACGCCCCACTTTTCATTTTTTTATTAGTTAAAAAAGTTTCGAAAATCCAATAGATTTCGTTCCACTTCACAATTGTGTCCCACTTGTTGGTGATTCTTCACAAAAAATTAAAAGTTTATATCTTTATGTTTGAAGCCTGAAATGTGGCAAAAGGTTGAAAAGTTCAAGGGGGCCGAATACTTTCGCAAGGCACTGTAGTTCCCTTTTGGATTGCATCCCATTGGTACCTCCCCGACCCAAACTTTCCGGATATCTTAGTCAGGGAGTCCAGTAGGAACTGTATAGGTCCTGTGAGCCTTGCGGTCACTTAGATCTAGCAAATGTTACTTGAAGTTAAAACCTGTTATGTTTATGCACTAACTTTTTTTTCTTCCTAGATACCCCTCTCCTACTTCCCCACAGATCCACTTCCTTCAAAGGTTCCCAAGGCTGCCGGATCTCCTCCCGTGGATGCCACACTCCTGAACTGGGGCCCATTCCCGACCAGACAAGTAGCGCAGACACCCAGCCCACTCTTTTTTCTCCTGCACCAGGATGTACATGGACCCACTAGGTCACTTCATCATTGTTCAGGGTCTATGGCAATCACAGGCCATAACCTTATGCACCCTATACACCCTGAACACACACCAACACCGCTTTCTGAATAAGGTCTTTACCCGTTTATTCAAGACGCCCCATGACATGCTAGTGGTGGGGGGGGGGACTTCAACCTAGCACACTCCACTTCATCTGATCGCCTTGTGACGAATCCCCAAGCACCACAGACTAGAGCCCGTAGGGACTCCAAACAGTTTTGCCAAATCATCAGGAGATACGATATCTTTAACACATGGCAGGTCCTACACCCGAAAGTCCGACAATATACCTTCTACTGTGCTCCGCACCACACCCATTCACGCATAGACTACGTCTTCGTGAACAGCAACACACTGAGAGCCACTAAATACGCACAAATATTACCTATATCCTGGTCAGACCATGCTCCTGTAAAGGTATCCATAGACCTGGGCTTTCCCCTCCGTAGGCCCTGCAACTGGAGACTAAACAACCTCCTCTTGCAACACCTACCTGCCAAGATGGAACTAGACTCCTCCCTGAAATATTACTTCGCTGAGAATGACACTCCAGACGTAACCCCGTCCACGCTTTGGACTGCCCATAAAGCAGTAATCCGAGGTAGATGCCTAGCGCTCTCCTCAAAGATGAAAAAGGATGCCCAGGCCGCCAGACTTTTAGGGGAAAAACGACTACGAAACCTCGAAGCTAGGCTACAGAAGTCCCCTTCCCTAACACTCCTTAAACAAATTGTTCAAGTCCGAATGACACTTCGAGATCTTGCGTTAGGTATAGTGGAAAAATCGATAATCCGGCTGAGACAGCTATACTACGACAAGGGCAATAAAGCGCAATCACTCCTGGCCAGGAAGCTAGCGCACCAAGCACATACTTCCACACCTAACCAGATTAAGGACAAAAGAGGTGACCTAGTGACCCATCCCCAGGACATAGCGAAAACGTTTGTGGAATTTTACACAGACCTTTACAATAAACAGGAAATCCCCCGACTTAACAAACCGCATGACCCAATACCTTGAACGGGCCGGGTTGCCACAGCTAAAAGACGTAGACCTACAAGAACTGAACGCCCCCATCTCTATAAAGGAAGTGACGATGACCATCAAGGCCCTGCCGGCACACAAATCCCCTGGGCCAGACGGACTCCCATACGAGTACTATAAGACCTTCCTACATATTCTAGGCCCACACTTGACCAAACCTCCAACAGACCCCCAATCCGAATGAAATGCTAGGTTTATTTCTGACCCTGATCCCTAAACCTGATAAAGACCCGGCCTCCTGTGCCAGTTACAGGCCCATAGCCCTACTGAACTCAGACCTAAAAGATATTCACAAAAATACTTTCCACCCGACTAAACGCAATTCTCCCCACCCTGATACATAAGGATCAGGTGGGCTTCGTCCCCATGCGGCAAGCGGGTGATAATACCAGAAAAGTTATAGACCTCATAGACATAACAAACAGAGAAAATAAGGAATCCCTGGTTCTCAGTCTAGACGCAGAAAAGGCGTCAAGGGACCTTTCCTAAACACGGTCCAGAACCTCTATACAATCCCATCTTCGCAGGTCAAAACTCCCTTTGCCACGTCATCAATTTTCCCAATCACTAATGGTACCCGCCAGGGGTGTCCGCTCTCCCCCTTGCTTTTTGCGTTGTGTGGAGCCCCTGGCGGCGACCATTAGAAGTAATCCCAACATCAAGGGTATTCCTGTTAGGGGCAAGTAATTTAAAATATCTTTGTTTGCGGACAAAATTATCCTCACCCTGACCCAACCCCGGACCTCCCTCCCCAACCTACATGCCGAACTGGACCAATACGGGGCGCTCTCGGGCTATAAAACAAATACCTCCAAATCAGTAGCCCTCCCACTTAACACTGTAAAATAAGAAGTAGACCACCTTAGGTCCACCTTCCCCTACAAATGGGAGAGCACCTCCCTTAAATATCTCGGAGTCTCCTTAACTTCGTCCTTCCATACCCTATACCAGGCAAACTTTCCACCGATATCCCGAACGATTAGGGAATTAATACAAAAATGGAAATCCCACCACATCTCCCTTATAGGCCAGATTACTTCCGTTAAAATGGTTATCCTTCCAAAACTCCTCTACATGTTCCAAACATTACCCATTCCAATCCCCTACATTCAACTGCGCAAACTACAGAAAGACCTATTGAAATACGTCTGGAACTTCAAAAAACAGAGTGCCTAGCTCAGTTATGACAGCATCATGCACGGATGGGGGCCTGGCATTTCCTGACCTTGTTAGGTACTACCAGGCAACCCAGCTTCGCGCACTAACATCGTGGTTCCCCCAGAGATCCTACAGTAAATGGTCAGAATTGGAAAAAATATGGTTAGCCCCAGTGCACCCAAACAGCCCGATATGGAGTACAAATGTGGAGGTGGACCCCGGCCAAATGCTGGGAATCAATGTCGCAACTTCGCCTCCTGTGGCGCAAAGTATATCGCGAATACAAGCTTAAATCTGAAAGCTCCCTGCTGAATTCCTTTTTATGTAACCCTAAACTACCAACCAGCCTAACACACCAGATGTCATGGCCCTGGGCCTCACGGAATCTATTCCACTTTGGTCATATTGTAGACCCCAGAACCCGAAAACTTCTGATATTCTCGGAGCTCCAAGCCAAACATGACCTACCAAAACAAGCATTCTACAGCTACCTACAGATCAGACATTTTGCCCAAACAATAGCACCACAACTACAATTTTCCCCACCCTCCCCATTCGAACAGACTATTCTAGAAGGACGAAACCATAGAGGACTGATCTCGGACATATATAGAATTATACATAAATATCAGTTCCCAAGTAGGGGCAAACACTCATACATGACTAGATGGGAGAAAGAACTGGGAGAAGAGCTCCCGGTGGAGGCAAGGGACCAAAACTTCCATATGCACTCTATATAAGGAAAATTCCTATAAAATTCTCTTTTTTTGGTACCAGACCCCTGCCATACTCCATAAAATATACCCCTCCACCTCAGACAGATGTTGGCGGTGCCAGCAACATAGGGGTACGCTCTTCCACATATACTGGACGTGCCCTCTCATAACTTCATACTGGGAACACACCCGACAGTTACTGACACGCTTATTTGAGACGCCAATAACACTGACGCCCAAACTCTTCCTACTGGGCCTTTCCCAAGCAAAAATGGCTAAACCAAGCAAGAAACTGCTCAGACATATACTGACAGTGGCATGGTGCTTAATAGCCCTTAATTGGAAATCCACTACCCCACCCTCACAAGAGGCCCTATACTCCAGGATTAAAGATGTCGAATAGGGATGGGCCCGGTGCTCGATGCGAACCCATGTTCGCATCGAGCACCGGGTGTTCGCTCGCTCGGCGAGCCCAGAACTATTTTGGCCGCTCGCATCACGTTCGTGTGATGCGAGCGGCCCCGCAATGCATTGCGGCCGGCGCGGCCGGCGCAGTGCATTGCTGGCTGATGATTGGCCAAGCATGCACTGTGACCCCGCATGCTTGGCCAATCACAGCGCCGGAAACTCGAAGAGCCATAATTGGCTACAGGCAGGGCGCCTGTAGCCAATTACAGCTCAGGGGCTTTAGTACACGCCCCCCCCCTATAAAAGGCCGCCACGCCGTCTGCGCCGGTCACATGCTGTTCCGGCGTAGATAGAGCAGGATCGTTCTGTGTCACTCTGCTGGATTTAGTTAGAGAGATTTACTTAGAGAGATTGAGTTAGATAGATTCATTTAGAAAGATTGATTTAGAAAGAGGGGCTTGTAGTGTGTTCGTGGCAGGCAGGCACTGGCAGCAAACAGAGCTCCTGTATTTTGTTCCCAGAAGCACCTATAGGACTTGTAGTGTGTTCGTGGCAGGCAGGCAGAGCTCCTATATTTTGTTCCCAGAAGCACCTATAGGACTTGTAGTGTGTTCGTGGCAGGCA
Organism: Lithobates sylvaticus; assembly: GCA_028564925.1. Classification (NCBI taxonomy): domain Eukaryota; kingdom Metazoa; phylum Chordata; class Amphibia; order Anura; family Ranidae; genus Lithobates; species Lithobates sylvaticus. The sequence continues at coordinate 528,146,804 of CM053027.1, forward strand.
GGCAGAGCTCCTATATTTTGTTCCCAGAAGCACCTATAGGACTTGTAGTGTGTTCGTGGCAGGCAGGCAGAGCTCCTATATTTTGTTCCCAGAAGCACCTATAGGACTTGTAGTGTGTTCGTGGCAGGCAGGCAGAGCTCCTATATTTTGTTCCCAGAAGCACCTATAGGACTTGTAGTGTGTTCGTGGCAGGCAGGCAGAGCTCCTATATTTTGTTCCCAGAAGCACCTATAGGACTTGAAGTGTGTTAGTCCCATCACACAGAGATCATATATTTTGTTCCCAGAAGCACCTATAGGACTTGAAGTGTGTTAGTCCCATCACACAGAGCTATATTTTGTTCCCAGAAGCACCTATAGGACTTGAAGTGTGTTAGTCCCATCACACAGAGATCATATATTTTGTTCCCAGAAGCACCTATAGGACTTGAAGTGTGTTAGTCCCATCACACAGAGCTATATTTTGTTCCCAGAAGCACCTATAGGACTTGAAGTGTGTTAGTCCCATCACACAGAGATCATATATTTTGTTCCCAGAAGCACCTATAGGACTTGAAGTGTGTTACTCCCATCACACAGACCTATATTTTCTTCCCAGAAGCACCCATAGGACTTGAAGTGTGTTAGTCCCATCACACAGAGATCATATATTTTGTTCCCAGAAGCACCTATAGGACTTGAAGTGTGTTAGTCCCATCACACAGACGTACATTTTCTTCCCAGAAGCACCTATAGGACTTGAAGTGTGTTAGTCCCATCACACAGACCTATATTTTCTTCCCAGAAGCACCTATAGGACTTGAAGTGTGTTAGTCCCATCACACAGAGATCCTCTATTTTCTTTGCAGAAGCACCCATAGGACTTCTAGTGTGTTAGTGGCATCACACAGAGCTCCTATATATTCTTCTCAGCAGCACCCACAGGACTTCTAGTGTGTTAGTGGCATCACACAGAGCTCCTATATTTTCTTCTCAGCAGCACCCACAGGACTTCTAGTGTGTTAGTGGCATCACACAGAGCTCCTATATTTTCTTCTCAGCAGCACCCACAGGACTTCTAGTGTGTTAGTGGCATCACACAGAGCTCCTCTATTTTCTTTGCAGAAGCACCCATAGGACTTCTAGTGTGTTAGTGGCATCACACAGAGCTCCTATATTTTCTTCTCAGCAGCACCCACAGGACTTCTAGTGTGTTAGTGGCATCACACAGAGCTCCTCTATTTTCTTTGCAGAAGCACCCATAGGACTTCTAGTGTGTTGGTGGCATCACACAGAGCTCCTATATATTCTTCTCAGCAGCACCCACAGGACTACCGACTACAATGGCTGGAAGACCGCCAAGGGGAGGCAGAGCGTGCAGAGCCAAGAACACAGGGCAGGCAGGCTCTGTTTCTAGTGGACGTGGCCGTGGACGTGGTCGTGCATCGTCATCAGCACGTGGCCATGGGACACGCGCGTCTTTGTTTTCGGCAGCTGGACATGTGGAGCCGCATCATGCTGAAGGCTTGGTAGAATGGATGACCAAGCCCTCCTCATCCTCCTCATCCTCTCTCACCCAGGCTCAGGGTACTGGCAGAGCATCATCAGCCACCCCTTCCCTAGACCCACCATGTCCTCCTGAGGAGTCCCCCGAACTCTTTGAGCACAGTGTTGGGTACATGCTCCAGGAGGATGCCCAACGATTCGAAGGCTCGGATGATGATACCCAGCTTGAGGAATCTGGCAGTACTGTTCCACCAGCTGCAGCTTACTGCCAGGTTTGCTCTAGTGGTGAAGAGGGAGGGGATGATGAGGTCACTGACTCCACGTGGGTGCCTGAAGGGAGAGAGGATGAGAAGGAGGACGAGGAGGCGGAGGATGCGGCGTCACATGTCCAACGAGGCAGGATGCCCCCTGGAGGCCAGGTAGAGGCCAGCACAGCAACTGTACAACACCGCAGAGCTCCACCTGTGCAGGGCGCTGCCTCTGCACGTTATCAGAAAAGTTCTTTGGTGTGGGCCTTTTTTGAGACGAGTGCATCAGATCGCACCACTGCTATTTGCAATATTTGTCTCAAGCGTATCTCGCGTGGCCAAAACATCAGCCGCTTGGGCACCACAAGCATGACCAGACATATGTCGACCTGCCATGCAGCTCGTTGGCAGGCACACATAAAAGACCCACACCAAAGAACTAAGCGGACCTCTCCTTGCTCCTCATCAGCTGGGATCTCCATCCCCACTACACCTTCAGTCCTCTCTGAAAGCTGCTCTGAGAGGACTGAAGGTGTAGAATTAGGTGTGTCACAACCAAGTACTTGCAGTACACCGACGTCCGATTGCAGCAGGCAAATTTCCCTGGCCCAGCTGCTGGACCGTAGAAAGAAGTACACTCCCAGCCATCCACATGCCCAGCGGTTGAATGCTAGCTTGGCTAAATTGCTAGCACTTCAACTGCTGCCTTTTCAGTTGGTAGACTCGGCCCCCTTCCGTGAGTTTGTTCAATGTGCGGTTCCTCAGTGGCAGGTTCCCAAACGCCACTTTTTCTCACGGAAGGCGATTCCGTCTCTCTACCGGCATGTGGAAGGCAATGTCCATGCCTCGCTGGACAGGGCGGTCAGCGGTAAGGTGCATATTACCGCTGACTCATGGTCCAGCAGGCATGGACAGGGACGGTACCTTTCTTTCACGGCCCATTGGGTCACTCTATTGGCAGCTGGGAGGGATGCAGGACAAGGTGCAGTAGTGTTGGAGGTTGTTCCGCCACCACGCCTCCAAAACGCTACTACTGCTACTGGTTGTGACACACCTCTCTCCTCCACCCCCTCCTCTTCTTCTTCCTCCAGTGCTCTGTCCTTGGAACCAGCGGTGCTCCGTAGGCGTACAAGGGGCTACGCAAGTACGCAGGCAAAAAGATGCCATGCCGTGCTTGCGCTGGTGTGTTTGGGGGACAGGAGCCACACTGGGCCAGAGGTTCTGGCAGCTCTGCAGGGGCAGGCTGAGAGGTGGTTGACGCCACGTCAGCTTAAGCCAGGAATGGTCGTTTCTGACAATGGCACCAACCTCCTCTCCGCCCTGCGACAGGGGCAGCTCACCCATGTGCCCTGCATGGCTCACGTCCTCAACCTGGTGGTGCAGCGGTTCTTGGGCAGGTTCCCAGGCTTACAGGATGTCCTGAGGCAGGCCAGGAAAGTCTGTGTGCATTTCCGCCGATCTTATAATGCCAGTGCTCGGCTGACTGAGCTGCAAAAGGAGCTGAACCTGCCCAAGAACCGCCTAATATGTGACATGCCCACCAGGTGGAACTCAACGTTGGCCATGCTGCAGCGACTGCACACGCAGCAGAGGGCCATCAATGAGTACCTTTGCGACTATGGCACCAGGACAGGGTCAGGGGAGCTTGGTTTTTTTTCCCCACGTCAGTGGAGCATGATCAGGGATGCATGCACTGTCCTCTCACCATTTGAGGAGGCCACGAGGATGGTGAGCAGTGACAGTGCATGCATCAGTGACACTGTCCCTCTTGTCCACCTGTTGGAGCATACGCTGCGTGGGATAATGGACAGGGCACTTGAGGCAGAACAGAGGCAGGAAGAGGACTTCCTTGCCTCTCAAGGCCCCCTTTATCCGGACAGTGTTCCTTCTGTCCCACCCATCACACAGGAAGAGGATGAGGAAGAGGATGAGGAGGAGGAGGAGGAGGAGGAGGAGTAGGAGGAGGAGGAGGAGGAGGATTGTGTGAGCATGGAGGTGGAGCCTGGCACTCAGCATCAGCAGCAGCAGTCTTTTAGGGATGATGTACAGTCCCAACAAACCAGTGGACTTGTACGTGGCTGGGAGGAGGTGGCTGGCGATCATGTCATCCTCAGTGACCCAGAAGACTCCGGACCGAATGCCTCAGCTAACCTACGCTGCATGGCCTCCCTGATCCTGCAAAGCCTGCGGAAGGATCCTCGTGTTCTTCGGATCAAGGAGAGGGACCATTACTGGCTGGCCACTCTCCTTGATCCGCGGTACAAGGGTAAGGTTGCGGACCTTATCTTGCCGTCGCAGAGGGAGCAGAGGATGAGACATCTCAGGGAGGCCTTGCAGAAAGGTCTGTGCAACGCGTTCCCAGAAACTGGGAGGTTACAAACTCCTGGTCCTGGGCGACGAGTTGCTGAGGCTTCGGTCAGTAGCAGAAGGAGCGGTGGGGAAGGTGGACGTCTGACCGATGCGTTCAGACAATTTTTTAGTCCGCAGCCCCAAGGTATGATCGGTTCCAGCAACCATCGCCAGCGTCTGATATACATGGTGCAGGAATACCTTGGGGCAAGGACAGACTTGGACACCTTTCCCACCGAAAATCCTCTGGCTTACTGGGTCCTGAGGATGGATCACTGGCCAGAGCTTGCACAGTATGCAATTGAGCTACTGGCCTGTCCTGCCTCCAGCGTTCTTTCCGAACGCACATTCAGTGCTGCTGGAGGATTTGTCACCGATCATAGGGTGCGCCTGTCCACCGCCTCGGTTGATCGACTGACCTTCATCAAAATGAATCAGTCTTGGATCACCACCAGCTACCAGGCACCTGAGGCGGATATAACCGAATAATTTTTAATGTCACATCCCTTCAAGACTGCCTATGCTGATGCTGAGTGACTGTCCTCTTATGTTCACTGACTATCCTCTTCCTCCTCCTCAATGATCCATGCCACCACACCAGTGCCTAAGGCACAATTTTTCAGCCCCTGTAACAGGGGCGTGTACATACAATTTTTATAAAAAAATGCTTCGCAACACGTGTGACTGCTGTGCTCCAAGTACAGTATCTGTGAGGGGTTGCAGTGTTGTGGCACCAGCACCAGTGCCTAAGGCACAATTTTTCAGCCCCTGTTTAACAGGGGCGTGTACTTACAATTTTTTAAAAAAATGCTTCGCAACACGTGTGACTGCTGTGCTCCAAGTACAGTATCTGTGAGGGGTTGCAGTGTTGTGGCACCAGCACCAGTGCCTAAGGCACAATTTTTCAGCCCCTGTTTAACAGGGGCGTGTACTTACAATTTTTTAAAAAAATGCTTCGCAACACGTGTGACTGCTGTGCTCCAAGTACAGTATCTGTGAGGGGTTGCAGTGTTGTGGCACCAGCACCAGTGCCTAAGGCACAATTTTTCAGCCCCTGTTTAACAGGGGCGGGTAATTACAAATCTTGATCTAATAGTTCACAGCAGGGCCCATTCCTGTGCCCACCAAGAGTAACTATGAGGGCCTACAGTCTTGTGGCAACACCGTCCACCACCACCGCCAAAGGCCCAATTTTTCTGCCCTGTTCATCAGGTGCTTGCAATTACAAATCTTGATCTAATAACTCACAGCAGGGCCCATTCCTGCGCCCACCAAGAGTAACTGTGAGAGCTTACAGTCTTGTGGCAACACCGTCCACCACCACCGCCAAAGGCCCAATTTTTCTGCCCTGTTCATCAGGTGCTTGCAATTACAAATCTTGATCTAATAACTCACAGCAGGGCCCATTCTTGCGCCCATCAAGAGTAACTGTGAGAGCTTACAGTCTTGTGGCAACACCGTCCACCACCACCGCCAAAGGCCCAATTTTTCTGCCCTGTTCATCAGGTGCTTGCAATTACAAATCTTGATCTAATAACTCACAGCAGGGCCCATTCCTGCGCCCACCAAGAGTAACTATGAGGGCCTACAGTCTTGTGGCAACACCGTCCACCACCACCGCCAAAGGCCCAATTTTTCTGCCCTGTTCATCAGGTGCTTGCAATTACAAATCTTGATCTAATAACTCACAGCAGGGCCCTTTCCTGCGCCCACCAAGAGTAACTGTGAGAGCTTACAGTCTTGTGGCAACACCGTCCACTACCACCACCACCACCCCCAATTTTTCTGCCCTGTTCAACAGGTGCATGCAATTACAAATCTTGATCTATTAACTCACAGCAGGGCCCATTCCTGTGCCCACCAGTCTTGTGGCTACACCAACATCTAATAGGGCAAATTTCTGCAGAGTATATACGCCAGGCCCCTACTTTCAAACATCCAACTTACAAACGACTCCTACTTGCAAATGGAAAGAGAAAACAGGAAGTGAGAGGAAATCTACCCCTAGGAAGGGAAATTCTATCCTGTTAGATTTAATTTGGGAAAAAGGTATCTCCTCTCTACTGATACTTTATCACCAATCCTTGTTTCAATTAAAACCCCACTTTTTCCAAAAACATTTGTCATTGCGACGGAAAGTGAGGTGACATGTTCTGAACAGATGTGCAAAGACAGCAAATGTTACAGGGGTGATAACCCCTCCCTATGTTCTCCAAAAAGCTTAAAAATATATTTTTTTGGGATGGAGCTACACTTCATAATGTACCTGTTCAGATTCTACTTAAGAACAAACCTAAAGCCGCAAGTGGTTTTAAATGGCTTCTTTTTTTCCTTTACAAATGTCATTTTGTGCAAGGACAGTTCTAAACACGGGAAACACATGCCACTTCACAGGCATACTTTAGACACCCCCCAGGTACCATATTTAAAGGAAAATTTCACTTTTTTTTTTTCACTTTATGCATCATTAAAATGACTGCTCCCGAAAAAACGTTAGTTTTTAAAAGTTCTTTTTGCATTGATATATGTCCCCTGGGGCAGGACCCGGGTCCCCAAACCTGTTTTATGACATTAACATGCATATTGGCCGTTGTAATTAGCACTTTTGATTTCGAACGTTCGCGTCCATTATAACGTATAGGGTTCGAAAATTCGCGCAAACTTTCGGTCGGTTCGAAGGTTCTGGTGCGAACCGAACCCGGGGGTGTTCGGCTCATCCCTAATGTCGAACTCATGGAGAAAATTACAGCTAGGATTCGAGAAAGACTGGACGACCATAATACAGTCTGGGAGAGGTGGCATCTGCGGGAGGACTAATGGCAAGCCATCACAGGAATCAAAGTGAGATCATACCTATACCCCCACCCTTCACCCCCCCCTACTCTTTTCTTCTTTCACCCTTTGTAATGCAGACCTTATCTGTATAAGTTATGTATGCGTAATTTCATACGTTTCATGCTAAGAGTTAAAATACACTTCACCAGCCAATGTATGAAAACCAACATAGCATCCATAGGTGTACCTATAAAACAATAACCAGTATGTAGCATAGCCATTGCCTAGGAGAATACTAACCTGTCTGCCTTTCTGTAATGTCAACTATTTTTGAATTAAATAAAACTGTTTATTGGAAAAGAAATGCTTCTTACGAAGCCACTCCTTCGTTGCCCGGGCGGTGTGTTTGGGATCATTGCTGATGGGAGGAGGTTTGCACTCAAAATCTTACGAAACGTGGCCCCATTCATTCTTTCATGTACACGGATCAGTCGTCCTGTTCCCATGCGTCACAGTAGGTATGGTGTTCTTGGGTTGCAACTCAGCATTCTCTCTCCTCCAAACATGACGAGTTGTGTTTCTACCAAACAGTTCTACTTTGGTTTCATCTGACCATATGACAATTCTCCCAATTCTCTTCGGGATCATCCAAACGCTCTCTAGCAAACCTCAGACGGGCCCGGACAAGTACTGGCTTAAGCAGGGGGACACGTCTGGCACTGCAGGATCTGAGTCCCTGGCGGCGTAGTGTGTTACTGATGGTAGCCTTTGTTACATTGGTCCCAGCTGTCTGCAGGTCAGGTCTCCCCCGTGTGGTTCTGGGATTTTTGCTCACTGTTCTTGTGATCATTTTGACCCCACGGGGTGAGATCTTGCGTGGAGCACCAGATTGAGGGAGATTGTCAGTGGTCTTGCATGTCTTCCATTTTCTAATTATTGCTCCCACAGTTGATTTCTTCACACCAAGCTGCTTGCCTATTGCAGATTCAGTCTTCCCAGCCTGGTGCAGGTCTACAATTTTGTTTGTGATGTCCTTCGACAGCTCTTTGGTCTTCACCATAGTGGAGTTTGGAGTGTGACTGTTTGAGATTGTGGACAGGTGTCTTTTATACTGATAACAAGTTCAAATAGGTGCCATTAATACAGGCAATGAGTGGAGGACAGAGGAGCCTCTTAACCACTTGCTTACTGTGCACTTAAACACCCTTCCTGCCCAGACCAATTTTCAGCTTTCAGCGCTCTCGCACTTTCAGTGACAATTGCGCGGTCATGCAATGTTGTAACCAAATACATTTTTTATCATTTTGTTCGCACAAATAGAGCTTTAGTTTGGTGGTATTTATTCGCGACTCCGTTTTTTATTTTTTGCGATATAAGCGAAAACATAGCGGAAATTTTTAAAAAAAAACATTTTCTCCTTTCTTTTTTAAAAGAAATCCAATAAAATCTAATTTTGTCATAAATTTAAGCCAAAATGTATTCTGCTACATGTTTTTAGTAAAAAAAATTCCGTTAAGTGTATAATAATTGGTTCGCGTGATCACGGACATATGTACGCAAATGATCATGTAAAATGCAGATAATCGTTGGCACATGTTATTTTACTGGGACATATGTGAGGGACATGTGTTTTTATTATTTGGGGACATATGTTTTTATTTGGGGACATGTGTGTTTTGGGGACATGTGTGTTTTACTGTGGGGACACAACTGGTGATCAGTGAGTAAAAAAAACAGCTAATACTCACTGATCACCAGCCGGCTGCATCGATCCGCTCTCCTCTCCTCACCGACGACTTCCGTGTGAGGAGAGGAGGGCCGATTGCCTAGCAACCGGTTGTTTGTTTACATCACATGACAGCTGTGATTCGACACAGCTGTCATGTGATCAGGAGGGCCAATCACCGAGCCCTGCTGCCGATCCGAGATGCGCCGTGTCCGGGTGACACGGCCGCATCGGGATCGCGCCGCTGCGCGGGCACGTGCGCGCACGCGCGATCCCTCTACTTCTGAAGGACGTTCCGGAACGTCCTATCAGAAGTAGACGGCTCCCACCTGGCCGTATATCTACATTGGCCGGGTGGGAAGTGGTTAAAGAAGATACAGGTCTGTGAGAGCCAGAAATCTTGTTTGTAGGTGATCAAATACTTATTTTCCACCATAATTTGCAAATCAATTCTTTCAAAAATCAGACAATGAGATTGTCTGGATTTGTTTCCACATTTTGTCTCTCATAGTTGAGGTATACCTATGACGACAATTACAGGCCTCTCTCATCTTTTTAAGTGGGAGAACTTCCACAATTGGTGGCTGACTAAATACTTTTTTGCCCCACTGTAAAAAAGTCATGACAACTTTTACATTTATCAGTTCAATTTACAGTTTTGTTCCAATACTGAAATTTCTCTGGTAGATTTGGACTATTTTGACCAATGCCCAAAGGAAGGGCTCCTATTTTAACCATGCACCTTGGATTCTCCCAAGAACAGAAACTTTGATCCCTGGACTCAGACTCCTACTACCACAATCATCTAAAATGCAGTAAAACATGCAGCATTTGTATAGGGCTACATTGTGAATCACGCCCAAACGACTAGATTACATATGTTTGTCTCCATAACTCACTCTAGAATAGAATTGAATTATCGCTATGCATGTTTATTCTTACAGTCTAATTTATTAATTCTACCTGGAAGTGTTAAAGTAGCATTTTTTTTTACTTTGGATAGAGTTTGCCATCTGTGTCCCATTAGGGAGATTTCCCTTCACTTTTCTGTTCCATAGCCAAAACCGGAAGTGAGAGGAAATCCCTCCAAAACGAGCAAATACCTGGCTGTCACCCGGGTCACCAAAACCAGTGTCACCATTGGAAAATTTCCCCTCTATTACGGTTTTAACCAAAAATGTGGGATTTTCTTTTACTTCCAGCGATTACAGTAAACATGATGAATAAATTGTGTGAATCTCCGTAATGGGGGCACAGACGGCGATAAAAACCTGACAGGTGTTCTAATCCCTTTTCACTCCATCCAAAACTAGAAAAAGTTTTTCCTCTGTCTATACTGTAAAATAGGGGTTGTTTAGCTCAGTGAAAGATGCATTTCCCAGTGAGTTCAGCCTCCCAGACCCTCTTCTGGTCTCCTAGGCCCTTGTAGCCATCCCGACCTTCCCAGTCCTTCAGACAAAAAGTCCCCCCTCACCAGGAATGTAGTCTCACACAGGGCAGACAGTTTTCCTGACAGGGGTCTGTCTTTAAACAGCAGCAAGCTGCTCACACTCCAGCTTCTACCTCCAAATTATCTCACCAGCCCCTCGTTATATGGGCTGTGTGCACCTGGGCACACACCCCGCTGGCTGTCCACAACACCCGGACACAGGGTTGGAGATCCCGTGCCACCCAAGACTCTTGGGAATCTCCAAATTACAGAACCTCATCCGGTGATGGCAAAATCTGGAGAAAACTGCTCCTCTCAAAACTAGGGATGAGCTCAGGCGTGTTTGCATGGTCCACATGCAGAGCCCGCCAGGAAGTCAGCGCAGCGCTGTGCTAATCACAGGCAGTGAGACATTGCCCGATCTCTGCAGCCGCGTATTGGGGAATGTCTTACTTCCTGTGAAAAAAAAAAATCAAGCAATTCTAAAAATATAACCTTTCCATTCATTTCTCATGTTATATGGAAGTTCGACTAATATCCTCAACCAGTCTCACAACCGGCTTCTGTCAAAGGAACATGCTGGAAAACCAGCATCTGATCAGCATGTTGTGTGGGTGGACAGTCCCCCTTGTCAAAACACAATTGTTCAGCAGAGAGGTCGCTGCACTAACATTGCATGTGTTAGACCAGTGATCTGTAGTTTTTTTCTTTTCGTTCAGCCCGCTGGGTTGAATAAAAAAAAATTAACGTATAGTGTGTACCCAGCTTAAAATGGTTGTTACTCCACCAATGTATGTTTACATAAACCTCTGTTTTTTAATGTAATGGCCCCCTGTGACTGTGCTTTTAAAAAATAATGCTGTATATACCTTGTGTACAGAGCGCTAATCTGTGCTCATTGACCCACCGCCTATTTCCTCTCTCGGCCGACATATAGTGGACAGGGCCGGGGATCCCCCACTGCATCTGTCAGGCCATGAGAGGAGAGAGAGAGGCGGGTCAATGAGAGCAAATCAGCGCTCTGTAAACTATAAAAATAATGCTGTATATACCTAAAGCACAGGCACAGGGGCCCAAAACATAAAAAAACTCAGGATTATATTAAAAAGAAACAGAAATTTGAGCAGCAGGATTGGAGGGGGCGGCACGGACACGGAGCAGACAGGCAGAGGGGGAGGGGGGAGAGGATGGAGGAGAGGACATAGGAGGGCTGCGGCTGACGGAGGCACGTACACTGACAACAGTGTCAGGGCTCAGCAGCCCTGATATATTGGGGTCAGCGTACAGGGGGGAGGTAGAAACTAGCAGGATCAGCCTGGTATTACAGGTGATACAGGGGGCCAAATGACACAGCACAAGCACTGTGGTGTATAACATGCTTTAACGAAGGAGGATCTTAATTTTTTATTTTTTGGGATAATAAACGCTTCAAGCGATCTATAGGCTTCCACAAACACAAGAGTAATTGTATCAAAGAAAGCATCCCCAGCATCCCTCACACGCTGATGGATACAGTCTCAAATTCCTACAGGGAGGAGCAAACTGCAAGCACATTTAAAGGGATTCCATGGATACCCTCATGAAAACAAATACAAGCTGTCTGCCCGTCCTTTCATTCTCAGCAATGGTTCCACCTGTTTTAAATATCCAGCTGCCATCAACAGCTGTTTCTCAGGAATTTCTGAACTGCAGCAATTATGATTTTAAGACTGTAAATACTTGGAATGACTGAAGTGATATAACATTTACTGTTTACTATGAAAGTGCATTTATTCTTTAAAGTGGGACTCCAAAAGATTAATTTCAGTTTGCGATTGAACAGGAAATGGTTTGTCAGGTTAGAAACTTAAAACACCCAGAAAAGTTAAGCCCTGGACACTTGATTTAAAGCAGAGAAACGTTACGAGTGGAGTTCTGCTTTAATTTTCTTACAGTGATCTTACAATGTAGAGCAAAAACAAGAATTTAGGAAAACAGTCATATTTCCACATAAAAATACATCACATACCTTCCTGTGTTCATCTCATTCCTCAAAGGCCAGCAAGAATAAAAAATTGTCTTAAATTAACACGTATTATATAAACACTTGTATTATGCCCCCAGAATTCATTTTTCCAGTTTTTATTAAAATGGGGGTTGGATATATTTGAGTTAAATAGAGAGCCCCCCCCCCCCCCCCCCCCCCATATCTGGAATCTCCATTGACTCTTTATAGTACTATAAAGTGCTGGTACAGGTAGTTTTGAAGTAAGCACGTGAATTTCAGAATTTTTTGGGCACCATAACCAGAAAAAAATATATACCGGTATATTTTAATCCTTTTTTGAGCAAACAACATGCTAGAAAAAGCCTCATAAGGAGTAGATTTCGGTAAAGTTAAGTGGAGACAAAATAAACATTCAACATGTATGATGAAGTTTGTGGTATAGTCAAAGGGTCTAATCTTTTCTCTGCTTTTTCTTTATGCAGTTTTCTTGACTAGAAAGGCAAAAATTGAATGTCTGTCTGTAGTCTAACAGACATTTAACTTAAGCAAAATGCCTTTTCCTCAAATACCAAAATAGAGCCCCAGGCACAAATCATAATCTTAGGGTTACAACTATATGCCCAACATACATGTTCAATCTTACTCTTATAGCAACAAGCATACTTCATGTGCACAGTTCAACAATAACTCTCCTCTCCAGATTTCTCCCATTCAGTGGTTGACTACATGGAGCATGAAACTCCGTCTCTATCCCTCTGTTCTTTTAATGTTCACAATATTCGTCTTTTTTTCTCCAGTTTGTCTGAGAACTGAGAATTACTTCTCTGCTACCCATCTTTCTCTCCTCTGAAGTTCCCACCATCATCTTCAGTGACATTAACATTCCAGTCAATGTTAATGCCTCAGCCACGTCTCAACTACTCAACCCAACCTCCTCTTAACATAATGCAGTACACAAACTGCCACTCACTCCAATGGCAACACCATCAACCTTGTATTCTCCCACCTCTGACCTCCCTACAGCCCAACACCCCTTTTCCTCTTTCCTATCACAACTTTATCAGTTCCACAATGTCCCTATCTCCAACCTTCTTATGCCTCCAACCAGTAAACAGTTGCCCGTAGAAACCTTCACCACCTCAACTCTTCCCTTCTTCACTCTGCTACTGACTGCCTTTATGACATAAATCGCACCCCCTGTCCTGCCCAGATTTAGCGACTTCTGTCTACAACGACCTACTCTCATCCCCCCTGGACACACTTGTTCCTCTCCTTACATGCAGAACAAGGCCTCGGCTGCTATAATCCTGGCAAACAGACAACAGCAGAAGTCTCAAGAGACACAGCAGAGCTCTTTAGCAAGTGTAGTGTAAAACTAAATTCCTGCAAGCCTTCACCCCCTACAAATCAGCCCTTCTCAAATACAACTCCTGCCTATGTGCAGCTACAAAAAAAAAAAAAAAAAAAAACTACTATGCCTCTCTCATCAAAACCATCTCCTCTTATCCTCGTCAATTCTTTCCACCCTTAGTTCCCTACTTAATCCTCCACTACCTCCACCAACTAACTTATTTACTGCCCAGGGGATTGCCAATCATTTCAAAACAAGATCAGTACAATTTGTGGTGAGATCTTCAGTGTCCTTTCTCCCTCAACACCCCACTAATGTACTAAAACTTACCAATGAACTACTAACTCCATTACTCATACTCTTAGAGCTTTCTGCTGATTTTGACAATCGGCTACCTACTGTGACCTCCATGACTCTGCTCTTCCCTGGTTCTCCTGCTACCTAAGCGCATCTTCAGTGTCACATACAACTATCTCCTCCGCTCATTTTCCTCTTTTTGTTGGAGCACCCCAATGCTCTTTCCTTGGGCCCCTCCTATTCTCACTTCACACCTCTTCCCCGGGCCAGTGGTTAACCTCCCACAGCTTCCAATACCACCTCTACATGCAGTCAACACCCAGATATATCGCTATACTCCCCAGCTCACCCCTTAATCTCTTCACAGATCACAAATTTACTGAGACAAATGAGTATGGATGTCACACCATTTCCTCAAACTCAATTGGGGGATTTTATAAAAGTGGTGCACTCAGAATCTGGTGTACCTGTGCATTTTAGCCAATCAGCTTCTAACCTCATTTTGTTTAATTGAGCTTTGGCAATAAAACCTGGAAGCCGATGGGTTTTGGTGCAGAAGTGCACCCGATTTTGCACTCTCCAGCTTTAGTAAATAAACCCCAATTTGTCTAAAACTGAGCTTGTAATATTTCCTCCTTCCCAGTCCCCCCTCATGACTTCACCAATTATTGGTCTCTCCACACACGCCAGGGTGCTAGGTGTAATCCTAGACTCTGACCTCTCCTTCGAGCCCCACATCCAATCACTGGCTAAATCTCACCAGCTTAACCTCTGCAACATTTCAAAAATGTCCCCCCTTTTTAATAAATGACACCATAAAACAACTTATTCACTCCATGGTTATATCCTGCCTTAACTACTGCAACTCCCTCCTCACTATGCTACCTTTACATAAGCCATCCCCCCTTCATGGTGAAAAACCATGAGGGTTTACAACCCCTTTAAAGGGATCCTGTAAGGATAGAAATATGGGAGCAGTCATTACACCATCAAAAAAAAAGTCAGCAATAGTGACTTCTATAGTTCTATCCCAAAAGCGATCAAGAAGGGGAACTCAACAATATTTCACGATCAGGGTTATAAAAACAGATACTTGGCAATGTGCAAAGTGCACATAGTAACCAATCTCAGTTTAAATTTACTGCATTTAAATCACTGAAGACAAAACTGCAATAAACCATAGCAAGGTCAGAGAAGGATCGCAGTGGTTCAGTAAAATTGGAGAGGTACTGGCATTAAAGTAAATGTTTACCTTGAAAAACTCCCTCTTCTCCACCTGTTCATTGCCATCAGTATCCAGCATTTGGAATGCAATATCGAATCCAGTCTTTGGTTCTGAAAAAGGAAAAATACTCTTAATGACTACATAAATACCCTTGCTGAATTAGACTGCAAAAGTAAAAAGCCCATCACATGCCCCTTATGCTTTAAAGGAAATGTCATCTAATCGGTTCTTACATCCAAACTGTTAACATAAAATAAGTGTGCTTTTTCCCCCCCTTTTACTGGCTGAACTAGATGAACTTGTGTCTTATCAACCCAACTAATGATGTAACATAATGCTCCGCTTTAGGTCTTTGCTTAGAAAAGTACGAGTACTGGTATATTCAGAGGTCCTAGAGCAAAATAGGGCCCAGAGGGGAGGGGGGGTTTAAACACAAAAAAACTGCTACTCCTCCAGGTAGGGGAAGGTACTAATACAGGATCTTAAAGTGGACCTACTAGAAAGTCTGCATGAGCTCTGCCCAGCATCCACTGTAAGCTTGGTAGTAAAGGCCCCAGTTTGTGAAGACGGTTTTACAACTATGTTTGCAGTTTCGGTCAGTCACAATCAACCACAATCCCTACAGCCTGAGAGAGGATGAAGCAAATATATCTTTTTTAAACACCTAACCTACACAAAAAACACTTATTAACCACAAAGCCTACATAGCCAACATCAACTTAACCACAACAAAGCCAGCTGCTCGGCAGTTTTGCATATTATTCACACTTGATTTTAATAATGAATACTACAATTACTTTTCCTTCATGGTTAATTCTACACAACAGCTTAATAATAAAATTATCTAATATTTTTGCAGTTTAGCATTCCGCGGTAAGGGACTCAAAAAATAACATAACTCAGTTATGCTAAAATATAATTGATATATTTGAATTTACATATCTTATTGAACAAAACAAGGACCTTGATTCCCATAAAAAAAAAAAAAGAAATGTAGAATATCTGCAGCCTGTTATTACCAATGAAGAATTTAGAACATTTCTGAAAATTGACACAATGGATCAATTCATTAAAATTTATGTTATTTCTGCCCTGTTCGCTGTTTTTCAATAAAATTATCTCTTAAAATTCACAAATGGAAATATTGTTTAGGAGCAGATTTTTTTTTTTGCCACATGAAACTGCAATTTAAAGAGGACCCTGGTAGCTGGCCTCAAAAAGGAGCAGGCAGGTTCCTCGTTCTCGTAGTATTAGCTTAGTCCCATAGTCCGTTTCTTAACTTTTCCCCCTCCTCAATTCTCTCTTCTGTTACAACCTCTATAAATTCTAAAATCAGGGACCATACAGGTAATATCTGTATATATCCAGGGTGTAGGCCTTGCATCCTTCAGGACTGTGGCCCTCAACAAATTCTAGGGCAACAGACTATCAACGCTTAAATATTAATCACCTGGACATACTTTCTATGAACATGTATAATAATATATGGGAGGTCACCGCTCTAAAGCCCCATACACACGCGCGGATTATCCGAGGACCAGGTCCGTCAGACCATGTCCGTCATACTTTGTCTGATGTTGGTTTTGCGTACACACGGTCGGACAAAGTTGTCGGAAAATCCGATCATTCTGAACGTGGTGACGTTTGTTGCCTACGACGGGACTACGTAGAGGCTAGTAGCCAATAGCTTTGGTCTTGTAATGTGATCTGAGCATGCGTAGCACTTTGTCCGGTCGGACTACCATACACACGATCGGATTTGGTGTGATCGGACCGTGTTGTCGGAAAATCTATCCAGCAGGAGATAGGACTTTGTCCGTCGGACAATACGACGTACACTGTCCGATGGTGCATACACACGGTCTGATTTTTCAACAACATTGTCCGATCGGACAGAATCCATGCGAAAATCCGACCGTGTGTATGGGGCTTAAGACAAATCGCCCCTCCTAGGATCAGCTGTCTCCACAAAAAAATGGGTGCCGGCTCTGTTTGCAACAGAGATATAGAAACAAAGATACGCTGGATAGCCGCACTCCATATATTCACCTTTTTATTGTGTAAAAACAAGTGTAGCATGTATAATATCTTGGCTGTAAGTGTTTATGTTAAAGACTTGCTTCAGCTGTGCCTGAGGAATTGTGTGCATCTTTTATATACTCACCTGTATCGGTGTCCTAAATAAGGAAATTTAAAAAAAAGGGCAGGCAGAGGGCAAAGTCTATCCATTAGTATTGCTTGAGGCCTCCGTGCAGCTGATCTTAACCCTATTACCTCGCTGTATGGTGGCCATCTTAGAACAAGGGCCTTTCTTCCTTAGTTTAGAAGCCTGCAGTGAGGAAAATCGCAGTACAGTGCTGAGATTGAGGTTGTCTAACCTCACTCAATCTCCTAAACTAGCAGTCAGAGATACCAGATTCCCCTGCAGATATAAATGCTGTAGGCACAGGAATGATTAGACATACTCACACCCAGTAGAAAGCGCACTGCAATGCTCCAGGAGGAATTCCAGGACTATTTCTAGATGTTTGCAAAAACATCATCTTTACTGCTTTCAGGTCCACAATAAACTGTTACAAGCCTTTTCTCAATTTGGTTTTAATTTTCCAGATTGCTCTTTTTCCATCTCACACTTACTGTTGCCTAAAGTTTACAATACTTTAAGTAGAGCTGAATACTCAAATCCCAGCATAATGCATGTTTGCATGTTTGCATAAGCTTGCTTTTGCAGTTTTTAAATCTCTGTATTTGTGGGTGGGGGTTTGTGAGTAGACCTTCCATGAGCTCCTGGACGTCTCTTGTGACAAAACGTGTTGGTGGAGCTTAGCGCTGACGTCATCGCACACGCTCAGTCAAGCAGAACATTGTTACATGCTTCTCCCTCTGTTATATTTTTGTGAATACCTGTCTGTCTGTTTTTAGAATAAACTGTGATTTTCTGACTGCCCTATGGAGTATTTGTGATTCTCTCCTTATGTTGTTTACCCCATACTACAGTCAGCTAAACTGCAGCCACCAGTCACTATTATTCCCCCCTTCTACACCGATCTCACAGCACCATTCTCTCTACCCCCCCCCACACTAATCCTGCCCACAACACTGATTCACTGTGGCTTCCCTGCAGCTACCGGCTTTCATCTACTGCCCACCCACCGGCTTTTGGTACTGCAGGGGAGTCAGAAAAAAAAAATCATAACATGCCCTCTGTTGTTCCGACCCCTCTGTAGTGGACCCTCCCTCACCCACCAATCATATAGCATTCCTCCCCACAGTGCTGTTGGCCAGCTTTAACTCCTCTCCCTCCCGCTGGGTGCAGCTGCTGCTGGGGCATTGATGTGGGAGATCGGTGTCAGAATAGAGGGCTAGTAAACATTTGTTTACTAACCCCCTTTTTCTTTCCTGAATGAACACAGTGAGCATTCGGTACCAATCACTCCTGTGTTTATTGATCACCGAAGCATATTTAACTGTCTTCTGAGCTTCAATGCATAAATTAAAGGGAGCCTCTAACAGACTTCTATTCATTCCTATGCAGATGTGTAGTGCAGATTTCTCTACACCCATAGTTTACATTTGGACTGCTGCATTCTGCACCAATTACAGATTGTGAACATCTTTTTCTAGGAGGTCTACACACGTGGTATGACAGTAAACTACATTTGAGGTTATGAAAGCATCAATAAGGGTTAGCAGATCTTATAGGCCTATGTACACAACATTACAGTAATCACCCTGCTATTTTATAGAAGTGTCCGTTATGGTTGGCAGATCTTCTGGAGTGGATATGACCACTACCAAAGCAAATCAACTTGCGTTTTCCTTTTAATTCAAAATGCCACCAAATACCTGACTCTCAATAGTGTTCTTTTCAGTATCTGGAGGGCAGGGTGGACAAATCGCGGTACAGGACCATAAAATATATTCCAGTTATATTCCAGTTATTCAGAAAAGAGGTCTTAAAATGATTTTGATGCATACATTACACACAACAATACATATGTAACTGAGGGCAGAGCTTTTCTAGAGGTGACATACATAGGTCATGTGAAAAAGTATGTATGGAAATTGACTTTTTCAATGTATTTGAATAGGCAAAGGTTAGATCTTGATTCAAATAGTACTTCTAGGTAAAGGCGATATAGTTGCACAAATGGCACATTAACGTGATGTGGTGTATTCAATAAATAAATTAAAAAAAATGCAAATTTGTCATATAGAAAAAGTAAGCACACCCCTTGATTTGACACTATTCAAATAGAATCAGGTGTTCCAATGGGGGATATGATTAGAACCTCCTTCGGCAGTATTCAGGTGGAAGTTATCTTATTTAAACCGCAAATATCTATGGTCTGGTGTTCTCTTTGCTACTGATGTACACAGCGTCATCATGCCAAGATCAAAAGAGCTCTCTAAGGTCCCCAGAGGGCAAGTTTAAAAAAATAAAAAATAAATCACCAAATGATTTAAAAATCAATCATTCCACGGTAAGGAAAATAATCTACAATTGGCATAGCTTTCAAATCTGCTAATTTGTCCAAACTTGCCTGGCCCATCAAATTTAACCCATGAGCTATTTAATGTTTAACCACTTCAGCCCTGAAAGGATTTACCCCTTCCTGACCGGGCCATTTTTGTTGCCATACGCCACTGCGTTACTTTAACTGACAATTGCGCGGTCATGCGTCGTTGTACGCAAACAAAATTGATGTTCTTTTTTTCCCACAACTATAGCTTTCTTTTGGTGGTATATGATCACCTCTGCGTTTTTTATTTTTTTGTGCTATAAACAAAAAAAAGACACAATATTTTTACTATAATAAATATCCAAATAAGCGTATATTGATTCGTTTTCGCAAAAGTTATAGCGCCTACAAAAAAGGTTATTGGTTTATGGCATTTTTATTATTTTTTTTTTTTACTAGTAATGACGGTGATCTGCGATTTTTATCGGCACTGCGACATTGCGGCAGACAGATCGGACACTTGACACTTTTTTGAAACCAGTGACATTTATACAGTGATCAGTGCCATCAATAGCCACAGATTACTGTAAAAAAAAATTTACTGGCAGGGAAGAGGTTAACACTAGGGGGCGATCATAGGGTTAAATGTGTTCCCTCAGTGTGTATTCTAACTGTGGGAGGATGGGACTGACGGGGGGAGGAGACTGTGTGTTCCTAGTATATAGGAACACCGATCAATCTGTCTCCTCTCCCCTGACAGAATGTGGATTTGTGTGTTTACACACACAGATCCCCATTCCTGTTCTGTCAGGAGTGATCGCGGGTGCCTGGCCGACATCGCGGCTGCCGTATAGCTATGGAAATTTGCGCAGGGGAGCCATTCTGCCGCCTTCAAACGACGGCGGGCGGGCGGTCAGTATGTGAACTCTCTTTCAACAGTTGGGATCAACGTACATGCATCTACAATCAGAAAGATTGCATGAATTTAACCTGCATGAGAGGTGTCCAAAAAGGCACTGCTGTCCAAAAAGAACAATAGAGCAAATCTAGTTTGTCGCTGAACATACAGGCAAAGACTAGGCCTTTTGGAAAAATGTGCTAAACAGTGATCAAAGACATGCTTCCCTGCAAACCAAGGACATGACTTTAGGAGCAGATCCATGACTTCCTCTGCACCATGGGAAAGGAAATTCCAAGGTTTGGGGTGCTCACAGTCCTCAAGTCAACTATATTCTACATCATATCAACGAGTGCTTGATATGAGAGTGAGTTAACTGAAAAAGCTGAAACTGAACCAGAAATTAGTCTTAACACAATAATAATCAATTGCACACAAGCAAATCCACTAAGGAATGTCTCACAAACAAGAATCAGGGGGTTATGGACTGCCCTAGTCAAAGCCCTGATTTGACTCCCTTTAAAGTTTTATAGGGGGATTATATTTGAAATGGGTAGATCGTGGAATTTTGCATGAGGTAGGATGGAGAAAAATGTAAGACTGGTGGGCAGTTATACAAGAAGTGAATTGAAAAGCACCTTTCTCTTGTGTTTTTATTCAAGTATCTCCTTTATCTGTAGACAATATTTGAATAGAAGATCAAATGTTTGCCTGTTCAAATATGCTGAAAAATTCCACAATTTCCATGTGGTGTAGTAACTTTTCACTTGACTGTATAAAACTCAGAATTGCACAGGGCAGCAGAGCAGCAAGCACATCATCTATTTATGGTTAATTTTAGGATAAATCAATGTAAAATTAACACCAATAACACCTTCTGCCTTATCAGACCTACACATTAAGATTCCTTGAAATACCATTTTATAAAGTTACACAAATATTGGTTTTGAAACTTATGGTATCCTCGAGTTGGATTAAGGTACTTTTAAAATATGTCATGTTGAAAACATTTAATCCTCAAAATAGTTATTCTGCAAGAAAAAAAAAAACAGCTACATTTTATCGCATACCGTTTTAGCTTATCTAGTGTGAAAGGCCAGTTTGCAGCCTTTAAATTTGTCCTCAGACACCTAATGTTCATCTAGCAATCTTCAAAAGAAGTGCGTGCTCCATAAAACCAACCACAAGTGAGAGCCAGAAATTAAGAGCTGCTGGAACATCCAATGTAAAGAATATTCTCTCTCAAAAATGATTTTTCCTTCTTGATGGAATGTTGTTCTAAGATTTCTTAGATATTGGTTGTATTCTGATGCCTCCTGAGCTAAGTGAAGTGGATCGGTATGAAATATAATTCCCAGGCACAGACAGAAGATGTTTGTTTCTAACAAGGGTCTTGCAATCTGTTACAAAGGCATGAATAGAAGCAAGTACAATGTGTCTCACAAGAAAAGGCCACTGGGTTTACAGGGGGCCCGTCATAGGAAAATGATGGTTAGCATGTGGTAAGGATATCCTATGCTCTGTAAATTATTCTTTGGGTTCAATTGACAACAGTAAAAAAAAAAAATATAACTTTTGGATTATGCGGACAGCATTTCTAGGTAACCATGGGTTTTAATTATCTGTCAGAGGTGTACAACCAAAGGATGGGACTCAAAATCATGCAATCTGAAAGGCAAAGTTTACCTTCGGGAACATGTTACACCCGTTTTTAGGGTGGAATATGTAACCCGTTTCCAATCCTGCATCCGCTCCCTGATCACCGCACCACCTGTGACAGCAGGACGGGGATCTTCTCCTCATACCTTCTGTCACTATTTAAAAAGAACATGGCCATGCGGGGCTCCACCCACACATCTGTATCATTGATTTACAGATCCCTGTGAATAAATTAACTACAAGTACCGACATCCTTTGCGATCAGCTTGTAGTTCTCAATGAACTACCAGGGTGCTGTTGAGGGCTCGAGTAGTTCATTGAGTCTTCGTGAAACTGCCTGCCCATATGACGTACGAGCAGACTGCCTACACTGACAGTCAGTAGGAGTCCTGCATGGCACAGATCAAAGGAGAAATGCTTTCCAGGCTCCTACAATAATTGTAAATGCACATTTTTTACCTGCAAAAAGAGTGCATTTATTTTTTAAAAGTGAACTTATCCTTTAAAGTGTCAGTGAGAATGGCATGTGTAGCTCAGCCAAGATTTTACCTCGACATAAATGACTGGTGGATGACAGACCATACTTGTATTCTGAAACTGATAAATGAGGTCCAACATTCATTATATGGGGAAGGGGGGAACCCCATTTTAGCGGCATGAACCAAAAAAACAAAACAAAAAAGCATAGAATACAAACTCTCTAGCGGACTGAATGAGAGTGAAAGGTACATGCATGGGTCCTGGTCAGAAGATTGACAAGCAGCTGTGCAACCTCATTAGCTAATCTCAGGGACATAATAGTATAAGACTGGCAGAGGGGCTGGGGAGGAAAATGGGGGCTTATTCTGAGAGAGACAAAGTATGAGGATCAGATTTGACGTTTATGGTGCTCTTTTAAAGGGACACTCAAGAGATTTCATGGAACTGATCACCCAAAACACAGATACAAATTGGTTAGGATACTTTGACACTCATTTAGTCACAGCCATGAATTTAGCATATTTGGAAGGAGGGATGCAGTGACAGCGCCCATACTTTTTAGTCATGACTGGTTTTGGTATACACTGGCTTTTTTTATTTTTTTATTTCTAGATGAATACTTTAAAATGCACAGTTAAACGTAGCACACTTTAATAAGTATAACCAATAGATGCGACAGAGATTATCCACACAGTTAAACAGATATCTACTAAGAATCGAATCAGTTAAAGCAGGAAAAATAAATCTATATACTGTACATGGCCTAAAGACCATTTAGGCTCTCTGCTTAGAGCCTAGAACGACTATTAACAAACTAGTGCTGAAGCCTATAATATAATAAAATTAAAATACAGCACAGTAATAAATGTGGAGACTGCAAAACCTACAATGAGTATATACATTATAAAATATTGATGAAAACAATTTAAAACCTATCAAACCCATCTATCCAAAAAAATAAATCAGTGAGGCCCTGCGAAAGAGCAAAGGTCTTCATTTTGCAGCAAACATTTATATATTCTGTTAGGCATGGACCCAAATGGATATTTAATGGCTTCTGGTGGAATGTATCCCTTGGATAGTCATTTCTACGACAATTTAAACCTGGTGCCCTGCCCATCATAACATAACAAATTAGTTTAAATAGGTTAGGTCAAGCAACCTAGCAGGCCATTCCACTGTCTCAGTTGTATCCCATGCTTATCTAGCGATGTTTGGGATACGCTAAGCTCTTGGTGTAAAAAGCATTTTCAGGGTTTACCGCTTACTGTCTAGCCATAAAACACATTGGTCTACAATCAACAAGGACCAAGCATTATAACCCTTCCGAAACATCAGCACAGCTTTCACTAATGGGTCAGCCTTTGCTCCTGCTCTGTTCTGGATCTGTGTCTTTCATCAGATTGACATGATATCTGTACCTGGAATTTATTTGTAAATTGATATATAGCTGAATGCTTCTTCAGGTTGGGACCTACATTAGGCTGATATCAGAGAGAGGATTTGATTCCCGTTAGACCCCTTTCACACTGGGGCACTTTTCAGACGTTTTCTTGCTAAAAATAGCACCTGTAAAGCGCCTCTTAAGCCTTAGAGCACTTTCACACTAGGGGGGTGCAGGCATTAGCCCCCGCACCGCCCCAAAGATGCTGCTTTCAGGATTTTTTTTTCCCGTCCTGCAAGCACACCACCCCACTGTGAAACACTTGGACTTTCACACTGGTGTGCATGCATGCAGAACAAAAAATCCTGCAAGCAGCATCTTTGGGGCGGTGCGGGGGCTAATGCCTGCACCCCCCTAGTGTGAAAGTGGTCTAAAGTTTAAGAGGCGCTTTATAGGTGCTATTTTTAGCAAGAAAACGTCTGAAAAGTGCCCCAGTGTGAAAGGGGTCTAACGGGAATCAAATCCTCTCTCCGATATCAGCCTAATGTAGGTCCCAACCTGAAGAAGCATTCAGCTATATATCAATTTACATCTTTGGGGCGGTGCAGGAGCGAACGCCTGCACCCCCCTAGTGTGAAAGTGGTCTAAGGGTATTTTCACTCGGGGGGGGGGGGGGGGGGGGGGGTGTTAGCGGTAAAGCGACGCTAGTTTTAGCGGCTCTTTATCGCTGTTATAGCCGCAATTTTCGGCTGCTAGTGGGGCACTTTCAACTTCAGCTAGTGGCCGAGGAAAGGGTTAAAGGCGCCTATGAGCCTGTTAGAGGGGAGTTGTGTCCCTTCCCTTCATTCAGCCATCAGGGAACTCTCTATGCTCTACAGTGTGTGTGTGACGTGGGATCCCCGACTCCTGCTTTCTAGAGCTAAGTAAATTTGATCTGTGTGTTTAATAACAAACTACAGGAATAAATGCTGCCGATAAACAGGTACAACTTATGTAGGAGGATTTGTTTCATCTCTGTGTATCACCTGCAAGGCCGCTGAGGTAGAGCAAGGACTCCCAAAATCTGTACACCAATCCATCACCCTACAGCTATTTTTTTTTTAAAGCTTCCCCCGGGCCCCCCCGTGTCCAGTGGGAGCCGGGGGCAGAAACCAGACTGTAACTACTTTGATACACCAGGACCGTCCAGGTCTTAATTGTCAGGAGCACTGCTGCAGATTACTTTGACTAAACTGGAAAGTGGGTTAAATAGTAAGGTTTCTGTCCCGACCCCAACTGAACACAGGGGCAGAGGAAGTTTTTTTCCAAAAATAGTTGCAGAGCGGGGGATTACCACATTGATGCACTGAATTTGAAAGTCCCTGATCTAGCTCTGGGGCTCCCCTGCTGAGTTCCCACCAGCTCGAGTTGCCCAGCTCAGTGCCCAGAAAAAATGGATGCTAGCAGTACTCTTCTTCTGTCTGATCCCAGGCTTCCAGCTTCAGAGGATCCACCTGAAGAAGCACTGCATCAGGCCCCAGGTAGAAGAAGCCGGCCAGACCAGGTGCTGGGGGGGGGGGGGGTGGTGGAAGACCGACAATGCTGCATTTGAACTCTTGATCAATACCCGGCCGGCTTGCAGTTACACATCTGAGGGGCATTATTGCTGTGGATTAGTGTATATTAGTGTCACCCTCTGTAGAATAATCCACAGTGGATCACTTTTCAGAGGGTGCTTGACAGGCAGCAAGGAAGCATTATATTGCTTCCTCACCATCTGATTCCATCCCTAAAAACCAGCACCACCTCGCTGTATATGTATTCATTGCATGGTAGCAAGGTGCCCCCATTTAGTGGAATGGGTTGCATTTGGCCACTGAATGTGACGGGGGGGGGGATTATTTGTATACCCCCATTTGCTGCCTTTGCCCCCTCCTAACCACTGCACATGACATATTCCAGACCCCTGAACTACGTACATTACCCACTCCTGACCTCTGCACCCTGTATATTAAACACTCCCGAAAACTGTACAGTACATACTCCTGAACCTACACTGTGTAACCTAAATAGTCCTGACCATTGAATTCTGTACATTACATATTCCTGATACCTGCATTTTGTTACATGTTACAATGTTACACATACACCAGATAACTACCATCCCATTGTTAGTAGTGTCAATTCACTGGGTATATGTAAGGGTTTACAACCATTTTAGAGACAAGGTAATGGTCAAATGGACTTTGACAAAGGACAATATCACAATTCAAGTAAAGCCATTTACTGGTCAGTGTCTGGGATTTCAGTAAAAGCAAATGTTCTTGTTTAGACCTTTAATAGTTTCTACTGTAAGGAAACTCTAAAGGAGGATCAAATTTAAAGTGATACTAAAGCTAAAAATATTTACCTTAATGCATTCCTTGCATTAAAATAAAAAACATTTTCTATTACTCTGCTCCTCCCCTGTGGAGAATAGATCTAGTGCTGTGCAGGGCTGCATCGCTTATCCCCTCTCCTCCTCTTCACACAGCACTGGAGCAGCAGCAGGACCCATTGGCTCCTGATGCCGTTAATCCATTGCAGTGAGGAAGTGGGGAGCGGGGCTAAGTCCTGCTGTGTAGGTCTATGGAGAGCGGCTCCATAGACACACGGCTCAGGAGCGTGCGGACAATGTGTGCCCCCAAGCAGCTTGCTATGGGAATGCACAAAGGGGAGGGAGCCAGGATCGTCGCTGATGGACCCAAGAAGATGAGGATCAGGGGCGCTCTGTGCAATACCACTGCACAGAGCAGGCGAGTATCATGTTTGTTATTTTAATGAAAAAAACAAAAAAAAACAAAAGAAAACCTTTACTTTAGTAACACTTTAAAGTAGAGCTACACCCAAAAGGGGAAGCTCCGCTTGTCTGCCTGCTCCCCCTCTGCTGCTACATTTGGCACCTTTTTGGGGGGGAGCAGGTACCCGGTTTTGAAAAGGTACAGTACCTTGCAAAAGTATTCACCCCCCCCCCCCTTGGCTTTTTACCTATTTTGTTACATTACAGCCTTTAGTTCAATGTTTTTTAATATGAAATATATGTGATATTTCAGAACACAATAGTCTAAGTCGGTGAAGTAAAATTAGAAAAATATATATATAAAACTATTTTTGAGTAATATAAAAAAATGATAATTGGCATGTGCGTATGTATTCACCCCCGCTGTTATGAAGCCCATAAAAAGTTCTGGAGCAACCAATTACCTTCAGAAGTCACATAATTAGTGAAATGATGTCCACCTGTGTGCAATCTAAGTGTCACATGATCTGTCATTACATATACACACCTTTTTGAAAGGCCCCAGAGGCTGCAACACCTAAGCAAGAGGCACCACTAACCAAACACTGCCATGAAGACCAAGGAACTATCCAAACAAGTAAGGGACAATGTTGTTGAGACATACAAGTCAGTTAGGTTATAAAAAAATATCCAAATCATTGATGATCCCTAGGAGCACCATCAAATCTATCTTAACTAAATGGAAAGAACATGGCACAACAGCAAACCTGCCAAGAGACGGCCGAACACCAAAACTCACGGACCGGGCAAAGAGGAAATTAATCAGAGAGGCAGCACAGAGACCCAAGATAACCCTGGAGGAGCTGCAGAGTTCCACAGCAGAGACTGGAGTATCTGTACATAGGACGACAATAAGCCGTACGCTCCATAGAGTTGGGCTTTATGGCAGAGTGGCCAGAAGAAAGCCATTACTTTCAGCAAAAAACAAAATGGCACGTTTTGAGGTTGCAAAAAGGCATGTGGGAGACTCCCAAAATGTACGGAGGAAGGTGCTCTAAAATTTAACTTTTTGACCAAAGAAAATACTATGTCTGGCGCAAACCCAACACATCACCCAAAGAACACCATCCCTACAGTGAAACATGGTGGTGGCAGCATCATGCTGTGGGGATGTTTTTCAGCCGTCGGGACTGGGAAACTGGTCAGAGTTGAGGGAAAGATGGATGGTGCTAAATACAGAGATATTATTGAGAAAAACCTGTACCACTCTGTGATTTAAGGTTAGGACGGAGGTTCACCTTCCAGCAAGACAATGACTCCAAACACACTGCTAAAGCAACACTTGTGTGGTTTAAGGGGAAACATTTAAATGTGTTGGAATGGCCTAGTCAAAGACCAGACCTCAATCCAATCGAAAATCTGTGGTCAGACAGAGCTGGAGCAGTTTTGCAAGGAGGAATGGGCAAAATACCCAGTGGTAAGATGTGGCAAGCTCATAGAGACTTATCCAAAACGACTTGGAGCTGTGATAGCCGCAAAAGGTATCTCTACAAAAGTATTGACTTTAGGGGGGTGAATAATTATGCACATTGACTTTTTCTGTTATTTTGTCCTATTTGTTTGCTTCACAAAAAAAAAATTCTTCAAAGTTGTGGGCATGTTCTGTAAAGTAAATGATGGAAATCCTCAAACTATCCATGTTAAATCCAATTTGGGAGGCAACAAAAACACGAGAAATGCCAAGGGGGTGAATACTTTTGCAAGGCACTGTACCTGTTCCCACTTTGGGCTCAGTTCGCCGGGACGAAGTGAGGCGGAAGTTGCCCCCCCTACAACCAGCCCATTGAGAAAGCGCAGTGCGATTCGAACATGCGCAGTAGGTGAGGACACCGCTGGATGTCTGGACAAGTATGTACCCTAATAGTAATAGTCAGCAGCTACAGTATTTGTAGCTGCTGACTCAATTTTTTGGGGGGAAGCCGGAACTCGTCTTTAAGGCCCAATTCATATCCAAACAGGACCAAAACTGTCTGATATAAGCAACTCGTAACTATTTTAGATAACTCTGTATGATGTGCAAAGGTAATTTGGCAAACGCTTGACCAGACTATTTGAAGGTTATTGCTTGTGTGTACAACTGTATGTATGCAATCCTGGAAGACATATTTAGAGAGAATGAGGTCAAATGAGGGAAGATGACACCTATGAATATGGTGCTGTTTGTTGTGAAAAGAAAAGATGGCCACTTTTACTTTACAGCATCCAAGTATCACTCAACAATGTGTATGTGTGTGTAATTATATATAAAACCAACAATTACAGAGCAGTCTCCCCCTTTCCCAGAAAAAGGTGCCATTTGCTAATCCAATGGTTTAGAAAAGTTTCCTAGTAACAGGTACTAGGAATTCTACAATGCCTGTGTATTAACATGGAAGGATACAGTACACAGAATAAATAATACAAATGGCAGGTTTCTACATTTCCAGCGGTCAGTGATTAATGGTGTCTTCAGAACAGTAAGCAGTGATGTAATTTGCACGAGTAAATCAGATTAGGTATGCCCTCTGCGTGTGCGTCTTCGCACATTCCTGAACAATACTCCTCTCCTCCTTTAAACATCCAGACTGTCAGTACTGCATAGTTGTATTTCTTATTGGTTTGCCCTGACTTCTTATATTTGACAAAATTTACCTCCCATATGCTGTGTTTAGATTTTCTGAAAATCTGTATAGTGATAACCTCCCCTGTATTTAAGTAGAAATGATTACAACAACAAGCAATCTGGGCATGAGAACCGAGTCTACATATGCCAAAAGTTCTGTGGTTTTAAAGGGATGTAAATAATGTAAAATACAAGCTGTCTCACACAAAGTAGTTTTACAGCTCAACTACAAACAGTCTGTGTGTTCCCTGCCAAGAAAATTGTAATTCTATCCTGCTAGTCTTGTGATCCAAACACTCCTGCCAGAGAGTGTAGTCAGGACCAGGCCCTAATTGTTTTCGGCTATAGATAAGCAGTGCACCTTATTCCAGGACCTACCCCCATCTCTAGAATGTACAATAAAAGAGCAGAATCAATTCAATCATGCTGAAAAAAAAATTCCATACAGGCAGGTTCCTTATTGCATTGTTCTTCTGCAATAAAATGCACTTACTTACCTGTTCACAATCCTCTGAAAAATGAACACAGCATTGCAGCTCCATTTACATTTCCGCAACAGTGCCAGTGTGCCGGGATGAATGAAAGGCACAGTGGTCTGCTATGGTGGCAATCAACAGGGGGGGGGGGGGGGAGGAGCCAGTCGCACCAGAAGGGGACCATTGCACAAAGCAGGTAAGTATGACATGTTTATTATTTCAAAAAAAAAAAATTTGCCTTTACAAACACTCAAATCAGATCAACTGTTCAACCCATTTTTAGATTCTGGTCTCAACTATTTGATCTATTTTTAGGCCTCATTCACATGGGTGTATCCAAGTGTAAGGGGAGAGATGGGTTTGCTTTAAGAGCATATTAAATAAGGGCATTAGCCAATGCATCTCACTGGGTAATGAATTTAAAAAAGTGAACAAAAGTCCTGGATGGCTTAACTCCAATTTTAAAATGCATATAAAAGCAAAGGAGAAGGCCTTCAAAAAATACTGGGTTGAGGGATCATCATCAGCATTCAGACTTTATACAATGCAACAAGAATGCAACAAGAAATGTAAGGGTGCAATAAGGATGGCTAAGATATTACATGAAAGACATGTAAAGACAAAAAATCCCATGAAATTCTTTAAGTATGTAAACAGTAAAAAAGGGAGGACAGACCATATTGGCCACATAAAGAATGAGGAAGGACATCTGGTTGCAAAGGATGGGGAGACGGCGAAGGTATTGAATTTATTCTTCTCCTCAGTCTTCACAAGGGAATCGAGGGGCTTCAGTAGCCAAAACTGCAGTGTTTATCCTCATGACACATCAAAGGATGCACCTCCATGGTTAACAGAGGACAGAATTAAAATTAGACTTGGGAAACTTAACATTAATAAATCTCCGGGACCAGATAGCTTGCACCCATGGGTACTTGGGGAACTCAGTCAAAAAATTGCCAGACCATTGTTCCTAATTTTTATTGACAGTCTACTGACTGGAATGGTACCAGCTGATTGGAGAAAAGCCAATGTAGCACCAATATTTAAAAAGGGCCCAAAATACATCCCTGGGCATTACAAACCAGTTAGTCGAACATCAATAGTATGTAAACTCTTGGAGGGGATGATAAGGGACTTGCCAGCTAGATAAAGGAAGGCCCGCAGACGTGGTGTATCTGGATTTTGCAAAAGCATTTGACACAGTTCCCCATAAACGTTTACTGTACAAAATAAGGTCCGTTGGCATGGACCATAGGGTGAGCACATGGATTGAAAACTGTCTACAAGGGCAAGTTCAGAGGGTGGTGATACATGGGGAGTACTCGGAATGGTCAGTGGTGGGTAGTGGGGTGCCCCAGGGTTCTGTGCTGGGACCAATCCTATTTAATTTGCATAAACGACCTGGAGGATGGGGTAAACAGTCAATCTCTGTATTTGCGGATGATACCAAGCTAAGCAGGGCAATAAATTCTCTGTAGGATGTGGAAACCTTGCAAAAAGATCTGAACAAATTAATGGAGTGGGCAACTACATGGCAAATGAGGTTCAATGTAGAAAATTTTTAAATAATGCATTTGGGTGGCAACAATATGAATTCTAGCTATACACTGGAGTGAGAAACTCTGGGGGAACCTAGGATGGAAAAGGACCTGGGGGTCCTAGTAGATGATAGGATAAGCAATGGCATGCAATGCCAAGCTGCTGCTAACAAAGCAAAAAGAATATTGGCATGCATTAAAAAGGGGATCAACTCCAGAGATAAAACGATAATTCTCGCGCTTTACAAGACTCTGGTCCGGCCACACCTGGAGTATGCTGTCCAGTTTTGGGCACCAGTCCTCAGGAAGGATGTACTGGAAATGGAGCCAGTACAAAAAAGGGCAACAAAGCTAATAAAGGGTCTGGAAGATATTAGTTATGAGGAAAGGTTGCGAGCACTGAACTTATTCTCTCTGGAGAAGAGACGCTTGAGAGGGGATATGATTTCAATATACAAATACCGTACTGGTGACCCCACAATAGGGATAAAACTTTTTTGCAAAAGGGAGTTTAGCCAGACTCGTGGCCACTCATTAAAATTAGAAGAAAAAGAGGTTTAACCTTAAACTACGTAGAGGGTTCTTTACTGTAAGAGCGGCAAGGATGTGGAATTCCCTTCCACAGGCGGTGGCCTCAGCAGGGGGCATTGATAGTTTCAAGAAACTATTAGATAAGCGCCTCAACGACCGCAACATACAGGGATATACAATGTAATACAGTACTGACATATAATCACACACATAGGTTGGACTTGATGGTCTTTTTTCAACCTCACCTACTATGTCACTATGTAAGGGCCAGCTTCACGTGCACAAAATGCACAGGACTTCCATGCATCCTGTGCAGGCAGAACAATTACCTTATGGAAACAGTCGCTGTCTGCATTTGGGGACAAGTACTCGCACGGCCGTCAAACTGGGACCAGGGGCTAGGTCTGTATGAATGAGAATGCCTGCCTGTGGATGGATGCAAAACCTGTGCATACTGTGCAGAATTGTGTGTACTTTGCATGGGTGTATGCACAGATACATGTGAATTAGGATTTAGATCCCTGGGCCCAACTGCTCAATCTATTTTTAGATCCCTGGGCCCAACTGCTCAATCTATTTTTAGATCCCTGGGCCCAACTGCTCAATCTATTTTTAGATCCCTGGGCCCAACTGCTCAATCTATTTTTAGATCCCTGGGCCCAACTGCTCAATCTATTTTTAGATCCCTGGGCCCAACTGCTCAATCTATTTTTAGATCCCTGGGCCCAACTGCTCAATCTATTTTTAGATCCCTGGGCCCAACTGCTCAATCTATTTTTAGATCCCTGGGCCCAACGGCTCAATCTATTTTTAGATCCCTGGGCCCAACGGCTCAATCTATTTTTAGATCCCTGGGCCCAACTGCTCAATCTATTTTTAGATCCCTGGGCCCAACTGCTCAATCTATTTTTAGATCCCTGGGCCCAACTGCTCAATCTATTTTTAGATCCCTGGGCCCAACTGCTCAATCTATTTTTAGATCCCTGGGCCCAACTGCTCAATCTATTTTTAGACCCCTGGGCCCAACTGCTCAATCTATTTTTAGATCCCTGGGCCCAACTGCTCAATCTATTTTTAGATCCCTGGGCCCAACTGCTCAATCTATTTTTAGATCCCTGGGCCCAACTGCTCAATCTATTTTTAGATCTCTGGGCCCAACTTCTCAATCTATTTTTAGATCCCTGGGCCCAACTGCTCAATCTATTTTTAGATCCCTGGGCTCAACTGCTCAATCTATTTTTAGATCCCTGGGCTGGGCTCAACTGCTCAATTTTTAGATCCCTGGGCTCGACAGTTTGATCTATATTTAGATTCTGGGCTCAACTATTGATTCTAGTTTTTAGATCCTGGGTTGTTATTTTCCAGTGTTTAAAAAAAAAAAAAACACTCCTTATCCCAAATGCATAGGCACTTATACGGCTCTCAGATTGGGACCAGTGCCTGTGTCCATGCAGCTGCCAAGTCTCAAAAGAAATGAATGGGACTGCCTGCACACAGATGCATGCAACACCAGTGCATCCTGTGCAGGCAAAAATGGCCATTGAAATAGAAATAGATACACCTATGTAAACAATGCTTAAAATTGTGGGCTTAAAAGTTAAACCTATTTTTAGATCCTGGTCTCAACAGCTCCATCTATATTTAGATCCTGGACTTAACAGTTCGATCTATTTTTAGATCTTGGGCTCAGCTGTTCAGTCTATTTTTAGGTCCTGGCTACACTAGCGAAGGAATGACAGCTGTAAGCTTTTAAGTGACATACTACCTTTTCAGGAACACTGGTCGCAGGAGGGATTAAGGAATGGGTGTTCCTTAATCACCTCCTGCTGTAACTGAATGGTCAGTTTCCCATGTTATTTATAAATGTACCTTGGTAAGCAAGGAGTTGAAGTTTCATTCATATTAAAACATAGATTACTTTTAAATGGCGATCTGTTAAATTGACCTACTATAAATCGAAAAAACCTTTACCTACTTTTTTCCAGTAACAGTAGAGCAGCAGGGTTTTAAAGCTTGCTTTGGGCAGATGTGCTAATCTTATTTTATCAGGTGGTGGCAAATGAAAATGAGAATCACAATAACAGCCTAAGCATACAAGGGAAGGAATAAAGCAGAACTAAAGAGCGCTATACTCACCTTCCCGCCAGTGATGCAATGTCTGCAAGCCCCCTGGCCAGCATGAATATCTTTCCCAGTCTTCTTCGGGGTTTGGCATTTACGAGCATCTTGAGCACAAGAATGAATTCACCACAGTATCAGGTCATGTACGTGAACAGCCAAAGAAAATGCCAAATCATTTTTTTTTTTTGGAAGTAAAGAAGCTCTAAGCAATTTTTAAAAAGAAAAAAGGAAATACACTAATGGTTTACTGTCTGCCGTACTACATATACATTCTGGACGGGAAGCGTTGCTACCAGGTTTGTGGCTGCATCAATGATCCCTGTATAAAAAATTTCTACTGACGATTCTCTTATGTAAAAATGATCCAAGTGGCTATACAGCTGCCCAATCATTTTTACAGGGGGTGGAAGGGGGTTGTCCACTCCCGCTGCTGCCTTTCCTGGGCTCTCCATTCCACCGGGTAGCCAAGGATCTCTGTGGACGGTCAGGCTAGCTTGCCATAGAGAAGAAGGAACATTTTCTGATCTTCTCTATGGTGTATAAAACCAGAAGCGACAAGAATTTTGTCACTTCCGGGATTGGTTTGTTTGATAGCCGTTACAGCTAGTAAAGCAGCTGACTTGCTTTGGAGGGCAAAGATATTTGGGGTTGCCCATACTATCACAAGGGATGCTATGCGGTTAATCCCTTGTGGTAGTAATCGCGTTTAAAAAAAAATATAAAAAAATACATTTTAAAGCACAAAAACATAAAAAATAAATACACACAAAGCCAGTGTGAAACTCAGCGCTAGAACCCAAGGACTGCAAAGTGGTGTATGACGCCCATGGATATCGTTAATTATGTAAAAAAATTCAATCTTTAGAAGAAAAATTAAAAGATAAAGTCATTCTTGGTAAAAAAAAAGTCTAAGGGGTAAATCCTATCAGAAAAATTCTGTAGTATAGGCTGCTGGTGATGGCGAGGCTGCTTTAGGCGTGGGCTGGAGACCCCAAGAGACTGTGAAAACAAGAGGGCAAGGGGAAAAATAAAAAATAAAAAAAATGGAGAGAAGTGCCAAACCACTCTTAGCGCAGAATCGTTTTAATGAATGGTACAAAATGACAATATAAAATGCACTCGCATAGGGCTCAGTGGGTGAGCACTTGCCAGGTGCAGAGGTGGAAGAAGCCGCCGTTGGATCCTATGATGTTCGCCACGAGTGCCGGGTGTCAGCTGAAGCGCCGAGGGGACTCAAGAAAACGTCGGCTCAGTCTCTCGGCATGGAGGTATTCTGGAGCCATCAGCCTGGGTGCTGGATACCACAGTGTTTGGCCAATCAGAACACATTTGAGACAAGGCCATGCCTCCATCAGCTGGCTATTGGGCGCTGACCTCGGGTTTAAATAGGAGATGCAGTTAACCCAGTGTGTCCCGCAAGACCTGGAAACGGCTTGGGCTGGATTAACCCTCACAATACAAATAACCAATGGTGTCAGAGCATTGATTGAAAACCTTATATAGAGACATACAGTAAAACCCTGGATTAAGAGTGTTTTGCAAGACAAGCTATTTTTTTTTTAATAAAATTTGACTTGATATACAAGCGATGTCTTGATATAGAAGTAGGGTAAGAGCTATACACTGGATTTTCTATTTGTAGGACTATTTGCAAGACGGAATTTTAGTAATGATGATAGTAGTTAAACGAATAAAGTATTGCACATTAACCCTTTGCCGCCGAGCGTACGCAGATATGCGTACTCAGCTTTCGGGGGTTATACCGGGATGATGCCCGCAGCTGCAGGCATCATCCCGGTATCGTTGTTTAGAGCGGGCGATTGGCTATCCAGGTATAACAACCGATGCGGCTAAAAGCCGCTCGGCTGTTATACCGGAGGAGCGGGAGGGGGGGACGTCCCCCCCTCCCGCCGCCTCACGTAGCTCTTACCGGGCCTCCCGTTCTATCGGAAGGCCCGATCGAACATCCGCCGCTTCCAGCGGCTAGTGACAGACTGGAACGAAGCCGGAAACGAATGGCGCCGAATTAAAAAAAATATACGGTATTCAGATACACCGTTTTCGGTGATCTGAATACTTTGAAGTGCAAAAGGAGGGATTTGGGGTCTTTTAGACCCCCGATCCCTCCATAAAGAGTACCTGTCAACACCTATTACTGTCACACGGGATGTTTACATTCCTTGTGACAGCAATAAAAGTGATCACATTTAAAAAAAAATAAAAAAAATAAAAATTTAATTATCTAAAATTAAATAAATAAGAAAAATAAATAATTTTTTAAAAGCGCCCCCTTCCCCACGAGCTCGCGCAGCAAAGAAAATGCATACATAAGTCACGCCCGCATATGTAAACGGTGTTCAAAACACACATGTGAGGTATCGCCATGATCGTCAGAGCGAGAGCAATAATTCTAGCACTACAAGTCCTCTGTAACCTGGTAACCGTAAAACATTTTTAAAGAGCGTCGCCTATGGCGATTTTTAGGTAGTTTGTCGCCATTCCACGAGTGCGTGCAATTATAAAGCATGACGACATGTTTGGTATCTATTTACTCGGCGTAACATCTTTCACATTATACAAAAAAATTGGGCTGACTTTACTGTTTCGTTTTAAAATACGGATTTTAACTTGTAAACACCAAATGTCAGCAATAGGCGTAGTCATGAAAGGGTTAAGGCAAGAGATAATAAAAATATATATTAGCATATAATGTTTGGGATTATATGTATACACACAGAAATGGGTGTGCCAGTGGAAAGGGTGGGGGAGGGGAGAGGAAGGGAAAGAAAGTGGAGGGGCGAGGGAGAGTTGGGATGGGGAAGGAAAAAGGCCTGGGGGAGCTCGAGAATGTTAGAGAATTGTGCTGACTTCAAACTCTACATTCATGCCTTCAGATGAGAGACTATTGAGTTTGAAGATTCAGCAAGTCTCTTGTGCACACAGTTTTTTGAACCTTTCCCCATCAGGTAGGGAGTGGGAGATCTATTGGATGGCTGCAACTTTGAGCAGTGCAGGGTTTCTGTTGTGATGAGCCAGAAAATGTCTCGGAATGCTACATTTAGGGTAAATTTCTTTCAGGCTCCTCCTGTATTCCCCAAATCTGGCACGGAACAGCCTGATGGTTTGACCCACATAAGACATTTTACAGGGGCAGGTAATGAGATATATGACAAAGTTAGTGGAACATATTAGAAATTCTTCACTAGAGAAGGTGTTGCCTTTTAAGTCGGAAAATTTATTTTTTCCATGTGTCACGTGTGAACAAGTAAGGCCTTTTTTCCTGTGACATTTGTACATCCCAATGAGTGGGAACATTTTAAGAATGGAGTCCAGAAGGTTTTTTTCCCCCTTACGTAACTTGCTGGGGGCTATGAGATTTTTGACAGTATTGGCTCTTTTAAACACCAGTTTAGGCCATTGTGTCATAAGTTTAGAGTCATTACAAAGAATCCCCCAGTGTTTAAGGATAGTCTTCTTAAAAGCCCAGTGCCTGTTATACTTGGTGATGAACATGGGGCCTTTATGGATGGAAGAGGAGTATTGGTTTTCCTTTTTGGCTTTGTCCTCAAGGTAGGGCTCTTCAGAATATTTATGAAGATATTTTTGAAAGGCCTGGTTGAGATCTTCAGAATTACCTTTCCTTTCTCCAATAATTTGTCAAGACCTGGCTCTGTACTGTTTTGTTTTAAACTGTAGAATTGACTATATGGAATGTTGCTAATCATTTTTTTTTATAATGGCAGCCTTTCCTATGCAGGTAAGAGTTACCAGCTGTAGGTTTAAAATGGGTGTGAGAGCATATTTTGGAATCTTGATCGTAGAATAGTTAAAAATCAGGGAATATGAGCTCATTAGGATCAGAGACAGAAGTGAAATGTATACCAAATGTGTTGTTACAGTACTGTAGAAACTCTGATTAAGTTAGTATCCTTGCCAGATGACGATAACGTTGTCAATATATCTGCCATAATAGATGAGATGGTGTAAAGGTCCTCCAAGTATGCCATGAAGAGATTGGCATAACTGGGGGCAAAGCTGGAACCCATCGCTGTACCTCTGGTCTGTGAAAAGTATTCCTGTTCAAGTTAAAAGTAATTATGGTGTAGGATGAACTTAATGGCTTGAAGAATGAACATTGCTTGGGTGGGAGTTTATGTTTTCCTCTTTGCATAGGAAATAACAGGCAGCCAGTAGACCTACATCGTGTGGGATTTAAGTATAGAGTGAGGTGGCGTCTAGTGACACCCAATGATAGTCAGTGTTCCATATACAATGGTTTAGCGTCTCCAATAGGTGACTAGAATCCATATACAAGCCAGGAGCTGTTGTAGAAAGAAGTCTACATAGTCCGATGGGTGGCTGGTGAGGCCATCTATAGCTGCTATTATGGTCTACCCAGTGGGTGGAGTGGGTCCTTGCGGACTTTTGGTAGATACTAAAAGTATGGGGTAGTAAAGAAGTTTTGGCAGAGAAAAGATATTTCGCTGGAATCGAGGACACCATCTTCACAGGCTGCATCTACCATGCATAGAAGTTCTCTTTGGAAGGTTTGTTTTCTATTTGGTCCAAGCTTAAAGTGGATGTAACCCACCAATCATTAAAAACCATTGCCATAGTACTACTCCACATGTGCATACATGCCTCCCTGCATGTATCCTTACCTGTGAAAGATCACCCCCTTCTGCACAATGAGCCCCGCAAATCTCCGCAATCGATGGTGCGTGCATTTCCTGGTGCTCGCTGGGCGGAGCCTTGACGTCACCAGACTCCCCGCCCACCTCTACACTCCCCTTGACCAGGCAGTGTCGCAAGGATGAACATCGCCCTTGTTCAGTTAAAGTGCATGCACAATAGAAACAGAACGCGTTCTGGGAAGAAGCAGATCGCGTTCACGGCCCCCTGTCACTCCTGCGCACATGCTATACACTGTTAGCCAGCTTTGTGGAGGATTTGGAGGTGGGGGAAAGGAGGGGGGGATGTGAAGCTGGGACTACTCGTGCATGAGATAAGGAAATGATAGGTCACTCACAGCACGGGGGAAGAAATGGCACACATTTATCTGTGTGTTTTTTTTTCTTACTGAAAAAAGATAAGAGGATTGCTCAGAGCTAGATTAACGCTTTGTGGCAAGACTGGGCAGAGGACATGAGATCCTCTACTGTACCAGGTAGAAGTCTTAATTAAACTTTTTTTTTTGGAGTTTACATCCCCTTTTCCCATCACGCGTAAAGACATGACGCAGCAAGGTGGCTCTGCCATCCTGGGCGGCCGTCATTTGACGTCCTCGGCTTCCCAGCACTCCTGCCGCGTCTCTCGGGAGGCGATGCACGCGCCTGGTGACCGCCGGGCACCCGCGATTGCCGGTCACAGAACACAAAGTGGATCTGTGTGTGTAAACACACAGATCCACGTCCTGCCAGGGGAGAGGAGACCGATCGTGTGTTCCTTGTATATTGGGACACCGATCGGTCACCACCCCCATTCAGTCCCCCCCACAGTTAGATTCACTCCCTAGGTAAAACCTTTAACCCCTTGATCGCACCCTAGTGTTAACCCCTTCCCTGCCAGTGACATTTACACAGTAATCAGTGCATTGATCGCTGTATAATTGTCAGGGGTCCCAAAATAGTGTCAAAAGTGTCCGATATGTCCATCGCAATATCACAGTCCTGACAAAAAATCACAGATCGCTGCCATTACTAGTAAAAAAAGAAATAATAAAAAATGCCACAAATCAATAACCTATTTTATAGATGCTATAACTTTTGAGCAAACCAATCACTATACACTTTACCAAAAATATGTAGAAGGCCTAAACTGAGGAAGAACTTTTTTTTTTTTTTTTTTTTTTTTTAATTGGGATATTTATTATAGCAAAAAGTAAAAAATATATATATATTTTTTTTTTAAATTATCGCTATTTTTTTGTTTATAGCGCAAAAAATAAAAACAGCAGAGGTCATCAAATACCACCAAAAGAAAGCTCTATTTGTGGGGGGGAAAATTATCAATTTCATATGGTTACAGTGTTACATGACCGCGCAATTGTCATTCAAAATTTTAGTGCTGAAAGCTAAAAATTGGCCTGGGCAGGAAGGGGGTGAAAATGCCCTGTACTGAAATGGTTAAATTATGTATTTTGGTCTGATAAATGTCTCTGTGCTTCAGTTATATATTCCTTTTTGTTCAAAATAACTACTCCACCTCCTTTGTCTGCTTGTCGAATGACAATGTTTGGGTTAGATTGTAGTCTCTGGAGTGCTTCATGTTCTTGTTTCGTAAGGTTATTGTGCATGTTTTTTTTTTACGCACAAATGGACTTTAATTCATTATAGACCAATGCATAAAAGGTTTCCACATACGGCCCTTTGTCTTGATATGGAAAGAACTTTGAGACGGGTTTGAAACCTGTATGGATGATTCTCCTTGGTTCATCTAGGTCCAGATAATAAAGGATGGATAGATCCTTTTGTCCTGTCCAGAGCTCCTGTAGGATGTCCAGGGCATGTTTGTCTGGGGATCCTGAAGTTCAGTGATGTCAGATTCAGAGGCGGCTCTCTAATTAGGCAAATTAGGCGATAGCCTTAGGCCTTGCATTCACAGGGGCCTCACGCGGTGAGCTAGTTTACCTAGAGAGCCGCCTCTTCCAGCAGCAGAGATACCCGCTATCACACAGTCCTGAGTCCTCTCACTCTGCTACAGGAAGAGATACAGGCTGCGAGTGAAAGTTACTGTGTGATCGGAGCTCATGTACAGCTCCTGATCACAGACAGGGAGAGCCGCTCAGAGCCTGCTCTGACAGATCTCTCCTGTGTGGCTGTGCGGGCAGCAGGGGGAGCAGAGCCGCTTCTGCTCCTCCTCCTGTCCTCTCTTCCTGTGTTTGCCCCGCCCACTCTCCTGTGGCAGTGTTCTCTGTTCTGCCTCAGAGAAGGGGATGTGTGGGCGGGAAGATTCATGCTGAAGCCTAGCAAACAGAAAATTAAAAGTGGAGTCTAATCCATCCATCTATCCAGTCCCTTCTGCCTCCCAGTGAGTACACTGATGTAGGTGATGCCCTTCCTTCCCTTCTTCCTCCATCCCCCTTGCTTTCTATCTTTCCTTCCATCTTTTCTTTTTCTTTCTTTCCTTCCATCTTTTCTTTTTCTTTCCTTCCATCTTTTCTTTTTCTTTCCTTCCTTCCATCTTTCCTTCCTTCCATCTTTCCCTTCCATCTTTTCTTTCTTTCCATCTTTTCGCTTTCTCTCTCTCTCTTTCCATCTTTCTTTCTCTTTCTATCTTTCTCTTTCCTTCCATCTTTTCTCTTTCTTTCCTTCCATCTTTTCTCGTTCTTTCCTTCCATCTTTTCTCGTTCTTTCCTTCCATCTTTTCTCGTTCTTTCCTTCCATCTTTTCTCGTTCTTTCCTTCCATCTTTTCTCGTTCTTTCCTTCCATCTTTTCTCGTTCTTTCCTTCCATCTTTTCTCGTTCTTTCCTTCCATCTTTTCTCGTTCTTTCCTTCCATCTTTTCTCGTTCTTTCCTTCCATCTTTTCTCGTTCTTTCCTTCCATCTTTTCTCTTTCTTTCCTTCCATCTTTTCTCTTTCTTTCCTTCCATCTTTTCTCTTTCTTTCCTTCCATCTTTTCTCGTTCGTTCCTTCCATCTTTTCTCGTTCTTTCCTTCCATCTTTTCTCGTTCTTTCCTTCCATCTTTCTTTCTCGTTCTTTCCTTCCATCTTTCTTTCTCGTTCTTTCCTTCCATCTTTCTTTCTCGTTCTTTCCTTCCATCTTTCTTTCTCGTTCTTTCCTTCCATCTTTCTTTCTCGTTCTTTCCTTCCATCTTTCTTTCTCGTTCTTTCCTTCCATCTTTCTTTCTCGTTCTTTCCTTTCTTTCCCTTTTTCTTTTTTTCCGTCCATCTTTCTTGCTTTTTTTCCGTCCATCTTTCTTGCTTGCTTTTTTTCCGGCCATCTTTCTTGCTTGCTTTCTTTCCGGCCATCTTTCTTGCTTGCTTTCTTTCCGGCCATCTTTCTTGCTTGCTTTCCGGCCATCTTTCTTGCTTGCTTTCCGGCCATCTTTCTTGCTTGCTTTCCGGCCATCTTTCTTGCTTGCTTTCCGGCCATCTTTCTTGCTTTCTTTCCGGCCATCTTTCTTGCTTTCTTTCCGGCCATCTTTCTTGCTTTCTTTCCGGCCATCTTTCTTGCTTTCTTTCCGTCCATCTTTTCTTTCCGTCCATCTTTTCTTTCCGTCCATCTTTTCTTTCCTTCCATCTTTTCTTTCCTTCCATCTTTTCTTTCCTTCCATCTTTTTTTCCTTCCATCTTTTCTTTCCTTCCATCTTTTCTTTCCTTCCATCTTTTCTTTCCTTCCATCTTTTCTTTCCTTCTTTCATCCTCCTTTATTTCTCTCTTTCTGTGAAAGCCTGCCAGAATAGGTGTAGGATATGTGAGAGCAGCTTCCTTGTGCAGCTCTGCTTGAGAA
Organism: Lithobates sylvaticus; assembly: GCA_028564925.1. Classification (NCBI taxonomy): domain Eukaryota; kingdom Metazoa; phylum Chordata; class Amphibia; order Anura; family Ranidae; genus Lithobates; species Lithobates sylvaticus. Next base: position 528,189,097 of record CM053027.1, read on the forward strand.
TATATTTTTATTATTCCTTACTGCCCCTATACTGTCTCCTCCTGCCCCCTGTACCATGCCCACTTACCTACCCCCTGTACTGTTCCCTCCTGCGCCCTGTACTGTCCACTCGCCTATACTGTACCCTCCTAATACAGTTAATTTTCATTCCTTGAATTATTTTTTCCATTATGGGAGTGATTGGGGCCTCATGTCTAAGTTTTTCCTAAGGCCTCACAAAGTCTAGAGCCGCCTCTGGTCAGATTCTTCCTTAGGGGTGAGAATGGATTTCCTTGGGTTATTGTTGCGATTATGATAGAACCTGATGATGGAGAGGGAACGAACAAACCTGCTCAGGTGCTTAAATAGGTTTAATAAATTGGGAGGGGCTGAGGGGGGGCAAAGTTTGGTCCCTTATGTAATACATATAATCCCAAACATTACATGCTGAAATATATTTTTCACATCTCTTGCTTTAATGTGTAATACTTTATTCGTTTAACTACTATCATTACTACCATTTCGTCTTACACATAGAAAATACAGTGTATAGCTCTTACCCATTGTCTTTATACTTCTATATACACTGAAGTTTGGTGTCTGACACACATTTATTTTTTTTATTTCAAACCTTTATTTATATTTTCATTTAATTTTCATGTTTATTTTCCATTTCCACTCATCACCCCATCATCTATTACACTATTTATAAATATATATAGAAATATCTCTCTCTCTCTCTCTCTCTATATATATATATATATATATATATATATATATATATATATATATATATATATATATCTATCTATATATCTCTATCTCTCTATATATTTTTTTTTCAATCTCATACCTCAATTAGAACATTAATATTCTTTTTTATTTTTATTTTCATTTTTACTTATGCATTAAATTTTTTGGATTAATTTTTTTCTGGTTCTACTCCATTCAATTTCTATGTATGCACTTGTATACATATGTCTACCCTCTATGTATAGATTATACACCAAACATTGTCCATCTCCACCACCCAAATGCAGCTTATTAATTTTTTACATACTTTTTACATACTTCCAATATATATATTTCTTTAGATGTCTCTATACAAGGTTTTCAATCAATGCTCTGACTCCATTGGTTATTTGTATTGTGAGGGTTAATCAAGCCCAAGCCGTTTCCAGGTCTTGCAGCACAAGCTGGGTTAACTGCATCTCCTATTCAAACCCGAGGTCAGGGCACAAAAGCCAGCTGATGTAGGAGGTGTGGCCTTGCCTCCAAAATGCATTCTGATTGGCCAAACACTGTGGTATACCCAGGCTGACAGCTCCGGAATACCTCCACGCTGAGAGATCGAGCCGGCATCTTCCTTAGTCCCCTCGAGGCTGCAGCTTCAGCTGAGACCCGGCACTCGTGGCGATCATAGGATCCACTGGTGGCTTCTTCCACCTCTGCACCTGGCAAGCCCTCACCCACTGAGCCCTATGTGAGTGCATTTTATAGTGTTATCATTTTGTAACCATTGATTAAACCTATGCTGCACTAGGCGTGGTTTGGCGCTTCTCTCCTTTTTTTCCCTTGCTCTCACATTTTAAAGCACCCCTGTCCTCTGTGCTTACGCGAAATGCATATGTGCACAAAGGTTCAGCATGCATATGTAAACGGTCATTACACCACACGTGATGCATTTTGGTGAACGCCAGAGTGAGAGCACTAATTCTAGCTTCCTGTTAAACTCTAAACTGGTAACCTGTAAAGGCTTTAAAGCATTGACTATTGGTAATTTAACGTACTGTAGTTTGTCGTCATTCCACGGGCATACGCAATTTAAAGCATGACATGTTGGGTATTTACTTAGCATATCATCTTTTATATTCTACCATATTTTATATTGTGTTCGTGTGCACTAAAATTCACTGAAGTGTACTTTTCCTGAAAATTTGCTTTTGATAAACCTCTGTACAAATATCGTGTGACATAAAAAATTGCAGCACAGACCATTTTTTTTCTCCAGGGCCTCTGCTTTCCGAAAAAATATGTTTCGGGGGTTAGAAATAATTTTCTAGCAATAAAATGCAGATTTTTACATGTATAAAATGAAAATTGCAACCCCAAAGAATAACATTTCTACCAGCATTCTTTATTAATATGAGGTTCTTCTCCTTAAATATGGTCTTCAGTTTATGGCAAACATGTCTACTGTTACCAAAAAATTCTTGCACTTTGAATTGCTACAATCTTTTACTAATTGTACTAACATGCACTTAACTTTACCCCCGTTATGACAAAAATTACCTGAACATTCCCACCCAATGAAATTTTGGGGTTCTTGGAGACTTAGCATTAAATGGTCAGCTCTTGGGCTAAATTTGGTAGGGTGGCCAGTATTGGACAAATTAGCAGTTGTTTGAAATCTAGGCCTTTGCCAGACCTATAGGCATCTGTAACTTTCTAAGAGAGCTCTATTGATCTTGGCATGTTGAAACTACACATCAATAACAAAGAAAAAACGCCAGACCATAGATATCTGAGGTTTAAATAAGGCAGGTCTTACCTGCATAACCATTAAAATGGAATGCTAGGTTCCACAATGAAAATAGGCGGACAGGCAGGATTTTTACTGCAGAAGAGTCATGTTTCATCTCTTTTGCATTAAAGCTACTTACCTGCCCTTCCGCACTGACGTCATCTAGGCCCGGCAACCAGCCACCTGAAGATGTCAGCACCGGCGATGAGTTCTGGGGATTGCGCATCGCTGAAGTATAGTTCCGCTTTAATGAGGTTCTAATCATTGGAAGATAATCTGAATGTGTACTTGCTTCCATATGCCAGATCTGTATTTTTGTTAATTTAGATCATGAAAAGGACTACACCATGTCAATCCTATGTGCCAATTGTTTAAGTAAATCACTTTGATCGGTAAGCACTATTTGAATCAAGATCTAACATTTGCCTGTTCAAATACAGTCAGTTAAAAAAAAGTCAGCATTTCTATGTGTACTTCCATTTTCCAGGACTATGAAAATTGATAGATTGACAGTGCATGTAACCATTTAAGTGCTACATAAAATACATACTTGTAAGGATTGTCAGCAGGAATAAATACTCTGTGTAGGAGATGAGGCCTGTAGGACAGAAAAGACAGAGGATCAGACAACAGCGTTCCTCCTCTGTAATCAGAGTCACACGACACATACTGCAGGCATTACAGCTCATTTTTATTAGTGACACCGCAGTTTACATTACCATGTCACATTTACACAAATAAAAGCAAGGCAGATACGTTTCACATTTTTCATTGTTATCATTAACACTCCCAACCGAGCAAAACAAGTTCTTATGTTTGTACAGCACAGAAAATGATGCAACGAGAGCATGTGTTTTTTTACATTTTGAACTCAATAAAAGTAATATTATTTAACAATAAAAATAGTTCTATTTATCACTTAATGTACTGTTTACACCAAGTATTTGGTTCAATCATTTTTAGAGCCTTTTAACTTCTCGCACAAAATAGTTTATGTCGTATTCAGCAGTCCTTAAAATAGTACCTAAAAAAGATCAAATTGGTCAACTAACATGCAAAATTGTATGTTCATCAGTTAAAGTACGGTTATGATGCTCTACTTGCCTCCCCTTTTATGGTCATCATAATGAGAACCCTGACTGACAACAACATGGTTTGCATGCTTCTTCTCTTTTATATGGAGTTTTATTGACTTTTGTATGTTAAATGATGAAAACTTTAAATAAAGATTACAAAAAAAATTGTAGTGCTGCATAGCAGACATTTGCAGGTGCTTGCATTTACCTTCCCAGGGCTTCCTGATGATCCTCTCTAAGTAGGCCCTGTGACCAACTTAAAAAAATAATAGGTGGGAAAAGCAGAGAAAATCAAGTATTTCAAATGCTTAGTAAACCTACTAGAAAATGTAAAATATGAATGTTATTACTCAGCGCTACTCCAGTAAACAACGCTAATAGAATATCTAATAAAGTGCCTACATCAGTATAAGCAATAACATGATATTACTTAACAATATAATGTGTTCAGTGCAATTATAGTGCAAAACAAATAAAGTGCAATCAAATAAAGTCCATCCATATAGTGATATGGTGTGTTGAACTTGTGCAAAATACGCAGTGGGTGTAGATTTTGGTGACACTCCGTGCTCCCCTCCTGGATCCCCACTCACCATCAATCTTTAAATGTGCCTGTTAATAAATTTAGAATGGTGTCTCCCGTCAATGGCTAGGGCTGTTGAATGTGATCAGTATATGGGTGAGAATAACACCTTCCTTCCACCGATTAAAGACATCTGGTATATCCTATATCCAAATATAGTTATCACCTTCCCAACTTTCCCGGTGATCGGCTATCCATTTTAGACGTATGGCAACAAAGAGAAAATTATATATAGTGTAATACTGCTAATTTTATTCATAAAAATCCAAAATCATTACACTTACATCAAAACTTCTAAAATTGTGCAGAAAATACGCCGCCTTGACGTGCAGACAACCGTCACTAGGTCTCCTCACACTATATATCCTTTTCTCTTCATTGCCATATGTCTAAAATGGATATCCGATCACCGGGAAAGTTGGAAAGGTGATAACTATGTTTGGATATAGGATATACCAGATGTCTAATATATCGGTGGAAGGAAGGCGTTATTCTCACCCATATACTGATCACATTCAACAGCCCTAGCCATTGACGGGAGACGCCATTCTAAATTTAATAACAGGCGCATTTAAAGATTGATGGTGAGTGGGGAACCAGGAGGGAAGCACGGAGTGTCACCAAGATCTACACCAACTGGGTATTTTGCACAAGTTCAACACGCCATATCACTATATGGATGGACTTTATATGATTGCACTATAATTGCACTGAACACATTATATTGTTAAGTAATAACATGTTATTGATTATACTCACTTGGGGTCTTTCACCTTGCACTACAGCAGCAGCCAAAACCACAAATTTACATGGTTATTCATTTTAAGTTACCTTTGTCTCCATAGTGCCAGTTTTTCAAACTTATTTACTAGAAAATGTACTTACTTCAAAAAGAGTAAATTTGAGAGCACAGCCCCCTCCCTCTATATATCAGGCAGTGCAATCATCGCTTTTTGCTAAATTACTATTGAGAATATAAACTACAGCACAAGCCACCTAAGGCCTATTGCTTTAGCTAAAAGTACATTAATAAATTAGCTCTGCAAGACTGCTTGTTCCCCACTTAAACCTACAGAATTCCAAAAGGGAACCCTTTTAAATAATCAATCTCTACAGCAGAGAACTGCGTGGACACAGAAGATATCAAAATTGTTCTGTGCTAGGACACTGCCGATATTAAAATTGCATGCACCCAAGATACATATGGAATGTTTTAAAGTTAGAATTTTAGATAAATGTAAACCCTAAGGCTACTTTCACACTGAGGCGCGTTGTAGGCGCTAAAGTGCTAAAAATAGCGCCTGCAAAGCGCCCTGAAAGAGCCGCTCAATTAATTCCAATGTAAAAGCCCCAAGGGCTTTCACACTGGAGCGGAGCGCTTGCAGGATGGTCAAAAAAGTCCTGCAAGCCGCATCTTTGGAGCGCTGTATTCACCGCTCCTAAAGCGGCCCTTCCCATTGAAAACCATTGGGCAGCGCTGCAAACCCGCTGGCAAAGCACCGCTTTGCGGGCGGTTTTAACCCTTTTTCAGCCACTAGTGAGGGTTAAAACCGCCCCGCTATCGGCCGAATAGCGTCGCTAAAACCACGATAAAGCGTGCTAAATATAGCACTGCTTTACCGCCGACGCCCGCCTTAGTGTGAAAGCAGCCTTACAGTCTCTTTCTGCCACTTTCCATCTACATGCACTCCAGCGATGACTGAATGTTCTTTCTTAGGGCAGGTTCCCTGATGTCGACATAACAGAAGAAGAATTGGAAGAATGGGACAGTGCTTTGTCATCCTAGAACATGAAATTCTTGAACAAGGCCTTAAAGCAGAACTCTGGGAAAAGATTATTATATATAAATACAGGTGCTTCCATACCAGTCAATAAATTGTCAGTGGTATTGTATTTAGTCCTGTTGTCAGTGAGAAATCAAGCATTCTTTACTGCATTAAAGACTCTCTATCCCCCTCATATCCTGTTTACAAGACTGGTGGCTGATATGTCCTTTTTCCACCCAGTCACTGGTCTTGTACATTCCCCCATTGCCCAGCCTGAACCACCTCTGCCCGGTCTGTCCCACCTTGTATTATAGAGTGTACAGCGAAGTGGGTGGGCAGTGTCAGTGTCCTATTTGTAGAACACTACTGATCCGCCGCACATACACCTATAGTCTCACCCACTCTAGACTAAATCCCAGGAGATGATGGGAATTGTAGTTTCGGTGAGCGACATTGCTGCTTCCCAGAGCCCGGGATTCGAGAGAAAGCTGAGCAAAAAATTACATCACCGCTTTTTTAAACAGTGAGTTTTCTACAAAGTTCACATTTAGATTAAAAAAAATGACAGTTTTGCTTAAAGGGTAACTCTACTTTCATGGGGAAAAAAAATGGCAAATAAAAAAAAATATAGCGTATACAATTGTGACACAAGTCATATTGGATTTGAATGTTATTAAAAATTACCTTTTCTTTTTAATCTGCAGCTCTGTAATTTTCTGTGAAATGCAATGCAATATGGCTACCTGGCAATATGTCTACCTGGAGGTGTTCTGTACACTGAATGTGTACAGAAAGCTCAACCTAAAAATAATTTCCTGCTTGTGTGATTGGCTCACTGATTTTCCCAGAAGTCTACATACACTAAGATACAAGTCAGAATTCAGGGATCCCCTGCAACAAAAATAACATTTTTGGTGAGATATTCCCAATAGGAAATCACATCTAAAGAGATGCAGACCCTGCCACTTTCCTCATTAGAGCCCTGCAGCGGACTGATAATTAAGAAACCACTCCCATTAGACTCACTTCTGAACATGGGCACAGACAAAAACACAGGGATTTCTTCAGAATAACAAAACGTAGGAATCTGGAACAAAGTTTGTCAAAATCCTTGTAATGTACATAGATCACCCAGAGGTGAATGTTTTTTTTTTTTCTCAACAAAAGTGGAGTTACGCTTTAACTATGCAAACATGGCTATTGTACAGCGGCGTTCTACTTGAAAGTGGTTATGAATGTAAAACTGTTTGTTTTTTACCTTAACCACTTTGGCTCCAGAAGATTTACCCTCCTTCCTGACCTGGCCTTTTTTTGCTACATGGCACTAGGTTACTTCAACTGACAATTGCATGGTCGTACGGCACTGTACTCAAATAAAATTGTTGTCCTTTTTTCCCCACAAATAGAGATTTCTTTTGGTGGTATTTGATCACCTCTGCGTTTATTTTTTGCGTTATAAACAATAAACCACAGACAATTTTGAAAAAAAAATAATATTTTTTACTTTCTGCTACAAAACATATCCTATAACATTTTTTTTTTAAATCAATTTTCTTCATCAATTTAGGGCACTATGTATTCGGCTACACATTTTTAACATAAAAAAATCCCAATAAAGGTATATTGATTGGTTTGCGCAAAGGTTAAAGCGTTGTCTACAAACTATGGGATATATTTTTTTACTAGTAATGATAGCGATCAGTGACATATAGCGCGGGGCTGCAATATTGCGGTGGACAAAAAGGACACTTTTTGGGAACCAGTGACACTAATATAGTGATCAGTGCTGAAAATATGCATGGTCACTGCACTGGTAGGGAAGGGGTTAACATTAAGGGTGATTAAAGGTTCAAATGTGTTCCACTGTAGTGGGGGAGGTGCTTGTACTAGTGGAAGACATAGATCCGTGTGCTTTGCAGGAACACAGCATCCATGCCTACCTTAAATGACAGAACGGTGATCTGCCTTGTCAAATAGCTGTTCTGCCTGTTTTCTGAACAATCAGCGGGTGTCAGCGGACATTGGGTCCGCAGGAGCTGATCTATGTAGACTCAGAGCGGGAGCAAAACCCCGGTGGCACGCACTCGTGCCCGATACTCGGAAATGCTGGATCACATATATGTGTGTGATCCTGTGCAGCGCGGCCGACCTGTAGCAATAAATGTGCTAAAGGGCAGTTGGCAAGTGGTTAATGCATTCTTTGCATTAAGGTAAAAATGTGCCACTATTTTTAATAACCCTCCCCTGCCTAAACACTATCTAGCCCCTCCCACACTCCAGGGCTGTCCCCGGCTGCAGCAGCTCTGCTCTCTTTCAAGATTCCAAGGATACGCCAAGAGTAGCCAGACAGCTGTCAGACAAATCCTGTGGAGGAGCATGGAGGCATGACCAAGCCAGGCTATGTGCATCTATGGACACAGCCTGGCAAGGGAGCGCGCCGGCACTTGGAAATAGACGCAGCAGACAGTGCCAGCGGGGGAAGTAGAAAAAAGAGGAGGTAAAGCACTTCTTTGTGCAATACCATTGCACAGAGCAGGTAAGTAGAACATCTTTTTTTATTTTAATAAAAAAAAAAAAAAGTGTGATTTTAATATCACGTTAAAGACTGGATGACCAGGAATTTGATGAAAACTGCAGATTTAAGCTAAAAAAAAAAAAAAAAAAAAAAAAAAAAAAAACACTGTTGAAGCTACTTTAAGGCTGCATTCACACCTGAGCGTAACTTTTCAGGCAGAAAATCGCGCAAATTGCAGCGTTTTTTGCGATTCGCTGCATTTACCACGTTTTGCCGCAAATTTTGTGCAGAGCAAAAGGTCACTAATGTAAAAAGAATAAAAACGCCCAAATCTGCCCGAATCGCGCGACAAAAAAGGGTCCGGAACTTGTTTGAGCTTCAGGCGTTTTGGAGTGGAGATGTGAACCATCTCCATAGAGAATAATGTATTTTTTTCCCCTCTAGCGTTTTGTAGCTTCAGGCTTCAAGCTACAAAACGCTCAGGTGTGAATGCAGCCTAACATGTTAAAGTGAGGTTTTAGCGATTGAGAATACTTCTATTTTAACTGCTGGCTTTGATACACTTTTCCCTCATTTCTTGTCCTAGTGACAGGGGTCATTCGCACCTGAGCGTGGGGTTTTCAGGCAGAAAATTGTGTGATTTTACAGCGTTTTGCCACGTTTCTTTGCAGGGCAAAAGGTCACCAATGTAAAAAGAAGAAAAACGCCCAAATCTGCCTAAAAAAAAAAGCTCCAGAACTTGTTTGAGCTTCAGGCGTTTTGTAGCTTCAGGCGTTTTGGAGTGGAGATGTGAACCATCTACATAGAGATTAATTGATTTTTTTCCCCTCCAGCGTTTTGTAGCTTCAGGCTTCAAGCTACAAAACGCTCAGATGTGAATGGGGCCTTACAGTAAGTGATAGGAAAAACATACCTCGCAAGTAGGAAATATAAACTCAATGTCTAGGCTCGCAAAGATTAATGTCATTAAAATGGCGGTCTTACCTACAGCACTCTACATTTTTCAAATGTTATCTATGGTACTCATAAGAATAACATGTAATGAAGGCTTAGGCAGCCTATAGACGAGTCTTATTTTTTTAAGCAGCGGATTGAATTGAAAAAAAAAAAAAAGAAGACTATTCACCCATCCATAAATTCAAGGTGGATGGGGGAATCATCCTAGCTGAGGTATTGTATTCTGACAGGGGAAGACTTCCCGTCATCAGAATATACTGATCAGCCCTACCAGCTATAGCCGACGGTGCTGATCAAGTGGGGTAAATCTGACAGGGTAGGTGTACAGAAGTTGATTGACAGATCGACTGACAACTGTACCACCTTCCTGCCCAAACATGGATTGAAATTCGGCTGGTCCCTGATTCGATCAATGTATGGCCGTTTTTAGCTTTGCCTGGGTATTGTAAATACTACGTTGCATCTGCATTAGTAAAAGCCTTTCAAAGCACACAAGAATAACTGGACGTTGCTAGACACAGGCATGTGTAATTCAATGCTCTCCTCAATTATCTGCATACCGACATTTTTTCCTTTTTTTTCCAGCCCCTACAACTTACTATCTACACCCTCCTTATGGGACTCCTTAAAGCAGCGTAAAAAAAAAAAAAAACATTTTGAAACACTGGGAGGTCCCCAATACCCCCCCCCCCCATTATGATTTGTGAGGATTGATCAAATACAACCAATGGAAGAATCATACAAGGAAAGATAGCTGTAATAAAGTCTACTGGATGTGGGCTGAATAAGCTCAGGCTTATACTAATTGTGGTATCACAATCCCCCTGACAGTACCTCCATACTTGCACCATTGTACTGCAATCAAAGCTCATAATAATAATAGTTCCCCTTTTCCCCAACCATCCATTCTTCCTGTACTTGTAGAATACCCCTAAGATGTAATGATTTGCTAATAGAAGTTGTTGATCACCCACCTAATGTCTACCCATCCTTCCCCCCCCCCCCCCCCACCCCTTACAACACTAACCCAGTGTGTCTAGTCTATAACTATCAAAAACCCTAAGAATAAGTCTACATCTATGTCTATGTGCCCCCCTAGTTCCTTCTGACCACAAGATATACAACATGACAGCATCCAAACACTTCTTTTGTTCTCTCTCTATTTACAAATTTAATTCCCCCCAAAAAAAAAAAAAATTGTAGCCGATGGGAAATCTCTCCAATGAGGGTAGAGACAGTGGGAACATGTGACCTTGTTACAGTGTGCCGAAGGTTCAGAACCTATGACTTTTTTTTTTATAGGGTGAGGAAGGTTGTATGGTTTGTATGCTGTCTGGGCCTTCCTATCTTAGTAACCCACTAATGACTTGTTCTGGGGAAGGGAAATCTCCCCTATGTAGCTCCAGACAGCAGTAATAACCCGACAGAAGTTCCATCCCATCACCACTTTTTTTAAATTAAGAAAATGTGTTTCTAATTAGGTTTTAATTAGAATGATAAACAATTTGTTAATAATTAATATATGCTATTAATAAATTGTTGCATGTCCACAGATTCCCTTGAAACTGATCATATTGGAAAGAAAAACCTTTATGGGCTCATGTGTACATGGATGTTGTGTTTGTTGGGATGTTGTCCTAAATTAAAAGCCTGTGCAGCCCTTTTCACTATTGCTTATTCATTTTGTTTATAATGCCTTTAATCCATATGCATATACAACCCCAATTCTAAATAAGTTGGAATGCTGTGTAAAATCTACTTGAAAACAAAATGCAATGATTTGCAAGTCTCATAAAACCATTTTCAATTCATAATAGAAAATAGGAAACAAATCAAATGTTTAAACTGAGAAAATGTACTATTTTATGAATAAAATAAGTGAAGTTTGAAATTGATGGCAGCAACATGTCTCAAAAAAGTTAGGAGAGGGTCATATTTATCATGGTGTAGCATTCCCTCCCGATTTAACAACACTTGTTTTTACTCACCTGAGCCCTGGAACTTGACCCGGTGTCTCTCTGCCTGGGATTCTCGGGTCTTGATTGGATTGATAGCAGCACAGCCATTGGCTCCCACTGCTGTCAATCAAATCCAATGACGTGGGCGCCGGGGGCAGGGCATTCATACATTCGGCGGCTATCCTAGGGGGGTTATCTGATGTGGGGAGGAGCGGCAAGAGCCACCGCGGGCCCCCAGAAGAGGATGATAGGGGCCACTCTGTGCAAAACGAGCTGCACAGTGGAGGCAAGTATATGTTTGTTTAAAAAAATAAAAATAAACCCTTACAATCACTTTAAAGGTATATAAACTCTTTTCAAAATATAGTCTGATCTACTGATGTCAACAAATTTATTCTGGACATTCAGCCCTCCTGTTCCCCCTGTCCATTCTGGTATGCCTCTTGGGCTTGGTAGAGGGCAGAGCCAATACGGTGGTGTATAGGACATTGTTGAGCGTTCTCCTGTTTTATGCTCGTAAAGCAATTTTGTTACGTTGGAAAAAGCCTGCGCCTCCCCCTCGCTGCCGCTTTGAAAAGGTTTGGTGACTGCAGCATTACTTTTAATTTTATTTATTTTTTTAAGCTACATATCTGAAATCGAGGTTGTCCAGGACATTTTTAAAAGGTTTGGGGTAGCTGGATGTCAATGGAGGCTACAAAAAGGATAAACCTTCCTTTGATCTTTTCCATTATCTTTGTTTTCGTGCTCCTTCCACCCGGGTCTTTTTTTTTTTTACAGAATGGAGCACACGGGTCTTTTATATCTGAGATCGTGAAGCAATGTGACCCTGCTATTGAATTTCCCTTAGGGGTCCTATCTGACTAATCTATGCTTTTCTGAATAGGAGAATGGTGCATATTCTCGACCCAGTAAGCCATATTGTGCATTTCATGTTGGACATGGTTTTACTATACTGTTGACTTGGGCGGGGAGTTGCACAGAGATGCAGGCTGGGATTGGGGTGGGGGGTGTTTGGGTGCAGAAGGGGGAGTTAGCACTATGCCATTATGAATGTTTGTTCGTTAGGTGGTCCTACATGACCAAACTCGCGTCAGGCTATGGCCGCCATTTCTCTTTAACTCTTTTGATTGTATTTGTATTGTATTTACCCTAAAAACTTAACTAACAGTTTTCAAAAATAGTCTGAACTACAAACAGGAAGGGCTATGAAAACACAAGACTGCCACGTTACTTTACTGTAATAGGGCCGCAGGTCCAGCGCCAAATAGAGCCTTTTCTCCCTCTGTTGCATGATAAGATTATTTTTTCAAGGTAAATACCTTTCAAATGACAACTGAATTAAAAATGGAGCTAGGTAATGCACAGGTGTCGTTCTCATAGAAAGCACTGACTTTTATTCCAGTCTTAAATAAACAATTATTTCACTGTATCCAGAGTGTAATGTAAGGGGCTGGGAAAGGCAGGCCTCATCCCCGGTCTGTCAGGGCACACTGAGACACATTTCAAAGCCTCACAGGCACTAGTGGGATTAATCACTCAACTGAAGCTTATATAATACAGAAGACATTTCAGTGTGGCATGTTTAAATACCGTTTATGGAAAAGTAAACATAATTTACTAACGTTTACATTGAGCCAAATTAATAGACAAAAAAATGGCAATGGCTTCTGCCAGACAAATAAAGTATACGTTTTTAATTAGGGAGTAGCAATAACAATTGTCATTTTTTTCAATCAAAAGTTAACTCAAAATCGATTGACCCCTAATATTGCAAATTAAGGGCCTCCCAATAAATTTTTTACATTTTTTTATTGCGAAATGGCATTAATTAGGGTTTCTCATAAATTGCAGTCAATTGCTCCTGCGGGGGGAGTTGAAGGCATGGAAGGTTGTTACACACAATAAAATGTGGCTGTGATTTCACTTACTTTCCAAAATCTTTAGCTAATTGAAACTTAATTTATGTGAATCACAAACCATTGTCTTTTTTAGGTTAAATACTTTTTACCATTTTTTCATCCTTTCAATATCAACGATCAATACATTTTTCATCCAAGGATGGGTCTCATTAGAAGGCACAACCTCCACACAATAGAAACATTAATAATCAAGTGCCAAAATGGGAGTTTTAAGGTGCCAAATGAATCAATTGAAACAAAATCAAGAATTAACATTAAAAAAATGTTAAAATCAACATATGAACATTCATACGGTCGTAGTACATGGTATTTGCAGCTCTACATGTTTCGCCAACAGCATGGCTTCCTCAGGAGATTATTATAAACCTTGTGTACAATATCACTATAAACAGAGAGAAAAACATTAAGTATATTAAATCAGCATAGGATACCTAATTTATAAGGACCATAAAGGTCTATTAAAGAAATACAGAAAACACATACAATATATATATATATATATATATATATATATATATATATATATATATATATATATATATATATATATATATATATATATATATATATATATATATATACACACACACACACACACACACACACACACACACACATACATACATGCAGCTACAGGCATCAGATATCCTTGTTTTCCGCCGGCGATTCTGTGCACCATAAGAATGATCATAGCGCCAGTTTCGCCGCTTGATCGTTCTTACAGGCGTCGGGAGGGGACATCCCCCCTCCCGCCGCCATCCGATGCTTCTCCGGGCTTCCCCGTGCCATTGGGGACCCGAAGAAAGGATCGCTCACCGCTGGATGACGAGCATAGAGATTTCCGGTGACCACATGGTCACCGGTCATCTCTATGACCGTCAGAGGCCCGGGCGCAAAGTTATGACATCACGTCCAGGCCGCGGTTGTAAACAAAGCCGCGATATCGGCTTTAGTAAGCATGAGATCGTGGACTTTTTTTCCCCCGATCTCATGCTTTCCAGCCTGGAGGAGAGATGTGGGGTATTATTGACCCCGCAGCTCTCCATAAAGAGGACCTGTCACAAATGATTTTTATTACAAGGGATGTTTACATTCCTTGTAATAGGAGAAAAAGTGATAAAAAATATGTTGTAAAAGAAAGTAAAAATAAAAAAAATATTTAAAATGCCCCTGTCCCCGGTAGCTTGCGCTCAGAACCGAACGCAAACGTTAGTCCCGTCCACATATGTAAACGCCGTTCAAACCACACATGAGGTATCGCTGCGCGCGAGCAACAATTCTAGCACTAGACCTCCTCTGTAACTCTAAACATGTAACCTGTAAAAAAAATTAAATCATCGCCTATGGAGATTTATAAGTACTGAAGTTTGGCGTCATTCCATGAGTATGCGCAATTGTAAAGCGTGACATGTTGGGTATCTATTTACTTGGCGTAACATCAGGTTTCACATTATATAAAAAAATTGGGCTAACTTATTTATTAAATCATGAGACACATTTGAAAAATTGTTTCGCAAATACCGTGCGAGATAAAAAGTAGCAATGACCGCCATTTTATTCCCTAGGGTGTCTGCTAAAAAAATATATAAAATGTTTGGGGGTTCTGAGTAATTTTCTAGCAAAAAAATTATGATTTTTACATGTAGGAGAGGAGTGCCAGAATAGGCCCGGTATTGAAGTGGTTAATAGACCTGTAAGGTCCTTATAAATTACCGTATATACTCGAGTATAAGCCGAGTTTTTCAGCACATTTTTTTGTGCTGAAAGTGCCCCCCTCGGCTTATACTCGAGTCAAGCACTTTTCTGCAGTAAAAAAAAAAAATTCTGACCCGACTTTGGGGCCCCGTATCTCGGGGCCACTTGGGTCTAGGAATTCCAAATTTGGTGTGCCAACCCAGTGGACCTAGCACTATAACATATCCAAAGCTGGGGTTCCTAGCACTAAGTGGCCCCGAGATACGGGGCCCCAAAATCGGTTCGGAAAATGTCATTCTCTGCTGCAGAAAAGTGCTTGACATTTTCTGACCCGAATTTGGGGCCCCATATCTCGGGGACACTTGGAGCTAGGAACCCCAAATTTGGCATTCAAACCCAGTGGACCTAGCACTATAACATATCCAAAGCTGGGGTTCCTAGCACTAAGTGGCCCCGAGATACAGGGCCCCAAAGTCGGTTCAGAAAATGTCATTCTCTGCTGCAGAAAAGTGCTTGAGATTTTCTGACCCGAATTTGGGGCCCCATATCTCGGGGACATTTGGTGCTAGGAACCCCAAATGTTGTATTCCAACCCAGTGGAATTAGCACTACAACATATCCAAAGATGGGGTTCCTAGCACTAAGTGACCCCGAGATACAGGGCCCCAAATCGGTCAACTGTGTCCATCTGCATGGGCACAGTGAGGCTGCAAATGGGCATCGTTGACGCTCTTTTCCACTTACAGTAGCTGCGCATTTCTCACCCTAGGCTTATACTCGAGTCAATACGTTTTCCTAGTTGTTTGTGGTAAAATTAGGTGCCTCGGCTTATATTCGGGTCGGCCTATACTCGAGTATATACGGTAGGTATCCTATGCCGATTGAATAAACTTAATGTTTTTCTCTGATTGTTTAAAGTGATATTGTATACATTGTTTACAATAAGCTCCTGAGGAAGCCATGCTGATGGCGAAACATGTAGAGCTGAAAACACCATGTACTATTACAGTATGAATGTTCATATGTTGATTAACATTTTTTAATCTTTATTTAATAAAATGTTTTTAATTTTGTTTCAATTGATTAATTTGGCACTTGAAAACTCCCATTTTCACACTGGATTATTAATCTTTCAATATCAACACTTATCTGGCACATCCTCTATACAATTACTTCCTATCTACAATATAAATACACTCCAGTGATAGCTGCATGGCATTTTCAGGGAAAGTTTCCCAACATTGACAACAGTTGTCCATGCCCACATAAGTCTGTTGAAACAGCCACTTGTATTCTTCTTTGCAATCCCTTGTCACGGGATGACAACACAGGGGTACAAATGGTAAACAGTGACAGGGCATTGTCACTTTATAGCAAGAAGTGTCTGAACAAAGACCTTCATGTCAGCATCACCAGGGGTTATTTTAATGAAAGTTGCAGACTGAAAAATATGGAAGAGTACTTTTGTACGTACATTACTATGTTATAGCTTACATACGATATATTTTTTAGACTGGGTTTACAGATCCATGCATTGAACGCAGGTATAAAACCTGCCTTTGGAATCAAAGTACTTCAGCACATTTTTTTTTTTTAAATGAGGGTCATGGTTCTATAATTTACCACAGTTATGCTGAGTTACTACACTGCAAAGATAGGAACCCAGCCTAAGGGTTCAGGGATCTCTTGTACTGCCTCTTGTTCTTGAGAGCATAATTGCCCATCTTATGGGAACATATGCTGCATAAATGTGAAACCAAGTGTATATTCTGAACTGTATAGACATGGGTAGAAAAATGTGGTAAAACCACCACCCCTTTGATGTTAATGAATGTGAAGAGAGATGTCAGCACTGGACAATCTTCCACAGGAGTGTGAGTTTGAGGAGCACAAAGATTTAGTGAGAAGGCTGGTCATGGACTATGGTAATACACATACGGTATAATGGAAGCACCTGACAGTCTCTGGCAAAGTGAGAATATATTCGGAAACAAATGTGGAACAACTTCCAGTGTTTCTAAACACCTGTTCTGTTCAGAATACAGAAGTAGTTAGGACTTGACAAGAACTGGTGAGCCGAGCATGAGGGGGGCTGAACAATATGTTTAGAGTTTTGCTTATTTTCTGTACATCTGAGATCTTGAGGCAAACTATAAAGCAGAACTCCAGCTCAAAAAAAAGGACTAAAAGCAAGATTGTGGGTGCAAGATAACGTACACCCCTATTTCCTGAAAGAAAGCTCTTGTATTTCAAAGCCATTGTCAGACATCCCAACCTGCAAAAAGTCATTTCAGGGAGGTGGCAAACTCCTTTCAGGGAGGTGGTGCTTCATGCCCGCAACGGAAGGGGTGGGTGGTATGTGGCAGTGGGCGGTGTCAGTATTTTTTTTTATTTTTAATAATTATTTTTTTTACAATTTAATTTGTTTTTAATTTCTTTTCACAATGCTCTTTGGGGGAAGGGGTTGGGGCAGTGGACAGGGGAGAGTGGTGTCAGTTCTTTATTTTTTATTTTTTTACACTCATTTTTTAGAATTTTTTTACAATAATATTTTTATATTTGAGGGCTTTGGTGAGATGTCAGGGGTCTAAACAGACCCATGACATCTCCCCTTTGAGACAAAGGGACTGAGGACCCAGATTCCCCAGTCCCTTTCTCAGCACTAAAGATGAATTGAACAGGAGACAGAGGCTCCTGTTCATTCACAAACTGAGCAGAGTACACACAGTTTACTCTGCTCAGTTATCACAGGACACAGGAGCGAGGACAGGAGGTGCAGAGGAGAACCAGGCCGGGGTGGGGTGGAGAAGGACACGGAGGGGGCCAGGAGAAGAGCACACAGAACAGCTGGGAATGATCGGTGGGGCGGGAGGGACAGCTATGAACACCAATGTTCCCGTATAGCTTTTTAGCTGACAGCCGCGGGAGGGAGAGAAGGAGAAGCGGCTGTCAGCTAAAAATATATACAGGGAGATTGGTGTTCACAGCTGTTCCCCACCGCACCGATCATTCCCGGGAAATCGCGTAGCGCTTGCCGCTGCAGAAATGCGGGAGACTCACGCACCTCGTGGGAGACTTGGGATGTCTGCATTGTTTCTAATTTTTTTTAGACACTCTTTAATAACTGGTTTGGTGCCACTGGATGGGAGCAAGGGCAATGTGGTGTCTATATTTAAAAAGGAATCAAAGTCTTTACCAAGTACATAAGCTTAAAGAGTAAATCCACCTATTACCATCCAAAAGGGCAACACGTCAAGGCTGCCCCCATTACTTTTACTACTGGCATTCGAATGCTCACAATAAAAATACGGGCTTCACTAGACGTCAAAGGAATAGCAAACATAAATGCATCCTTTTTGCAGATGACATCATGCTCATCCCCTATCCCCACCCTACCCCAATCTATACGCCATACTTAGACCATTCTCCATAATATCGGGCCTTAAAATCAACCACGACAAATCACAGGCCATGAACATCTAATTAGAGGAAAACACACTTTCCACCCTTAAACATTCCTATAAATTTATATGGAAGACAGATGCCCTCCCATACCTAGGGATAAACCTCACCCCATCCTGGAACACGCTGTACTCACAAAACTACCCTGCCCTGTTTAAACGCATAGGGGCCGACTTGACCAGGTGGCTGCTCCACCCGCCGTCGTGGTTTGTCAGACTACACTCGGTTAATATGAATGTGCTACCGAGAATATTCTCTCTTCAGAACGCTACCAGTGGCACTAGCTAAACCAGACTTTAAATTATTTCAAACTAAACTATCATTCATCTGGGGTGGTAAGAGGCCTATGGTGAACAAACACGCACTATATACCCCCAAGAGAAAAGGTGGATTAGGAGTCCCAGATTTATTGAAGTACTACTATGTAGCACAGCTGGCCCATATTATTAGATTTCACAGTTTACAACCCCATCCAATCTGGATGCAGATAGAGGCCAATGCCTGTAAGAAAAAAACTCAATCGCCTCTATCCTCTGGCTATCCCCTAAGCAATGACCCTCAATCCTATGCCCGGCTCTCTCCATTTCCTTGAGAATATTGAGAATAGCAGACCTATGCGACCATAGGGGCATTTTTAACGAGAAAGGTGCTAGAGGAAAATCACCAACTACCGACCTCCGAACTCAAAGTCCCGACCCCTTTTCTCTCTGAACCAATAGTTAGGGATGGAGGTACCTGACAGTTAGTGGTCATGACCTCATTTAAAGTCCCACCCCGCTCTTTTTTACAATTGATAATTTAGGGATGGAGGCACTTGGCTGTACTTTTCCGGCCCCTCTAGTTTTTGTTTATGTATGAGCTATTACAGTATACGGCTCATCATATCTTCTAAGGGGCTGTTTACCCCATAAGGCTGGCACATGCTTGCGCCTACCCGCCGTGGGTTGGTTGGATTGCCCTTGTCCTATGGGTTGGGGGGTCCGGGGACTTCCGGTGGTTCTGTCTGTGTTGGGAGCTGCGATGCATGTTCGGGGTCCTCCCCTTCCCCCCTGTTGGGTGGTGGGGGCGGTCACCTGACGTGCATCGACACCACGCTATGCGTGCCGTGCGCGTGACGTCATTCTGGCGCCGTGCGCCGGCCCGCCCCTTCTGCCATCTGCGTTTGCATTGAGGACTTGGACGCCTATTCCAGAGCGGCTCAGCCTGGTTTGGCGCCCTTTCTTTACCTCTGCACGCTCTGCGTGATGTTGGTGTGGACTTCCGGCAGGGTACATATACCATGGGAAGCAGCTTTGTTTCACCTCTGTTTTCCTCTCATCTGCATACACATACATTTGCGTCCATGCTCCTGCAATATGATTCCAGTCATCACTTGTTGTTTTTTTTCCCTTATTGGGCCACTATAGGTTTCCTTGGTGCTCACACATTTTTCTACTGTATATTATGGTGAGTAACAATTATTTACCACCATTCCTATGCACCCAGGTACTTCTTATAACTACGCACTTAGTTGCACTGTTTCTGACATTCTTTGGGGCCTTGGTTTCATCGTACATTCACTATTTAACATTCACTATTCAAACCCACTTTAGTTTCTTTATCTTTTTCTATTTCTGGTTTTCATTCAATTCACCACTTTTTTCATTCCATTATTTCTTCCTTTTTTATTTTTGTTTTTTGGATTTTTCAGGTCTTTCCTCTTTTCACATATGCTTGCCCGCTGCTATGTGTGCTGACTTTCTTTGCTGCCGGACCATCACCTCAGCTCCCGTGCCAGATATTTCCGCCATATCCTCTGTTCCATACCCATGGGGCTGGTCTATAGGGCTGTCTCGCCAGGTACGGTGGGGGTGCATCCATTGTGTTTTGCTTTCTTATTTTTTGCCATTTCTTTATTTTCCACCTCATCTCTCCCTTCCACTTATGGCACAGTTTTCTGGTTATATATTTTCCAGATGCAACTAGACGTACCCCGCATTGCTCCTGATGAGTGGAGGGTTCCACGAAACGCGTAGAGCTTTCCTAGATGCGACGTCACCCTCATTTTTATATCATCTGGATACCCATGGGGTTTTCCAGAAAAATTATGGATTCTATATATATAATTTTTATTGCCCACGTGGAACTAGGGAGGATTAAACGTGTTAATAAGAAGTATTATATGTATTATTATGTGTATTTATGATATGTTATACATTCATGATCGAATTGTTATGAATTGATTTTTTTATATATATATCTATTGAATTAAAAACCATTATAATGTATTCTATCTGGTTGTAGCCAATGCCTCATTCAAAGTCCCGACCCCTTTTCTCTCTGAACCAATAGTTAGGGATGGAGGTACCTGACAGTTAGTGGTCATGACCTCATTTAAAGTCCCACCCCGCTCTTTTTTACAATTGATAATTTAGGGATGGAGGCACTTGGCTGTACTTTTCCGGCCCCTCTAGTTTTTGTTTATGTATGAGCTATTACAGTATACGGCTCATCATATCTTCTAAGGGGCTGTTTACCCCATAAGGCTGGCACATGCTTGCGCCTACCCGCCGTGGGTTGGTTGGATTGCCCTTGTCCTATGGGTTGGGGGGTCCGGGGACTTCCGGTGGTTCTGTCTGTGTTGGGAGCTGCGATGCATGTTCGGGGTCCTCCCCTTCCCCCCTGTTGGGTGGTGGGGGCGGTCACCTGACGTGCATCGACACCACGCTATGCGTGCCGTGCGCGTGACGTCATTCTGGCGCCGTGCGCCGGCCCGCCCCTTCTGCCATCTGCGTTTGCATTGAGGACTTGGACGCCTATTCCAGAGCGGCTCAGCCTGGTTTGGCGCCCTTTCTTTACCTCTGCACGCTCTGCGTGATGTTGGTGTGGACTTCCGGCAGGGTACATATACCATGGGAAGCAGCTTTGTTTCACCTCTGTTTTCCTCTCATCTGCATACACATACATTTGCGTCCATGCTCCTGCAATATGATTCCAGTCATCACTTGTTGTTTTTTTTCCCTTATTGGGCCACTATAGGTTTCCTTGGTGCTCACACATTTTTCTACTGTATATTATGGTGAGTAACAATTATTTACCACCATTCCTATGCACCCAGGTACTTCTTATAACTACGCACTTAGTTGCACTGTTTCTGACATTCTTTGGGGCCTTGGTTTCATCGTACATTCACTATTTAACATTCACTATTCAAACCCACTTTAGTTTCTTTATCTTTTTCTATTTCTGGTTTTCATTCAATTCACCACTTTTTTCATTCCATTATTTCTTCCTTTTTTATTTTTGTTTTTTGGATTTTTCAGGTCTTTCCTCTTTTCACATATGCTTGCCCGCTGCTATGTGTGCTGACTTTCTTTGCTGCCGGACCATCACCTCAGCTCCCGTGCCAGATATTTCCGCCATATCCTCTGTTCCATACCCATGGGGCTGGTCTATAGGGCTGTCTCGCCAGGTACGGTGGGGGTGCATCCATTGTGTTTTGCTTTCTTATTTTTTGCCATTTCTTTATTTTCCACCTCATCTCTCCCTTCCACTTATGGCACAGTTTTCTGGTTATATATTTTCCAGATGCAACTAGACGTACCCCGCATTGCTCCTGATGAGTGGAGGGTTCCACGAAACGCGTAGAGCTTTCCTAGATGCGACGTCACCCTCATTTTTATATCATCTGGATACCCATGGGGTTTTCCAGAAAAATTATGGATTCTATATATATAATTTTTATTGCCCACGTGGAACTAGGGAGGATTAAACGTGTTAATAAGAAGTATTATATGTATTATTATGTGTATTTATGATATGTTATACATTCATGATCGAATTGTTATGAATTGATTTTTTTATATATATATCTATTGAATTAAAAAACCATTATAATGTATTCTATCTGGTTGTAGCCAATGCCTCATTCAAAGTCCCGACCCCTTTTCTCTCTGAACCAATAGTTAGGGATGGAGGTACCTGACAGTTAGTGGTCATGACCTCATTTAAAGTCCCACCCCGCTCTTTTTTACAAATCATATAGAAAGTTTACATTCAATGTAATCTGTGATGCTGTATATACCATGAAACCATTTGCATATTTTGTATTTTTACTATGGAAAATTTGAAAATTATTTTAACAAAAAAGAGTAACTCCACTTTTGCTGAGCAAAAAGCAACCCCCTCTGGTTGATCAATGCACATTGCAGGGATTTTAACAAACTTTATTGCAGATTCCTACTTTTTGTTGCTCTAAAGAAATAGCTGTTTTATGTCAATGTACAAAGTGAATCTGATTGGGAGTGACCATTTCATTATCGATTAGCTGCACTTGCAGTGTTCTGAGGAAAATTACAGTACCTGAATCCCTTTAGAAGTTATTAATTCTTTGGGAGTATCTCACCAAAAATGATTTTTTTGTTGCAGAGGGTACCCAAAATGAGACTTGTATCTTAGTACAGATTTCCGTGAAAATCAGTAAACCAATCACACAAGCAGGAAATTGCATTTTTGGGGGTGTTCCAACAGTGTATAGAACCTCTCCATGTTGTGATATTGCATTGAATTATACAGAAAATTATAGTGGCTGGCTGCAGATTGAAAAAGGGGATTTTTTTTTTTTTAGAACATCCATGACAATATGGCTTGTAAAGGAATTGTATATGCTGTCAAAACAAACCTGCTTTTTATTTATGAAGAAAACAAAAAATTTGACAAAAGCAGTGGCTGTGTGGATATAGTATATTTAGAATTTGCAAAAGTATTTGATACATTTCCCCAAAGATGTTAGGCAAGTCAACCCCTTCCTGCCACTGGGAGCAAATCCTTTAAATTTAAAACACAAGAGGAGTTTCTTGGGCTTCCCATGATATCACTGACTGGCTGTCACTGGGATCATGTGATCAGTAGCCTACCGCCTCCTGATTATTTAGAGTGATCGGGACCTGTCAGCCTTAAAGCCCACCACCGTGCTGCCATATACAGTATATGCTTGTGGCTGGCAGCAAGAGGATAAAGACTAATTTGCAAAGAGATATAAAACTGGCTTGAAGACTGTATTCAAATACTAGTGAATAATGATTCATACGCTGAATGGTCCAGGGTTATCAGTGGTGTACATAAAGTTTATAGTTGGGTCCCGAAAATGTTACCCCATTTTAAAATGATAAATCAAGTTAGACTTACCGGTAACTTGTTTTCCAAGAGTCTTTCAGAACAGCACCTGAGAGAGTGACTCCTCCCTTTGTCCACAGGAAACACCTCTTCCACCAAACTTTAAAAGGAGGCTCCTTCCCACATATGGTCAGTTGTAGTAGAGAACCTCCGGCCCCAAACTGGAACACATAATCGAGATATGGTTAGTCACAGTATATATATATATATATGTAAAACACATTAGGGCGGGATGCTGCTGTCCTGAAAGACTCTTGGAAAACAAGTTACCGGTAAGTCTAACTTGATTTTTCCCTAATCGTCTTTCAGGACAGCACCTGAGAGGATAATAGAGACTTACCCCCTTAGGGAGGGACCACAGCCTGCAGAACCTTTCTGCCAAAAGCCTGGTCTCCTGCTGACAGGAGGTCCAGCCTGTAATGAGGGACAAATGTAGACCTACTTGACCACGTAGCCGCCTTACAGATCTGATCTGGAGTGGCACCAGCTCTTTCTGCCCATGTAGTGGCCTGAGCCCTAGTTGAATGAGCCCTAACCCCCTTAGGGGGGGATCGACCCGACTCATTGTAAGCGGTAGAAATAGCTGTCTTGATCCATCTAGCTAAGGAAGCCTTGGATGCCTGCTTGCCTTTTTTATTTCCAGAAAAGAGAACAAATAAAGAGTCCGAAACTCTAAAGCCTCCTGTAACTTCTAAATAATGCAACAAGGTACGTCTTACGTCCAGGTTGTGAAACTGCTCTTCCTTATTGCCCTTCGGGTTAGAACAGAAAGTTGGGAGAGTAATCTCCTGGGATCTGTTGTGGGAGCTCGCTACCTTCGGCAAAAACCCCGGATCTACCTTAAGGACAATTCTGTCTGAAAAAACTGATAGGAAGGGCTCTTTTACTGACAGAGCGTGCAGTTCGCTAATCCTTCTGGCTGAAGTGATTGCTACAAGAAAAATTGTTTTAAGGGTTAGGTTCTTAAGGGAAATGCTCTGCAGGGGCTCAAAAGGCTCCTTAGTAAGGGCCTGCAAGACTACGGAGAGGTCCCATGAGGAAAAAGATCTTACTGGGACCGGTCTAGCACTGGAGAGCGCTTTGAAAAATCTTGTGATTAGGGGTACTGAGGATAATGATCTTTCTAAATAGACCCCTAAAGCTGACACCTGCACTTTAAGAGTGCTGATGGTGAGCCCTCTATCTGCCCCTTTTTGCAGAAATTCCAGAACTGAGACTAGGTTTTTTACCTCTCTATGTTCTGCATGACAAAAGGACGCGTAGACCTTCCAAACCTTGCCATAAATGGCCCTGGTTACTCTTTTTCTACTGGAGAGCAAAGTGGAAATTAATCTTTCCGAAAAGCCTTTGCTTCTTAGCAATTGCTCCTCAGATACCAAGCAGTGAGTTTTAGACTGCTTACATCTGGATGATGCACTGGCCCCTGAGTTAACAAATCTGGTCTCAGCGGGAAGTGCCAACCTGGTTTGACTGCCAACTGTAGGATCAAAGAAAACCAAGCCCTTTTTGGCCAGAACGGGGTGATCAGGATTACTGAAACACCCTCTTTTTGTATTTTCCTCAGCACCAGTGGAATTAGCTGAAAAGGGGGAAAAGCGTACCCCAGTTGAAAATTCCACTGCTGTGCTAAGGCGTCTGTCCCCTGAGAACCGTCGTTT
Organism: Lithobates sylvaticus; assembly: GCA_028564925.1. NCBI lineage: Eukaryota > Metazoa > Chordata > Amphibia > Anura > Ranidae > Lithobates > Lithobates sylvaticus. Next base: position 528,214,346 of record CM053027.1, read on the forward strand.
CTCTCGAGGGAAAAAAATTGAGGAAGCTGGGTGTTCCTTCTTGAGGCGAACAAGTCTACCTGCGGAAGGCCCCAGGTACTGGAGATTAGAGTGAACACTTCTGTGTTTAGGCTCCACTCTGCTTCCTGCACTGTCTGTCGGCTTAGATAACCTGCCACCTCGTTCAACGTGCCTTTTAGGTGGACAGCGGATAGAGACAGAAGACTGGTTTCTGCCCAATCCATAATCTCTGCCGACAGAAGATACAAGGACTTGCTCCTTGTGCCTCCCTGATTGTTTAAGTAGGCTACTGTAGTGGCGTTGTCTGACAGTATCCGGACATGGCACCCTAGGAGGTATGGGGAGAAGGCAGCTAAAGCTGCAGCGACTGCTTTTAATTCTCTCCAATTTGACGATCTTCTGGACTCGTCCTGAGACCATGTCCCCTGTGCCAAGTCCTGACCCATGTGTGCCCCCCATCCCCACATACTGGCGTCTGTTGTGACCACCTTTTCTGTCGGGAAGGACCAAAGAAGGCCTTTCTGTAGAACTTCCTGACCCCTCCACCACCACAGCGAGCGTCTGACCCTGGGAGGAACTCTTACCCTGGTGTCGAGGCTCTCTGACCTGTGATCCCATGTTCCTAAGAGGAACCTCTGGAGGGGCCTGAAATGCCTCCTTGCCCACTGGATGGCTGGCATCGAAGAGGTCAAAGTCCCCAAAACTGACATGATTCTTCTCACCGAAACCAATTGGTTCGTCTGAAGAGCTGAAACCGCCTCTGAATCCTGACCTTTTTCTCCTCTGGGAGAAAAATCTTTTGTTCCACTGAGTCTATCTGGAACCCCAGAAAGAGTATCTTCTGGGTTGGATTGAGGTTTGATTTTGGGACGTTCACCAGCCACCCCAGAGCCTCCAAGTGACCGCGAGCCCCGGCCAGATCCTCCTGCAACCTCTCCCTGGAAGGGGCAAAGAAGAGGAGGTCGTCTAGGTACGGGATTACCGCAACCCCCTGGAGACGGAGAGGGGCGAGGGCCTCCGCCATTACCTTCGTAAAGATACGAGGGGCTGACGAAAGGCCAAAGGGAAGGGCCCTGAACTGCAGGTGTACAATCTCTTTGCCCATATTCACTGCGAATCTCAAAAACTTTTGAGACTGAGGAGCTATGGGAATGTGCAGGTAAGCATCTTTTAGGTCTATAGATGCCAAGAAGCACCCTTTTGTCAGCATGTTCCTGACTGAAAAAATTGAATCCATACAAAATTTTCTGTAATGGACCAATCTGTTCAGGGGTTTTAGGTTGAGGATTAACCTGTAGCTCCCTTATGGCTTTTTTATCAAAAAAATGTGAGAGTAGAACCCCCTGCCCCGCTCTTCCGGGGATACCGAAACAATGACCCTCTGGTGTCTCAGATCCTTTAACAGGTTCTTCATGGCCAGGGCCTTTGTGACGTCCCTTGATAGGTTTGTCACATAGAACCTTTCTGGCGGGGGTTCCAAAAACTCGATTTTGTAACCCTGGGACAGCATGTCCAGAATATATCGATTTTCTGTCATGCTTGCCCAAGGAGGGAGAAAACTCTGTAGTCTTCCCCCTACTAGGAGGTCCAAGTCATTGGGTCTTTCCGGAGGTCGCAGGAGGATGGAAAAAGGACATTTCCCTTTCCCTTACCTTTCTGCGATGCCCAGTTCCTCCTTTTCTCCTGGGGTCTGCTACTTTCCTGAGCCCTGGGGGGACGAAAAAACTTTTTTGCTGGTTGCTTTTTCCTTTTGATTGGAAAAGACTTATTTTTATCCGCTGTCCTATCTAACACAGCGTCTAAGTCAGGGCCAAAAAGTAAGTCGCCCTGAAACGGGATTCCACAGAGTTTATTCTTGGAAACCGCGTCTCCTGGCCAGGTTTTTAACCATAAAACCCTTCTGGCTGAGTTAGCCAGGGCTGCAGATCTGGCTGTCATCTTAATAGACTCAGCTGAGGCATCAGAAATATATGCTACTGCAGTTGAGAGGGTAGAGAAAGATTCCAAAATTTCTTGTTTTGGGGAGTCTGCTGCAATATGGGCCTTAAGTTGGTTTAACCAGAACTCCATATTTCTGGAAACGACCGTAGTCGCCATAGCAGGTTTTAGGTTTCCCATAATGGATTGCCAAGCCCTTTTTAGCTGCAAGTCCAACCTCTTGTCCATGGGGTCTTTTAATACTCCCATGTCTTCGAAAGCTAGGTCAGTCGATCTTGAGACCTGGGAGAAGGCGGCATCAAGTTTTGGATTTTTATTCCAGACTTCCGCCGGGTCTTCGTCGAAAGGAAAACGCCTTTTTAAGTTTTTAGGGAAAAAAGAAGGTTTCCTTTCTGGCTCTGCCCACTCCTTTTTGATAGCCTCAGAGATGACTGGGTGAACTGGGAAACTGCGACTCTTAGGTTCGCTGAGTCCTGCGTACATTTTGTCATGCAGGGACAACTCCTTTCTTTCCTCCTCCAACCCTAAGGTAGTACAAATTGCCTTCAACAGGCTATCAACCTGTTCTAAAGACAACTTGAATTTAGAAGGGAATTCCTCGCCTTCTTCATCCCCCTCAGATTCTTCTCTAGACTGGGTGGGGGAATGTCCCTCTTGGGTGAGAGATAACTCATTCTCTACCGACGGGATCACAGGTGAGCCTAGGGAGGATTGTGAGGCAGAGGGTTGACTCAGAGATGGGTTCACTAGTGAAGAGCGGAAAGACTGTATAGTCGCATCAAGCTCCTTCTTGACTGATGCGATCAGGTCGCTGCAAGCGGAGGAAGCTTCTTCTTTCACTAGTGCGTCTATGCAGACCTGACATAAGGTCTTCTTCCATCCCTCTGGTAGTTTTGCTTTACATGAGGGGCATTTCCTTTTCACTGGATCAGAGCTCTTGGCCTGCCAGGAGAAAAAGAACAACCCAACCCAGTGAGACAACCCATCCCTATTGAGAGGCTCACCACAGGTGCACAATGAAAGGAAAAGCAACTGCTTCATGTGCCCAGACAGGCCCCTGCCACGGGGGGGGGGGGGGTAGGAGAGAGAGACCTTAAGGTAAGGGAGGACAGCAAATACTGTCCCTTACCTGGGCCTTGCTGGTGCTTGTGCCTGTCCCACTCGCTGCTGCGATGTCTTGTGGCTAAAACGCCGGTTCCGGACTCCAATAGCGCCAGTCTGCCGGACCGGAACCAGCTAAATAAGCACCAGCCCCGTCCCTCCCTTCTCCTCCTGCGATTTCCGGCGGAAAGGACGCCGCACGCCTGCTCCGTAGGCCCCGCCCCCTTCCGGATGCCTCACTTCCGGCGGATGGAGCACAGCATGCCATCCCCAAGATGGCGGCGGCGTTTTCAAACAGCAACAAGTGGACCGGCATACATTCAAAAAACAAGCCGGCCACTGCTGCTGTACACCGCCACCCAGGGGCAGAACCTACAGCAGTCTAACTCCAGTGAGCCCTATGAAGGAGGAGAAGGAGCCCAGCCACCAGCATCGTAGCATTGCTGTGGAATGGGAGGGACAGCTCCCCTGAGGTATGAAAAAAGGTGAAGTAGGATCCTAGGCCCTCAGGATAGCACCTAAGAGCCCTGTCTCCCACGAAGTGTTCCCTCCGGAGGAAACACAAAACTGACCATATGTGGGAAGGAGCCTCCTTTTAAAGTTTGGTGGAAGAGGTGTTTCCTGTGGACAAAGGGAGGAGTCACTCTCTCAGGTGCTGTCCTGAAAGACGATTAGGGAAATACAGGTTGGGTATCATTTCAGTGTTTCAGATGGCCCCAAGGTATGTAGTGAAAAAGTCCTTACAGAATGTCTCCATTTTACAAGCAGACCTCAATGGACTGCTTGATAGTGCAATTATATGGAAATTAGGTTTAAATGTTCATATATGTAAAATATTAATGTTCTATACATTGTAGGGTGAGTAAAACTGGGAAATGAAAAAAAAAATAAGAATCTTGGTGCCCTGGTAGATAATATACTTTCTTGAAATAAAAGACTCCAGAGGCACAGAGTTACCTTGCCCCTGTGTAAAGCATTAGTAAGACTTCATCTGAAACATGCAGTTAAGTTTTGAGCACTAGTTCACAAAAAGGATGGTCGGGAAACTGGGGAGAAGAGCAACTAGATTGATAGGAGGCATGGATGACTTCATCTGTATGATCACAATGTATAATTAAATACTTAGGTAGTCCATATAGTTCACTTGGTGAAAACATGTTCAATACAAAGAAAAAGAGGGCACCTGGAGGAAAAGAGGTTTAATCTCTGCACATAGAAAGGCTTCTCCAAAATAGGAGCTGTGAAAATAACAAACTGGTATATTCACTGTGTGACATCACTGAGTGAAAACACTGGGTGTCTGTGCTTCTTTATGAAATGAAGAAAGAGTGTAGCTGGTAAAAGGGACCAGAAGGGTGCTGTACCATTCTTACCAACTGTTCCAGATTTGCGGTTGGGGGGGAGGGTTGTTATGTTTCCACTTTCTCATGCCAACTTTGGGGTATATTGCCATCCCCTAACCAGCAGTAACAATACTACTGCAGTCTGTGCACAGTGCTGTATCATACATAGTCCTGGTCCATGCACTACATTAAAATGTTGTTCATTATACTCCTGACCCATGCAGTGAGATTTAACTGTACTTTTGTCTCCGTCTGATTTATGGTTTCTGACAGTAGGCAAACGCCATGAATTCAGAAGATGCAGTCAAGCCACTTGTTGGTAATATTTTTTTCCAGTTTGGATGAGCAGGATCACTGCATGGATCACTTTGCCATGGCGTTACAAATGCTCCTGAGTCGCACGGCTCACCTGGACTCTCCCCACTGTGGTCACTCTGGTACAACCTGTGTTGCAGGTCGACCCTGCTGCTGCTCCAGTCTCTGTGCAGGCACCCGCCTCAAGTATTAAGAGGTATGTCTGGTTCCGCTCCGCTTCCCTAGCTGTTTGGGGGGTGATTCAGTCCAATGCAGAGGGTTTCTCAACCAGGTTGAGATATACTTTGAGATGCTGTCCCAGGCATTTCCCACAGACAGAAGCAAAGTAGGTTTTGTGATATATTTGCTTTCTGAGAGAGCCTTGACCTGGCAAGCCCTCTATAGGAGACGCAAAAACCTGTTGTCTTGAGTTACCCTGAGGTTGTGGCTTTCTTTAAAATGGTATTTGACGTTCCCGCATGCTTTGCTTCTGCTGCCAAGTGCCTCATGTCCACGAAACAGAGTATGAGAACTGTTGCCGATTACGCCATTGAATTCAGTACTCTGGCAGCAGAGGTTGCTTGGAACAATGAGGCCCTCGTGGCTGCTTTTTCTCATGGTCTCTCGGATAACATCAAGGATGAGATAGCAGCCCGCGATATACCCACTGAGGCTGGAGAAGTTGATCACGTTTGCCATCCTCATTGACTCCAGACTCAGAAAGACTCTTAAAGCGGGATTCCACCCTAAAGTGGAACTCCCGCTTTTCGGAACCCTCCCCCCCTCCGGTGTCACATTTGGCACCTTTCAGGGGGGTGCAGATACCTGTCTAAGACAGGTATCTGCACCCACTTCCGGCATAAACTCCCACGGGAGTTTACGCAAGTTCCTGTCCCAGCGCGCTGTCTGCCGGGACACACAGCGCTGAAGATTCTCATTGCGCCGCGCGACTCGCGCATGCGCAGTAGGGAATCGGGAAGTGAAGCCACTTCCCGATTCCCTTACCGAGAATGGCGCCGGCTACAGCAGAGAGCCGAGCGATCGATCGGCCTCTGCTGCCGACACCGCTGGACCCTGGAACAGGTAAGTGTCCGTTTTTTAAATGTCAGCAGCTGCAGTATTTGTAGCTGCTGGCTTTTAAAAAATTTGTTTTCAGTACAGTCCCGCTTTAAGGAGCGCTTGCGGAAGCCTCCTGTATATTCGTCTCCGAGCTTTGCAGTCCCACCCTTGCCTCCCTCACTTCCCATGCCTCTTGGTACCTAGTCGGTCAGTGAAGATGAACCCATGCACTTGGGCTTCACGCGTCTCCCTGCAGATGAGAGAACCATTAGGAGGAGGGAGAGCTTGTGCCTTTATTGTGGCCAGTCAGGTCACTTTTTGAAGTCTTGTCCTACACGTCCAGGGAACGCCCAAACCTTGCGGTCCTGTCACTGACAGACCTTAGGTGGCATTGTTTCGTCCCCAGTTATCCAGAAGGATAAGCCCCTGGTTTCAGTTACTCTTGGGCTGAGGAGTCCGTCGAGATACAGGCTCCAATCGACACTGGGGCTGCAGGCCTGTTCATTGATGCTGCCTTTGTATCTAAGCACTCGTTTACACTGCTGCTGCTGCTTGACACTCCACTTGCCATTGAGGCTCTTGACGGGAGACCTCTACTGCCTGCCCATGGGACTCACGAGACTGTTCCATTGTCCATGGCCATAGGGGCTCTTCACCATGAGTTAATCCAATTCCAAGTTATTTCCTCACCTAAGTTTCTGCTGGTTATTGGTTATCCTTGGTAACAGAGGCACAACCCATCTTGATTGGCTTTGTGCTCTCCTGGTTGCCACAATGCAGTAATACATGCCTCCAGAAGGTAGCCAAGGTCCTGTGCACTTCTCTCTCCTCCCTGCCAGAGGAGTACCACGATTTTAACGATGTCTTTGACAATGGTCAAGCCAGTAGTTTGCCTCCACACCGGTTGTGAGATTGCGCAATTGACCTTCAACCTGGTGCCATACCCCCTCGTGGCTGGGTTTACCCTTTATCGGTCTTGGCAGATAAGGCCATGGAGGAGTATGTTGCAGACGCACTCTTGAGGTTTCATCTGCAAATCCTAGTCTCCTGCTGGTGCTGGTTTCTTCTTTGTGAAGAAGAAGAGTGGTGAACTGAGACCTTGTATTGATTATAGGGGTCTCAATCGTTTCACCATTAAGAATGCCTATGCGATTCGGTTGATTATGGAGTTATTTGACCGCCTCAAGGATTTGATTTGAGAGGGGCATGCAATCTTGTGGGGATTAAGGAGGGCAACGCGTGGAAAACTGCGTTTAATACCAGAACAGGCCATTATGAGTAACTTGTAATGCCTTTTGGCCTTTGTAACGCCATGGCATTCCACCATTTAATTAACGATGTTCTCTGAGATTTGTTGCAGTTATGTGTGGTGGTTTATCTTGACAATATCCTAATTTTCCAAGTCCCTTGAGAGCCACCATACAGATGTCTGTCGTGTGCTTCAGAAACTAAGAGAAAACAATCTCTATTGTAAATTGGAGAAGTGCAAATTCCATTGTGAACAGGTTCAATTCCTGGGTTATGCAATCTCCATTGCTTGTTTTTCGATGGACCCAGAGAAACTTTCAGCAGTCCTTCATTGGCCCTGAACCATGGGTTTACATCCTCTGCAGCGTTTTTTTGATTTGCCAACTATTAACGGAAGTTTATTCGTAACTTCTCCGCTCTGGTCAAGCCCCTGACTGATATGACCAGAAAGGATGGTAACCAACAGTGATGGTCTCCGGAGTCCATTAAGGCCTTTGAGATTCTCAAGGCTGCCTTTGTTTCTGTTCCTGTGTTGGCACATCCTGATCCTACGTTACCTTTTATCCTTGAGGTTGATGCTTCCAAGACTGGAGTTGGCACCCTTCTGTCTCAACGTCCTACCACTGAGAGCGCTATGCATCCTTGTGGCTACTTTTCTAAGAAATTGTCACCTGTGGAGTGACATTACTAGATTGGTACAATTTTGCTAAAGGTAACAATATCGAATCTACACTGGTAACTATTGGTCATCCAGGCAGACAAGCAGAATGCTTATAAATAGTGCAATGCTCTAAGACTTAATAACTATTTTATAATAATATTAAGGCACACTAAGACATGTTTAACCCCTTCACGTTAACCATATGCAAATATGCGGCCTCAGTTTGAAGGGGTTGTACCGGGGTGATGCCAATCATCCCCCCAGTACGGTTTTTTAGAGCCAGAGGTTAGCTTTCTTGGGATAACAACCAATGGGGCTAAAAGCCGCTTGGCTGTTATCCCAAGCAGCGGGAGGAGACGTCCTCGCCCCCCCTCTGCTGCCTTCCACGGCTTGCCCGGGATCTCTTGTCCCACCAGGGAGGCCCGAGCGACCAGCCTGTACGTCCACTGGCTGTCTGGAGACCCGAACGAAGCTGGAATCGGCTTCGATAGGGTCTTGGATCTGGTAACCCAGAAGCAATGTCATGACATCACTTCCGGTTTACAGAAGACTTAAAGGCACTGAATAATAATAAAAAACAAAAAAGCCAGTATTCAAAACAGCCAAACTTGGCGTTTGGAATGCTTTTAAGTGCAATGGAGGGATTTGGGGTCTTATAGACCCCAGATCCCTCCATAAAAAGGATCTGTCACTGCCTATTACTGTCAGAAGGGATGTTTACATCCCTTCTGACAGCAATAAACGTGATCAGTTAATTTATTTTTCAAAGGGACAGTGTAAAATAAAGAAGAAAAAAAAAATAATTAAAGTGTCCCATCCCCCCATGCTCGTGCGCAGAAGCGAACACATACATAAGTTGCGACCGCAAATGTTCAAACCACACATGTGAGGTATCGCCATGATCATTAGAGTGAGAGCAATAATTCTAGCACAAGACCTTCTCTGTATCTCTAAACAGGTAACCTGTAGACATTTTTTAAATGTCGCTTATGGAGATTTTTAAGTACCCTAATTTCTCGCCATTCCACGAGTGTGTGGAATTTTAAAGGTTAAGGGTTCAACCATTTTTGCTCATAAAAAAATAAATAAATGTAACAATGATGGATGCCAAGTTGTGGCATCTTTTTTCGTGAAAGGGTAACAGATTTGTCTGTTTGTATCCCTAACAGCCTTGCTGAGAATGGTTTTGTACTTTTGTAAGGCCTCTTGCAAAACATTGTGCCCAGAAACAAACCTGTACTGCATCACCTGCCAGAAAAGATGGCTACAGAGCTCTACGACAGGGGCTGGTGTCTGAGCAGCCAATTGCCAGTCCCATGCACTGTCACATGATGAGCTGTGACAGAGGTGGGTACAGGGAATCCTATTTGTCAGCTGATACAAAACAGGGAGTCTCTTTTCTAAGGGTCCTTCTCCCTCTTCCCCTTGAGGGAGAGAAATGTCCTTGGGGAGGAGAGCTTCCCGTGTGTAACCTATGTGTCCGGGGAGCTGCCTCAGGGCTGAAGCACAGGCCTAGAGCATATGATCCTTTGTCCAGGCTTGTGACTGCAGGTCATTCGGCGATTAGGAGTCCAGTCGAGTCAAAGGGCTTAAAGCAGGTGTCTCAAACTAGTGGCCCTCCAGCTGTTGCAAAACTACAAGTCCCATGAGGCATTGCAACTCTGACAGTTACAAGCATGACTCCCTCAGGCAGAGGCATGATGGGACTTGCAGTTTTGCAACAGCTGGAGGGCCGCTAGTTTGAGACCCCTGGCTTAAAGTAAGGCTTATGTATTTTTACATACATAAAAACCTCTATCTACACTAAACATGACTGGCTCCCTTGCAGGCTATTGCATCCAGACAGCCAGCACCAATGACTGTCTGATCATCTGAACAGTGACTGCATCTGATCGGATGCAGTCACTGTTTGGCCAACAATTTTCCACTGATTTTTCCTTTGAAGTTTGTCAACAGCCCAATTTCACATTCATTGTCACCCATGTGGCTCTGCATAGTAATCCAGCGGATAGGCTTTTTGGCACCCGATAATGTCACAGACTATGTCAGCCACCACTATGTGATGCTCACTGGGCAGCTCAAATAAAAAGTAAATGCTTGTGCTGTGTTATAGCAAATAAATTATTTTTCTGGTTCCAAACTACCTAACTTTAAGCAAGGGCAGGGTGACTGCAGGCTAGCCATGTCTACAGTAGACAATATACTTCAACACTTCAGCTTTTAAAGATACTTTCCAAGAGAAAGGGTGTTTTCGCGCTAGGAAATAAATTGCCCATCAGATATATTTTATAATTACAGGATTAGTCGCCTGTAAGCTGAAACCGCACTTATCTATAGAATGCTGACTAATTTGTGACCTTTCCGAGTGTGAAATTTAAATATGCACAGATGTACGCAGAAAGGGGGAACAAAAGATAACCTTTCAGAAAAAATGAAAGACTATTCTGTTACATGGCCATTTACAGCCATTTGCACTTTAACCGTTTCTTTTCAGTATAAGACACTGCTCATTTTAAAAGAAGAGAAATCATAACTTGTTTGTATAGTAATCCAATGGCACTTCATTAGTGGGGAGTAGGAGTGCAGAATTCCAGAGAGCAGCCCTCTTAAAGAGACCACAAAATGAGTCTGACAACAGGAAAGACCAAGAAAAAAAATTATTAAATGGCAGCTGGAACATTGCAGGCATATCGATATAGTGACTGTCCAGTCTTGCTTAGTCCTGCCACAGAGCAACAGGGGCTGTCTGGTACTGCCAGGTATGGGGCACACCTGCCTCCCTAGTGGGCACCATACGTGGTCTCCTCTTACCTTGTACAGCCTGATCCACACTGGAAGCCTTATATAAAACCTGCTACTGTCAGGTACATGAACCTTTCAACTTCCCTCCTAGAATGCTGTGGCTGCTGTCTGAGCAACCAATTGGCAAGCCCAAGCACTGTCACATGGGTGGAATGTCGAGCTGCAAGCAAATCCTGACTTTCAAAAAGATTTTTTGGGGGCTGTAGCAATTGATTTTTTTCTTTACTGTATTGCCATGAAAGAACTAGCAGTGACAGGTGAGAAGATCAGCTTCTTAAAGTGATACTAAACACATACTGTTTAATGCACATTGGCCCTTCTATTTATGTATACTATATGAATGATGGCACTGTAATAGTTTTAATAAAAAAAATAAAAAAATTGAAGTATCTATTTCCTAATCCATATACAGTGTTCACATGACCCAGCTCTTTTGCAGCCTGTATGCAGGAAAACCTAAGCAGGAGGAGCTTATAGTCCTCTGCTGCTGGTCACACGGTCAAAATAAAAAAACAGCCCTTGGAATACAGGAGTAAAAAAATAAATCATTAATATCAATAACATGTTTTAAATTGTCATACAAATATATATTTGAAATCAAATATTTATTTTTTTGGGCAATTACATGGTGTGGGTGGATTTCTACCTGTCACAGCCTGTGTCTTAGAATAACAGGGAGGTGAGGCCTCTATTAATCTACATGTAATATCTAATTGTGTTTAGCTGGTTAGTGGGCATCCAGGAGGATGGAGGGAGTGGGCTGTCATTTACCACTGTTTATACACCCACATGTGTGACTCTATAATCACATGGGTTTGCTCAGATGTGATAGGGAAGAAATGCTCAGCATAGAAACTCACTGAACACTGAGCATGTGCAGAGTTTTCAGCACAGCTGCAAAATGCCTAGCTGAAGTGAGGACATGAACAGAAGGGGGAGATAGAGAGCAGCAGGATCAACCGTTTTTTTGGCAAAATACAGAAAATGAATCCCATAGTGACTGAGTGAGTATGAACAGCATGTAATATAGAATTTATTAATAGTTTTTATGATGTGGGTTTAGAGACACTTTAAGCTTCTACAAACAGGTGAGAGGAAACGGTCTGGTTCCTTGTTCCTGCCCAGTTGCAACGCACGTGTATACTGAATGAGTCTGAGCATGATCTGCTCCAGTTTAAACTACAATTTCTAGCATCTAGATATACAGTATGCACAATCACAAGTTACTTTTTACTTAAATGTGAAATTTTCCTTCCTTTATAAAATGTATTTATTATTACTCCAACTGACTGGCAAAGCACAGGGTGGAAGCACAGACATTTTGTAAACAAATATGTGAAAACAAATGGCAGTCAGACGACCTGAAAGCTTGTCCAATGACTATAAATCTTGTATACCCAGATTGTAAACTAGCAGATCTTTATAGGTGTGTTGGTTTCTTTAAAGCAGACCTAAACTGAAGCACCACAAACTGAAAATGCTATTTGATTTGTTTTTCATATCGAAAGCAAACTCGCCCATCTATCCATGATGCCATGCTTTATTTTGTTGAGGAATCACTTTGAAAAACACCCTTAGCATTTCTAGCCATAACTATCTTGACTAAGGGTGAATGATTTATGTAGCATTTACTTCCTGGAATCCATCTGCCCTTTGCTCAAGCATGCAGACAGGGAGCTTTGCTTAGCCGAGAAAACCTCTCCTCCAGAAAAAAGCAAAACAGAATTCTCATGAAGACTCCTGGGATGCAAAACATAATTTTGGTCTAGACCAGAAACCAGGAGGCAACTGAAGAAATGTAAAAAACAAAAAAAGCTTAAAAAATTATTATATATATATATATATATAAAATACCTTCCCATCTATTTACTAATGCTAGCAGTATAATGAACAAAAGCAATTGATGTTGTATGAGAAGGATTAGTTTCGCTTTAAGGCGTGTATGTTTATTAATTAGTTGGCAATCCTTTTGTTTTCCTCAAAAAAAAAAGTAAAAAAAAGTATAAAAAAAAGTGTAAACAAAAAAATGTCAAGGTGGCTGTCCGCCAGCTGAAGCTTAGTAGAAGTTGGGTGATGCAGAAGGACAATTACCTTAAGCATTGAAGTAAATCCACCACAGACAGGCTTCAGAAACAGAAATCTGTCTCAGAGTGGGCCGGTCTTAGCCCAGACCTTAACCCATAGGGATGTGGAATGACCTTGAGAGCTTTTCACACCAGACATCCTACAAATTTGTCTGAGCTGAAGAAGCTTTGTAAAGAGGAACCGTGAAAAATTCCTCAATGTTGTGCAGGTCTGATCCGGAGCTACCGAAAGCACTTACTTGAAGTCATTGCTGCCAGCTATTAACTCCAGATGTACACTTACTTTTTTCCTCCAGCACTGTGAATGTTTAATAAATGTGTTCAATAAAGACACAAGAAATTTGAATTGTGTGTTACCGGTTTAACCACTTGCTTACTGGGCACTTAAACACCCTTCCTGCCCAGACCAATTTTCAGCTTTCGGTGCTCTCACACTTTGAATGACAATTACTCAGTCATGCAACACTGAACCCAAATGATTTTTTTGTCCTTTTTTCCCACAAATAGAGCTTTCTTTTGGTGGTATTTGATCACCTCTGGGTTTTTTATTTTTTGCGCTATAAATGAAAAAAGACCGAAAATTTTGAAAAAAAACGCATTTTTCTTTGTTTCTGTGATAAAATTTAGCAAATTATTAATTTTTCTTCATAAATTTTGGCCACAATTTATACTGCCACACATTTTTGGTAAAAATAACCCAAATTAGTGGAAATTAAATTTGTCTTTGTGAAAGTTACAGACTCTACAAACTGTGGTGCGAATTATACAAAATTGATCACATCTGATGTACTGGTGGCCTATCTCATTTCTTCTGACCCTAACAAGCAAGGAAAGTACAAATACCACCCAAATGACCCATTTTTTTGAAAGTAGACATTCCAAGGTATTTAGTAAGAGGCATGGTGAGCTTTTTGATGTTGTCATTTTTTTCCCACAATTCTTTGCAAAATTTTTTTATTTTTTATTTTTTTCCACAAAATTGTCATTGTAATAGGTTATTTCTCTCACATGGCATGTGTATACCACAAATGACACCCCAAAATAAATTCTGCTACTCCTGAGTATTACGATACCACATATGTGGGACTTTTACACAGCCTGGCCACTTAGAGAGGCCCAACATGCAGGGAGCGCCATCACGTGTTCTAGGAGCATAAATTACACATCTAAATTGTTGACTACCTAGTACACTTTTGAAGGCCATGGAGCACCAGGACAATGACACGTGACACTGAGGTTGCACTGATGACACGTGACACTGATGACAATGGCACTAATACGGGGCACTGATGACACGTGACACTGATGACAGATGGCACTAATACGGGGGCACTGATGACACTGACAGATGGCACTAATATGTGGCACTGCTGACAGATGGCACTTATACGTGGCACTGATATCATGTGGCACTAATACGTGGCACTGATGAGAGATGGCACTAATACGTGGCACTGATGAGAGATGGCACCGATACGTGGCACTGGTGACACTGATGACAGATGGCAGATGGCACTGATACGTGGCATTGATGACACGTGCCACTGATAACAGATGGCACGTGACACTGACAGGTGGCACTGATGACAGATGGCACTGGGGACAGGTGACACTGGCAGATGGCACGGATGGCACTCTGGGGACAGGTGGTACTGATGACAGGTGGCAGCGGGGACAGGTCACTTTATTTTTTACTTACAGCGCACCTGCGCCGTTCCTCTCTCCCTCCTCACACGCTTTCTGTGTGAGGAGGCAGAGAGCGGCGCTGACAGATGATCTCATATGCAAACATATGAGATCATCTCTCATTGGACAGCCCGATCTCGCTGTAAACGGCCGCTGTGATTGGCCGTTTACAGCGATCTGTGACCGGCTGTGTCCGACGGACACGGCCAGCACAGAACTTCCCCGATGCGCGCTCTCAGGAGCACGCATTAGGGAAGTAAACAGGACGACGTCCAGGGACGTCCTCCCAGCAGCCGTCTTTCGGCTATATAAGATTATGGATGTCTCATGCAGCGCCTACCAAAGCCCAATGGATACAGAATGTCAACACCATCCTCCTCAGAGAGCAACTAACATATTGTCACCGCAATGTGGCTAGGACCTTTGATCTTATTTGGAAGAACTGTTTGGAAAATACTTCTGTGGCACCGGTGCAGCTGGTTAGAGATAGACTGCTGCTATTGTAAGCCCTGTGGGAAATACCGTAGATGGCTACCTGAGTTTAGGGCATCAACCATTTAGATACATATGTGCATTGAGGAAAGAGTTACCCTAACATGCCCAATTATAAACTTAGGTGGACTTTCTGGTTCACCCACCCTATAACATCTTCGAAGTTGGCCCCAGGGGTGGGGGAAGAGGAAAGGAAAATGCATGTATTGTTAATGTTATGTTTTATTTCTCTTGTTTTATATGTCACTAACCTCGATATGCATCTCATTGATTGTATTTATGCAATGCGTGTCAACCTGTATTACTGTAAATCTGACTTTGCAATGTTGTATGCACTGATATGACTAATGCACACATTGTATTCTTGTCTGTCGGCAATAAAAATAGTTTTGATTAAAAAAAAAAAAAAAAAAAAAAACTAAACAATTTTGGCATGCCCTTCCCTGGTCTGTTTTTTGTTTAGATTGTGCCCAGTCCTTGCTTTGGCAATTCAAGGGATGGCTGCAAATACCGTGTATACAGTGAAGGCTGCAGCACTGGTGTGGTGATTTTTTTTGGCTGGTCACACCTGAGCACAAAAGTAGAATCAATGGAGATCTGGTTAATTAAAAATTGGATTTTTGTGATTGTGATTAAACATTCAACAGGGATTGAAACAAAATTGTTTAAAATCTTCATTGTGCTATTCAAAATAAAAGAAATTGAAATTCTGAACCATTTCATTTCATTGGGGCCCACGACTGGTTACTAAATCACTTAAAGTGGCCCACGCTCTTCAAAAGGGTTTAGCACCCCTGACTTAAAACAAGATTACAGATAATGACTTACAGCTTTTCTCTGCCCGGGCTCTCAAGAAAAGCACCCTGGGAGAAGGACATCGCCTAGTAGGTTGCATTTTCTCAGTAATTCCTCCCAGAATGATCAGTGTAATGTGCTAACAACTGGGGTGGACTGACCTATGCGAGTGTTATTCATTTTTAAACTAGCCAGTCACTGAGAGGTAGCAACATGGCTCTAGATTTATTGAGACATGCTATACATACACAGGCAAGAACAAGTCAACCAATCTTGTTTTAGAAGCAGTTACTGAGCCAGGGGGATACATGGACAAAGATGGTGATGCCATTGTGAGCTCTGTTAAAGAGCCCACAACGCCCATTAAGAAGTAAACCAACACTGGATAAATGACAAAAGAAAAGAAAATCTCACCTTTATCACCCAAGTCTCTGAAAAATGTTGGCCCTGGTTTCGCTTTAGCTGCCTGGGTAAGCAAGGCATCAAATTCCTTTGGAAACAAGTGAATTTAAATTAGAGAGCATATAATGGCAAATTTACATTTTTTTCCCCCTATGCAATATAATTAATTCGTTTTTTTTTAGCCATTTTTCCTTTATTTCACTTGATGAACTGGCCAGTATTAGGGTGTCTCCACTCTGGATGGAGGAGCGACTGAGACAACTATGAACAATTTAAAAGGACAGGGTCGCGTTAGGCCTGGTTCACACCTAAGCATTTTTATGAGTGTTTTAGAATGCATGAGTCATAAAAACACATTGAATTCAATAAGATCGTTCACATCTGCATCTTCTTGCATGTGCCGCCTTGCAGTGATTCAGTAAAAAATGAGGCATGTCTGATTTTCTGTGCATTTTACTGTGCTGTGATGCCAAATAGAAAAATAAGAACAGCTGTAAAATGCGCAAGAACACAAATTAAAAAAGTGCATTAAAAAAATAAAAAATAAAACACAAAAGGAGACATGGGTAGACGTGAACTTAGCCTTAGATGCACTATCTGTAAGGATTTAAAAGCAACATTTTTTTTCCTTTCAGGATAAAGGTTTTACATTAACGAATAAGGCTTTACGTAAATTAATAAAATTATTATGGCACGTTTATACTGCACTGACAGCTGCCGCACACTAAGCCGCAGTGGTTCTTTTTTTTTTTTACTCAACTGTATTTGAAGTGTACAAAGTGACACTTCATTCATGTCACTGTATGACAGCACGATGCGCTGTGCTGCTGTACAGTGATATGGAATTTGTTCCTGTACGCTGCGTTTTATCTTCCTGCAAGTTTCCATTTTAGCACAGCTCTGGGCTGTGGGAACAGAACATGGAAAATTTACTGACAACGCATTTTTTTTTTACTGACACTCTGAAAAATACAAACTTCCTATTAGAAACTAAAACAATCTATATTTAAACACAATACCCATAACAGGTAAGGCTGGCCATACATTATACAATTTCCTGATACAGCTTTCCTTTGGATTTACCAAAACCATATAATATGAGGTCAAACCTAAACACTTTCAATATGTATGGCCCTTGCACTACATGGTTGAAGATAAATTTAAAGAAAATTGAATAAGACAATTGTATAATGTATGGCCAGCTTAATTGGCATTGTTTACATTTAAACATTCAATAAAGCATGAAAATTATCAGCCACCCTGTAGGGATATAGTTGAAAAATAAGTTCTGTTATGCATACTAAAGAGAGCAATATTAACGGAGCTTAACTTAATTTGATTAGTATTTATACTCCTATTATGCTTTGGTTATAAGTGAATTTGATACGAGAGGTGCAAGCTTTGTTTGGTTTATGTTTTTGTTTTATTTTGTTTTTTTTCTTTCCTTCTCTTATATATCATTTAAATAACTTCAGATATTTAATGACCTTATTAAGTGTTCTTGCATAGCAAGACCACTTACTGTTATATCACATATATATTATTATTCTTATTATAGCCAAATTTACCACCCTAACTCCTCGCACAGCTTTTACACTTCATAGACAGTAATTGTTACTGATTGGTGTGCTATTAATTTGTAGAACGTTTTGCCGAATGGTTCACGAAATATTGTCGTTTTTGCACCAAAATTTGTCCCATAGGAATGAATGGCGAAATGTTCAAAACTAGAGTGGGAGGTGATAAAAAGCTGACAACCCCATAATCAGCCAAAACATTATGACCACAACATGATCAGCCAAAACATTATGACCACCCCATGAAAAAAATAAATAAAAAAAATCATTTAAAAAAAAAAAATAATAATTTTTGAAAACAAATTTAAAATAAATTTTAGAAACAAATAATTTTAGAAAAAAAAAATCATTTAAAAAAAATAAAAATAAAATAAAATTCTTGCCCTCCAGCTGTTGTGGAACTACAAGTCCCATGAGGCATCGCAAGGCTGACAGTTACAAGCATGACTGCCACAGGCAGAGGCATGATGGGACTCCAGTTTAACACCCCTGCATTAGGGGAATAAAATAATCCGCCTTGTACTGCAGTCTCCATATGTATATATGAAGAATCCAATAGGGGCAGATGACAACATTCCTTAACATGAAGCCCAATTAGGGTATTGGCTGTGCAGGAGAAGCAGTGGGACTGGGTGGGAGACAATGTGAAGGAACCGGAGGCACTGTCAGCAACCCAATCTACTATCGCCTGTACTTGTCCTGGCCTCAACATTCGTACAGCCTCATTAGGCGCGCCAAAATACCGCTGCAGGCTCTGTCGCCTACTCGCACCTGAGGAAGGTGTTTCACTAGTGCTTCTCTGCCTTTTGGCTAAGATCAAGTGTAGTATCTGTTCTTATCAGTTGCCAGGAGGTGGCACTTGCTTCCGACCCTGTTCTACGGCGAGGTGGAGCAGGGGTGGCGGTTGCTATGCAAAAGCCTGCTGGCGTAAAAATGACCTGGAGCGGTTCGTAGCCGAAAGGGAAGCCTTCTGATGGGGATGGTGAACCATTGGGTCTGGCTGAAGGGTCGGGTCACTGGCCTTTTGGCCTAGATTCGGTGCAACTCTGGACCTGCCAGTTTTTTGAGAGGGAAGGTCGGCCCCTTCATTAGGAGGGGTCAGAATTTTGGCTAGTACCTCTCGAATATAATTAGGTGGGAGTTATGGGAGCGAGGGGGGAGTATAGCGAAGAGTACTCTCTCCGAGCTGCCAGAAGCTCCATGCCTTCCTGGTGGGAAAGGGGGGCTTCCGTCCCTTGCAGTTTTTCGGTTGGGAAAGCCGGCCCCTTTTCGGTGTTATTGAGGGGTTTGGCCGGTACCGCCGAATATAATTAGGTGGGAGCACTGGGACCTATGGGAGAGTTTGCCAGTTCCCTCTCCTATATGGCGCTCATGATGTTCTGATACCTTCCTGTCTGGGATGGGGCTGCACCGGCCTGGGTTGCGGGCCAGGGCTGCAAGTTGAAAAGCCAGTGGTGAATGTGCCCCTGAAGTGGCAGTTCAGGGGTGCCATTATCTCACTGTGGGGAACCACCTTGATTTATGGCACCATGGTCACTTCACCACTACACACGTTTTTCACACCTGCCTCTAGGGCCGAGCCTTTTGGCTAGGACCAGGGGAAATTTTTATTCCTGGCCGGAGGGCCGGCCATTGTATTGCACAATGGTCACTTTCTACTCAATCTCCCACCTTCCTTCTCCCCACTCTCTTTTTATTTATCCCCTGTGTTTGTCACTTTTATGTATTTTTTTGTTTGATGTGTATCACGTTTTTGTCACTGTGTGATTAGTAGGGTGTAGGTCCTCGGGCCTGCCCTGAACGTCTTGGGATGAGGTGGTCATGGCCTTTTGGCTTAGTCCACCTTCTCTCATGGGGTCTCCCTTCGGGGGAGCCCCACCTAGTACTTGGGTGGGTCTGTTTCGGCAGACCCTCCAGAGAAAGGGGGACCGCCTGGTTTCGGCCAGATGGTCCCAAGTGAAGTACCTCAGTCCCCGTCTGGAGCCTAACGCCCCGGGGGATCAGGGTTAAGGTCCTTCCATGTGGAGGACAAGTGTTACACCCGTTGCACTTTTTGTGTCACCTCTTTATGTGTGTGCACTTTTTTTGGCACCGGGTGGAGTTTTTGGGTGTGTTTGCACGCCCCTGGCTTTTCAATAATAAAAAAAAAAAAAAGTGGGACAGTGGGAATGGAGAAATCTTGCCCTCATGGTTTAAGTGGTTGTAAACCTTCGTTTTTCTTTTTTTTAAAACAAGGACACCATGGGAATTATTTACCAAACCTAGAGAGTGCACAATCAGGCTCACTTCTGCATAGAACCCAATCAGCTTCCAGGTTTTATTGTCAAAGCTTAATTGAATAAACGGTTTGTCTTTCACACAAAATGCCATTTTAACATTTTTATCACACTAAGGCCTCATATGTACACTGCTGTTGTTAAACGGACGTTTAAGAGCAGTTGGGTGTTTTTTCATCTACTCTTGAACTCTCCTCTATGTTATCTTATCAGTACACAGGGTCGTTTCTAGGCAGTTGAGTTTAGAGGCTTTTTTTGGAACGCAAAAAAATGGGTTCAGAAGCTGAATTTAGTGGCATTTCAAGCGCCAAATGCGGCTAAACGCAGTAACTTGCAATTAGCCATGTTTCGTTTACAGGCGGTTTCATTTTTTTTAAATAAAATGCAATGTCTAAAACGCAAGCGCGGCATGTAAACGCAGCAAAACAGAAGTTTTAAAAATGGGTTACGATCTGTCAAGTTAAATCGTTCAGGAGAGGTTGTAAAAACGTCCCGTGTACATGAAGCCTAACTGAACAATTTACATCTTCAGCCATGTAAATTGAACGTATTAACATCCATGTAGACTACCTTGTAACCACCGGATGGGATTATAGAACTAGCACAGGGAGGCTAAACAACTTTTATACCTCCCGTCCTTTTCTTGGACAATCAACATGTCTTGAAGCATTCTGAGGTGACTTGGTAAAGGTGACTGCTACCTGTGTGGATATAGATACCGGGGTATGTTCCTGACACTCTTTAGTCTAAAACTAGCAATACCATGACTTGGATAAAGGAGAACCTTGACAGTGTCCCTAATGCTTTTTACATTCTGAAAATTATACAGCTAGACTTTTTTCCCCTAGTATAAACCTCACTTCATAAACCCCAGACTACAGTAAAAAAATAATTTTAGGCCATGATGGAATTAGGTAATAGTATTTTTATAGTCATATAAAACGTCATAGGAAATTTGACATTCTTCTCATGTTTTAGTGTTTAGTCAACTTCTGTTTACCAGGGCGGTATGGAAGAAGCATCCTGTATTTCCTTCCTCTTATCTGATTTGTAAAATGACATGGTGAGTATTATAAATATTTATGGTAAAGGTAGAAAGGTAAAAGCCTATTAGCACACAGCATCCGTTGTAGATTCAATTGTTCATACCTTTTTCGTCAAGATTCTACTGCCAGTCTTGCCTGAAAAAAAAAAAAAATAATAATAAAATTTATTAGATATGTATAACACACAAACTATACTTCTTTTGATTAAAGACTATAACAATAATTGTAATCATCACATTGTTCATCTACTAATTACAGCAGACCTGATAATAGTTTTTTGTTTTTTTTTAAATCCTACACCTTTGCCTTCCTAGGCACAAACTTCAACAAAAAGGCAGGGCATACTTACGTTTCTTGGATCCCCATGGTGGGTGGTCACATGACCAAATGTCTAGGCATTTAGAAATGTGATCCCTTCTACAGGGGTTGATTTGCCAGTCTGAGACACATATTTTCTATGCAGTTTAAAGCACTCCTGGCCCTTGCACTCTGTGCGTTAATTAAGCTGGCCATATATTCTAAAATGTTCTTGTAAAAATTTCCTTTGGATTTACCAAAATCATATAATATGAGGTCAAACTTAAACACTTTCTAATTGTATGCAATCGGGCAGGCCCTTGCACTACATGGTTGAAGGAAAAATCAAAGAAAATTGTATAACGTATGGCCAGCCTTACTCTTGTCCCCTGCACTTTGTGCATCACTCGCCTCTTACCCTTGCACTCTGTGCATTACGTACTTCTGACGCCTGCACTGTGTGTTATGAACACCAGATCCCGGAACTCTGTGCATTATATGTGACTTAGAGCAGATGATTGGTGGTGGAGGCATACGCTGGAATGCTTGAAGGGGCCTCTGGAGGATACATTGGAGGCTCTTTTTACACAGTATCCAACTGCTTGGACGTTTATGCAGAAATAATCTAGGTCTGGCCGGGAATTGTACCAATTCTGGAATATTCAATATCATAGATTGTCCAAGAGATCTTTGATGGGATACAGATGGCCCTATATATGGGGACTATACTGCTTGTGGCGTTAGCTCATGCTCTGGTTACTCCTCAAATTATTTTCCTTGGGACAATCTCAAATAAGGTGCTTTACTATTTTTGGACCCTTCTAAGCCTTTATTGCTCAACCATATCTGCTGCCAAACCCCTTCTATCTCAGAATAACATTCAGGCTACTCATCGTTATATCGTAAGAATACAAGGTCCTGATTGCAAAACGCGTCAACCTTTGTTTGCATCTCTTGGTGCAATTATGGACACAATAATTGTTAAGCAGCCATTTTCTGGTTACCATTGCCGATTCCAGTAGGATTGTATTCTATATGTGGCTTTAAATTTGTAATACATTTTTGGTATTTTCATACACTGACCCACTTCCGCCACGGGGAACATCTGAGCCTGACCATGGAGTATATTCACATGCTTACTTTGATTCACCAAATGTAAGTTGCCAATTCATTGTCCTTTTAATAAATCCAAGTTTTTTTTTTTTTTGCCGCACTTAGTCTGGCGCCCCTTTTGTCTTTTCTTGGTATCTACAGAGTTGCTTAACTCTAAGGGTGCTGCCGCAGGTGTGCCGATCCACCAACCATCCTTCCACTTTTTAAGATCCCATATGAACTTTTATGAACTTTATACAGAGACTTTGGTTCTAATAGCCCTCCAGCGCCATTTGCATTGTTTGTTTTCATACATTTAGTTTTGTACCAGTAGAATCCATATTCAAAACTTTTCTAGATATGACTTGAGTAGAAAAGGCACAGGTTTTTCACTGTTACTACAATTTGGCTATACCCACAATTCACAGTAGTGCACCACATCAGTTTTGTACGCATGGTGTCTGAGGTATTTTGTATTGATAACTTGAATGTCTGACTCTTGTTCCAAAATTCTGTGACAAACTGTTTCAGGGTGTGTTAAAATGGGGGTGTGATTTTATAGGTATGGCTACAAATAGGTAAGTGAATTAGGGTGTTATACATTGCTGTGGTCAATAGGGTGTCCCCAGATTTCAAACTGATGGGTCAGGCATTCATTTATGGAAAGCAGAAAGCTGCAGGTTTAAAAAAAAAAAGTTGAGCACGACTTGGGATTACATTTAAGAACTACCACATGTACTGATATATTTACATTGGCCCAGAGTACACAGCAATTTCTGATTGGACTAGATGGAGAGGGTGACACTGTCTCCTTTTTCCACCCTGCAATCATTGAACTCTTTGCATTTATTGTGCAAATGAAAAGAAATCTCAGAATGGAGCCCGTGCCTAGTGGGCAGCCTCCTGTGTTTACAATGTAACAGGGCAAGAATGATGTAGGGTGATAATGCAAGCCCAATATCATACTTATATTAAAAGAAGCTGACAGTCTTCACTTACAAGTGAAATATCACTTTTAGGTACAGTAAGCATTAAACCACAGTTATGTCATGAAATGCTGACCGGAAAAAAAAAAAGTCACCCCTAATTTAACCAATCTTGACCGAACAATCAACTTTGTTTCATCCTAGAGAACATTAGGTTTTATATTGTCACTATGGCTCATCTCAAATAGTTTCCCCAGAGACTGTTACCCTAAATTACCCCTATCCCAGTTAAGGCTTTTAACTAGAAGAATAAAATGGTTGTTTCAGAGTGAGTACACTAGCTTAATTTGACCTATTGCCTTTCCAAGCTCTGATGTCAGCCCAAATTTTCCCCATATTGTTCCCCATATTTGTGTTAAAGCATGATGGATCATGGAAAAACATTTCCAGCCTCACAATTAGGTCTGACGTGAAACCACTTCTGCCCGTGGCAAATCACAGCTGAATCAGCTGCACTCTGCAATGTTTTTTTTAGTTACGCTTATCAACTAATTTTACCCAATCTAGCCGCAGGATAAGTCTCTTCTGAAGCCATCTGAACATCATATTATTCTAGAGAAGCTCGGCTGGTGTGGAGATGTGGCCCTCTGCCTGTAACATGAAGTGCTTGTAGCTGGTGGCTGGTTTGCTATTTCTCAGCCATATAAACAGAGCACGGAATATTTCAGATAGGTGGAGGCACGCTGAGGAAAAAAATGTACTAAATGGTGGAAGCCAAAATTCCATCAAAGGTTTTGAGATCTACTGAAAAAGAAGTGTTTTTTGATCTTTAAGACTTCTAATAAAAGCAGAGCCAGGTTTTCTTAAGCTCTACACTTCAGCAAGTAGCACGGAAAGGGCATAAAAAATTGCTTCCAATTTAACCCAGTGTGGACTGGACACAAGACTCAATATACAAAGGGGAATACAAATCAACCACTGCATAAAGTGTTTATAGGAACATTGCTGTGATGCTCTATAGTTTTATTAACATCACAAGTTGCAAAGCCTTTCTTAACCTCTTGAGTACCACAGGTGTCATAACCAAGTCCTGAGAAATTTCCACGGTCAGCGCACCCTGCCTTGGTTTATTAAATACATTTTGAGCTTTTTGCAATATCAAAGTGACTTTTACCATAATTTCCAAACCTAGACAGGACTTCATTTTGGTGTTCTCTTTATCTTAACAATCTTTCAACTTCCACAAAAAAAAAAAGTTTCTAAAAAAAAAAAAAAAAACTTAACCCAAGTCCAACCCTAACACTATTTAAAATTCTAGCCTAAACAAAAAAGCGTATGTGCAGCCAAGCAAAAAAATGTAAGTGATATTAAAGCTTCAGCTTAAAACAAAAATGATTACACATGTTGTACTTACCTGCTCTGTGTCCTTTTTTCTCATGTCCCCCACTGGCGCTCCTGGCTCCTCCCCCTTGACCAGTACCCCTAAAAACAAGCCGCTTGCTCTGAGGGGAATGATGTGTGCTTGCTCCCGGGCCTGGCCCCCCGCCCTCTCCTCATTGGCTCACTGGCTGTGATTGACAGCTGTGTGAGCCAATGGTTCCCACTGCTGTGTCTCAGCCAATGAGAGAGATCCAGGACAGCCGAGGTTTACGCTACTGGATCCAGAGGGGGCTCACGTGAGTTTTAGGAGGGGTTGTAGGGGGAGCAACACACAGGTTTTTTTTTTAACCTTCATGCATGAAGGTAAAGAACCTTCAGCCCTTACAACCATTTTAATTGATATGGGATTTAACAATTTACTACTTTTTTCAAAATTAAAAACTTATACATAGGTGTAATACACACCCAGCATTAAAAAATAACTCTCATAAGCATTAAAAATTAAATACAGGTTCACACATACATATATAAATATCTATATTAGCATATCTAAAGAAACCATTTTAAAATGTGAAGGAAATCCCATCTTTATTCCCTGCTTTCCAGCTTCTATGCCTCACCTCTGATAGAATTAGTCTTCAAGGCATTAGCAAGGTTGAACTCAGCTGCCACCCCCCCCCCCCCCATGCTACCCAACGTCTTTGGTTGCTGTGTTATCCTATGTGTCCATGCACCTTTGAGCGTTTACAGTCCTATTTGTAGAGAAAAGTTTACAGGCTGAAAAATAAAAAACCATCACAAGTGCGTTTTTGAGAGGAGCTTTTTTCTTGTAATGTTTTGGGGAAAACCACTTATAAATGTAAATGCGCCTAAAACGTGCATACAATATGCATAGGAGCATTTTTTTCTGCTGCTTTTTTTCTGCCAGCAGTCATGGCATTTTTTATGCTGCTAGTGTGCATCGACCCATAAAAGTGGAAGTAGAAAACGATTAATGAACAATTGCAGGTTAAATGATCTTGGACAGGGGTTTGGTAGAAGAACAATTTAGAATTATTCCTGTTACCACCTGCAGCAGTTAAAATACCACTACCAATCACTGGTGATGTTTAGCTTTAATCATATTCAGGTTTGCGTTGAAAACATAGACATGGGCCTAACAGTAAGTGCCGGTTCACACTGGGACGACTTGTCAGGCGACTTAGCCGCCTGACAAGTCGCGTCCCGTTCTGTACAATGGAACCGTTCTAATCAGAGCGACACAAGTCGCTACGACTTAGAAAAAGGTTCCTGTACATTGGGTGCGACTTGGAGGCGACTTGCATTGACTTCTATAGAGAAGTAATTTTGCATGTCGCCGCAGCTGTCGTGTCCAGGTCGCCTGAGGCAGTTGCGCTGCAAGTCGTGCTGTCTCAGTGTGAACCGACACTAAATGATGCAAATATGGTTTCCTTGGTATATATATTGGGAAGAAGAATGCTGCGGTCCAGGAGCCTTGTTTGGTGCCATTCACAAATAAACTAAGAGAGTAGGGTTTGTAAACATTTGACCTGCTACTGATTCAGATTCCAAGGCAGAAGTATAAAAACACGCTTTTAAGTAAAATGGGATGTGTTCACAAAAGTAAGTGTGCTTACTTCACAATTTAATCTCCCGTAACTTGAACAATGGGAAATAATGACTACAAAAATTGAAAACAAAACACATTGATAAGCGATAACCATATAAAGTAAATGTTTAAACGCAAAAAGGTGTCTTTGACTAGGGACCCATTTACTTCTATGCAGTGCGTTAACATAACACACCATTGTTAGAAAAGCAGCGCACCACAACGCATAACATACCTTGCTGTGCATTATCACAACATTTTTAATCCAGCCAAACTTTGAACTGACCCTTCCTCTCTTGTAAATGGTTTAGCTGCAGGTCACAAAGCAATAACCGAAAACAATGTACTGGTAAATTGGATGACAACTGATGGATGTTACTACTTCCTATTCAATAAGTAACTACACAGATCAGGTTTTTAACAAAGATGAGAGCAATAAACTGTTAATAGGTGCACAGACTGGCAATGAGGTGGGAGGATACCCTGTGCCAGGAGGCAGATTTCTGGTATTTACATAAGTAATAAACAGAGCCTGGTAATCACATGAAGCATCAAGACTGTTCACTTGGCACCTGACCTCTCCTGCATTTCAGTTCATGACATTGACTGTATAGGAGAAAAGCTTTCAATGTGGTAAAAGTTAAGAGGCAATTAAATCTAGGTGTTTGCAGGCAAACCATGTGCATGAAAAAGAAAAGAAATATGAATGCAGTAAAAGCTATTTGCCTGTCAAAAAAATAGCAAAGTGCATTAACATAAGTAGGGAGAGCCCATACATAGCCCTGTATTTGGAAAGGATATGACTTATTAGAACGCTACATACCACAGGTCGCGAAGGGGTAAATTTCAAGATTGAAAGCACTTGTGAGTGCTACTGCTATGAATATTAAATGCTTGTAAATTAATTTAGACACTGTGCGTGATGGCAATGGAGATGGAATATTGGTACCTTCAGACATGGTAAAAGCCTTAGATACTTATCAAGTATCTTCGGCTGGTTTTTGCCCAAGTTTCATTCCTGTATTAAAGCGAAATGTTAACTTAAAGGAGACATATGGCCAAAGCTCTTATGGCCATACTTCTCCTGTGGATCACAGGAGTGCACTTAGTTCTGCACTTTTGTGACCCAAATTCAGCTGACAGCGAGCTAAAGCCCACTGTCGGCTGACATCACAGGGCGGGTTCAGGCTCTGTAGGGACCTCGACAATGTTGGGATCCACCCAGATGCCTGACCGGCAGCTGGCTCAGCCTCTCACTGCACTGCTGAGAGCTCCCACCCCCTCCACAGTCTAGCACTTCAGTGAGCACTAGAGGGGCAAGGCACAGAGCGGTGACTGACAGTCACTGTTCTGTGCCGAGAGTGATCCTGAGACCTGAGCGATCAGTGGTCTTTGATCGCTTAGTTCTTGGTGTAGAGCCATCTGGGTGAGTATTAAGGTTTTTTTTAGTTTCTTTCCAGCATTTCTCTCTCTTTTTTTTTTTATTCTATAGCTTTGTTGAGATACTTCATGGTAGGTACCCAGGTAAGTTATGTCCCATATCAGCTTAGGATTCTGTGGAAATCTTCTGTGCCAGGATGTCCAGTCCTCTTTATATCTCTGTAAAAACTCTTCTCAAAGGATGAGAGGGGAGGAAGGGGTGGGTCCGCAAACTTTTACACAGCAGCTTCACAGAACACCTGAAACCATCAATGGCAGCAGCACTGTACATTTAGAGACAGGAAGAGGATGAGGCATCCCTGCTGTAAAACTTTCTCCAGGATTAAGCTGTGACATGGAATGACATTGGACATACTTTTTAACAGGCAAGTTAGCTCAATAAACCTGAATAGAGCGCAATTTATGGCTAAACTTTAGCTTTAAACTTTACTTCCAGTGAAGGATATCAATAAAAACTGCATACCCGACCCCATTTTTATGGAGAGCTATAATGTTGTCAGAGGTTCCAACCCTTCCTCACTCTACTAAAATGTGTATTTGTCTGTGTGCCCATTGGAGCGATTTCCTATCACTTCCTTTACGGAGGAGAAAACTCTCCAGTAGGGTCAGAGAAAGCCCTAACACCCGGACACAGGAACTAACTTCCCTACTTTATTCAAAACTAAGAAGTTTTGCCTAAAATTGAACTTTAAGCGAATACATTTTGCAAAACCCACTGGATTTAGCTCCCTCAAACTCTATTTTATACTATTTGGACTTATAAATCATACCGTGTTTGTTACTGGTTCCCAAGACATAAACTGCATAATCTGAATGGCTTATTAATTCAACCTTTTGATACGGTTTAGCTGATCAATATTAAGTATTAACCCATGGCTACAAAGGTGGACTCTAAGAAAAATATAGGCAATTGCCTTTACTCATGCTCTTAAAATCTGGAATTCTAATGTTGCTTTTACTGAAAAAATAGAAAAATTACTGGAATCCTCAAAAATATTACACTTTTAAAAAATTGGTGCAAATATGAGGTATCACCCTTCCATAAACCAATAAAAAGAAGATCCCAAGGGTCTACTCTATGCCACCTTTTTATAATTCTTAGAACCTAGGGCACCTAAGGTTGTCCAAACCAGGCTTAGTAATGTAGGACAATTGGATGCAAACGATTAGGGCGTGTATTCTATCAGCACACAGATTCAAACTGGGAAAAACAGGGACAAAACAAAGGGTGTAAAAAAAAAAAAAAAAAAAAAAAGAAGGTTTGCATGGCTATTTGTTCAGAGAAAGAAATTTGTTCTATGCGAATGGAGCAACATTGAATGTTTCCCATTTATTTCCTCTACAGGTCAAATGCTATAGATAAATAAAATGTGTGGTTTTGAAAAATACTACACTACGGCCATTAGATGGCACAGAGGATCATACGAAATAACTATAATCCTCTGCGCCATCTAGTGGCCATAAAGCTGTATTTTCCAGAAGACCCTATTTTTAATAAATTAATAACATTCCACCTGTAGCGGCAATAGAAGGAGAACATTGAAGTTTGCTCCATTCACACAGAAAGAATGTTTACTGGAATAGTAGCTATGCAAACTTTTTTTTTTTTTTTTTTAAACAGCTTTAGTGTGTTACTGCTACAGGGCCTTTTAACTATCTGGCATGGACGTGCATTTTTTTCAGTATTATTGGGAACAAGTTTTAATGTCTTTTACCATCTAATGGGTACACTCATATATTTGGCGCAAAATGGAGCATATTAGGACTTAAAGGGATTGTAAAGTCATTTTATGCATTAAGATAAAAAGCCTTCTGTGTGCAGCAGTCGCCCTCAGCCCCCCTAACACTTGTCTGAGGTCCCTCTCTGTCCAGCAATGTCCATGAGTGCCTCAGCCATCCAAGATTCTCCCTCTTGATTGGCTGGGACACAGCAGAGGTGCCATTGCCTTCTGCTGCTGTCAATTAAAGTCAGCTAGCCAATGAGGAAAGGGGGGGGGGCCGGCTCTGTCTGAATGGACACAGGGATCTGTGACTTCGCTCGGTGCCCCCATAGCAAGCTGCTTGCTGTCGGGGCACTGAACAGGCGAGAGGGGCCAGGATCACGGAAGAGGGACCCGAGAAGAGGAGGATCGGGGCTGTTCAATGCAAATCCACTGCAACAGAGCAGGCAAGTATAACAGGTTTGTTATTTTTATAGGGGAAAAAAATAAGACTACAATCACTTTAAAGCGGTAATAAAACCAAAAATTGTATATAGTGCAGCTTACCAATCAGATGTGGTGGCTGCATTAGTTTAATTATTCTTTTTTTTTCCTCTCCATTTTCACCAAGATCTGGCCAGTGACAACTCCAGCATAGTGCCTGTAAAGAGCCTCTCCCGTCACTCCAGTGTGAAAGCCTGAGGGCTTTCACACTGGAGCGGTGTACTGGCAGGACGCAAAAAAAAAAAAAAAAAAAGCCGGCAAGCCGCATCTTTGCAGCGCTGTAGGAGTGGTGTATACACTGCTCCTAAAGCGCCCCTGCCCATTGAAATCAATGGGCAGCGCTGCCAAAGCGCTGCTGCAGTGGGGCTTTGCGGGTGGTTTTATACCTTTTTCGGCTGCTAGCGGGGGGGTTAAAAGCGCCGGACACCCCCCAACACCCCCAACGCCCCAGTTTGAAAGTAGCCTTACAAAAATGTATAACCAAGATATGGATGGCGTTAGATTTTACTGCAGATGTAACAGGTAGCCGTTTTTCTGTTTGGCATTGTAATGATGGTGCTGTGTTTACCCTTCCTATTACTGTCAATTTTGGCAACTTAAAAATAAAAAGTTTAAAGCTGAACTTTAGGCAGATATAAAATATGCAAAATCAATCACTTGCCTACTGGGCACTTTCACCCTCTTCCTGCCCAGGCCAATTGTCAGCTTTGAATGACAACTGCGCAGTCATGCAACACTGTACACATATGAAATTATCATTTACAGGGACGGATAGTGGTTTTCTTTTGGTGGTATTTACTCACCACTGGGTTTTTTTTATTTTTGCTAAACAAACTAAAAAAGCCTGAAACTTTTGAAAAAATTTCGTTTTTTTTAGGTTCCGTTATAAAATTTGGTAAATAAGTATTTTTTCTCCTTCACGGATGTGCGCCTATAGGCTGCACTGATGGGGTGGCAATGATTGGCATCACTGGTGGGCAATGACAGGCAGCACTGATGAGCACTGCACTGATCATCAGAACACTGATAATCAGGAACCAGATTATCAATGTAGATGTCCGCTGTGTGGATTGCCACTTATCGTGTCTCTCTCCTCACACGCTGTCGGCATGAGGAGAGGACTACCGATAACAGAGTAAACAGGATTTTCCGGTTATCCGCTGTAATTAGACACAGCTGGTCACATGGTAAAGAGCCACTGGGATTGGCTCTTTAACCTGATCTGTGATCAGCTGTGTCTGAAGGATATCACGATCACAGATCCCTGTCAATGGGCACCGCAGGAGGCGCGGGCAGTGCGATCTTGGAAGAACATCCATCAATAGACACCATCCCTGAAATGTGTGACTATGCTGTAAACGTCATTCGAATATAGTGTGGTCGGGAAGAGGTTAAAGGTGAAGTGTGGAAATCCGCTTCTATACTTTATTTGTATAGCTTAAATGAACAACCTAAAGCTAGATTTCGATTGGTTACTATGCACAGCTGCTCCAGATTCTGTCTGCTACAGTTTTGATAAATTCCAACCAGTATTCGTTCGCTCTAAATCTCTAGCGTTTACCAATCCCTCCACATTTTAGAGGGTCCGATTCTAAGTGTATAGACCCTCAAAGCCTGCTTTTTCCAATGACAGAAATGTGTGCAGAACACTTGTCTGTCTGATACAGCACAGATGTGTAGTGTGGATCAAGTGGATACTCTTCCCCACAGACAAAAGTACTAAAGTTATAAACCAGATGCCAGAGCATATAGCCCACTCTGTTTATAGCAAGTCCGTACGCCATGCTGAGTGTTTTATGTGGGTATGGAATTTCATTCTCTCCACAAAATAATAGAGACTCACTTTTAGTTTAAGTTCTGCGGTGCTGTGGTGCATTAATTCAATCAAGCTACATCTAAAAAAAAACTAGAAACAGTTGTAAAGCATGTCTGATTACCGTTTTAAAATAATCCTTTCCTCTTCTAAACAAGAGTAAAGTAGCCACTAGAATACAATGCAGTCACTCTCACCAAAGGTGTTTAGATATGCTAATTTCTAAGTCAAAGGTTGCCCCCCCCCCCTTTCAAACACTGAGGCTGCTCATCATCTGCACAACCAATGGATGCAAGTATAACAGGATTTAAGAGGAATGGAATAGACCTAAACCTATTGGGCAAAAGTTTAACATATCAAATTCCCTGAGTTTAGGAATTCCTAGGGCCCCTAAAATGCAGAAGTGAGGCAAGTACAGGCAATTGCATTCTGCATGTTA
The DNA here is from genome assembly GCA_028564925.1 of Lithobates sylvaticus. Classification (NCBI taxonomy): domain Eukaryota; kingdom Metazoa; phylum Chordata; class Amphibia; order Anura; family Ranidae; genus Lithobates; species Lithobates sylvaticus. Next base: position 528,246,350 of record CM053027.1, read on the forward strand.
CTTTACACAGATTTAAAAAAGGAAAATGACCTAAACTGTGGAAGCTGTGCCCACAAAACAAAGGCAGAAGACTACAAGACTAGTCAGTTTTTCCTGTAGGCTCCCCGCGGATCTTTTTTCCATCACAAATTTACCATGTGTTGCTCCGTACTGTGCTATGTGTGGGCAGCCATCCTATTGGAGGAGCTGCAGTGCCTCTTACACTGCAGATATACAGATATGAAAATGTAAGCAAAAAAGTGTTTCCTAGGCAAACTAAAATGGCAAATGTAAATCTTTCAGGGTAGTGCTTATACACAGTTAACTTTCCATATAAAATTCCGTCTGTGCATCTTTTTATCTCCCATTCCTTCAACTGCCATTAGGCTGCTTTCACACTGGGGCGGTTTGCAGGCGCTATTGCGCTAAAAATAGCGCCTGCAAACCGACCCGAAACAGCTGTTGCTGTGTCTCCAGAGTGAAAGCCCGAGGGCTTTCACACTGGAGCGGTGCGCTAGCAGGATGGTAAAAAAAGTCCTGCTAGCTGCATCTTTGGAGCGGTGAAGGAGCGGTGTGTTCGCCGCTCCTATACCGCTCCTTCCCATTGAAATCAATGGGAGACCGCGGGGATAACGCCCGCAAAGCGCCGCTGCAGTGGCGCTTTGCAGAGGTTTTTAACCCTTTTTCGGCCACTAGCGGGGGTTAAAACGACCCCGCTAGCGGCCGCATACGGCGGGTAAAACGATGGTAAAGCAGCGCTAAATATAGCGCTGCTTTACCGTCGCCGCACCGCCCCAGTGTGAAAGCAGCCTTACTGAAACCTGGCTTCAAGAATCTGACTTAACCTGCTGCCCTCTCCCATGGTGGCCTTCACCAGACTCATTCACCCAGGCCCAGTAGACAGAAAGGAGGTGGAGTTGAATTCCGTCTATCTCCCACTGAGCACCTTTAAAGTCCTTTCATGCCTCTCCCTCTCTATCAGTCTCCTCTTTTGGGACCCACTGTATACGTCTAATTTCTCCAAGGATTGCAGTGATTTATCGGTCTCCTGGACCAGTATCACACTTTTTTGAGGACTCCCTGCCTGGTTACCCTACATTCTCTTCCCTGAAATACCTACTATTTTTCATGGCGAATTTAACGTCCCTGTTACTGTTAACAGTCTGGCAACTTAGACTCATCTTTTGACCTAATAAAATGGATGCACTCATTTTGATGGTAACACCCTTCAACCTTGTATTCTCCCATCTCTGCAATCTAGAGCTGCACTATTAATCGTTAAAAGATCACGATCTTGATTCAATACCCCTCACAATGCTAATCAGCTGTTTCCGCGATTCTATGTAAACAGTGCTGAGCCGAGCTGTCAAAAAAAAGAAAGAAAGCCGACAAATGTTTATCAACATTCCTCAGCGCTGCGAGAGAGAAAAGAGATACAATGCATCTCTCGGTACTTTTCGATGAAAGGAATGAACTTCCGTCAGTAAATGAGGGCGGTTTAACCACTTAAAGACCAATCCTTTTTCTGATATTTGTTGCTTACAAGTTAAAATCCGGATTTTTTGCTAGAAAGAACTTGTCCTGCGACTTGGGACTACAAAGTCACATGACAAGTCGTACCCCATCATTTCCAATAAGAACAATTCATATCTGTGCGACTTCAAAGTAGTCCCTGTACTACTTTGGTCTGACTTTGATGCGAGTTGAGGTCCATAAACCTCAAGTTTACACAGGCATTCCCTGAAATCGTGGTAAAATCACGTCAAAATAGCGGCCACAAAATCACGGTGAAGTCACGGTAGTGTGAAAGGGGCCTTAACCGCAGCATATTTTTTTTTAACCCTGCAAGGTAAAGGCATAATGTGCTAGTAGCTACTAGCACATTATGAAATACTTACCTTAGAACTAAGCCCTCAAGCACCGTGCTGTCACAGCTGACAAGCTCTTCCATCTTTACCTGGTCTTCCTTCCGTGTTAGTGTCCTCTGGCCATCTGATTGGCTGCGCCGCAATGAATTCACTCCTGCACATGCACGCAGGAGTCGCTGACCACGGCAAGGGTATACCGTCTCTTCAGAGTGCATGCGCCAGTGACATCTCCGGCTGCATGCAGTGTGACGATCTTCTAAAACGTGCAGGTTTAGGAGATATTCACTGTACTTACAGGTAAGCCTTATTATAGGCTTACCTGTAGGTACAACTTTAAACAAAGAGTTTACTTCCACTTTAACTTGCACTTGCCAGCACATTCAATACTTTGAACTTTTGACCTAGCTACAACTGAAGAGGTTACCAAACTTCTCTCAGATGCCCATCTAACAAAATTGTCCCCTGGATCCTGATCCCTTGCAACTACTACACAGTCACCCTCTTCTTTTATCCTCCATTCAAATGTTTTTATTGTTGACTTTCTTCCTCTTGGGTTTAAACACTACCACTAATGTATTTTAAGAGAATTTTAAGAGAAGTGACCTAGCCGCAATGACAAATATCAATGGCATGCTTCCATCCCGGGTTACTGTATATAGGAAAAGAGGGGCAAATGGAACTTTAAATGAAGCATGTCAATTGAAAAAAATAAAAGATAGTAAATACATGCAAGTAGGTAAACTGATTTGGATTTAATTTAAAGTCAATGACCCCTAGGGGTAGTCCATGATTTTGAAGCATAAAGTAGTATAAATACAGATATAAATCGAAGAACGAACATATATTGTAGTCCTAATCTGGGTGCAAACAAATCAATGGACATACATAGATGCAGTTCATAATAGAAATACATGAATTAAAATTGCCAATCAGAATAACAAAATCACATGAAATTAGTAAAAACTCGATAGAACAAAGTTGATAATATCAGGGATTAAAATAAGCTTGATTGGGCATCCTTAGTTTGAGAACCCGACAGGTTTCTTGGCTTCATGCCAGTCATCAGGGGTGGGATGCATGTTTAATACTAAAAAAGCAAAGGGATATAACAAATATTAAATATATGTGGAACCTCAGTTAGAGAAAGGATTTCAGCTTGATCTGCTTGGTTGGAAGAATTAGTTACAAAGTAGCCCAAAGATTGGGCAGAGCTTCCAGCAATGGGATCTGTTATGGTCTGGGATGCAACTGTCTCAAACTATCACTAATGTGTTTAAGAGGAGGGTTTTCCAATCACACATTTCTAATCCATGGACTACTGGAGCTTCTGCAGGGGTGCTCACAGCTCAACGATCCCAGAGGTAAGCACACCAATGACTGGGAATGGGTAAGGGGGGGGGGGGGGTGTTGGGGCATTGGTCTGTGAGGGTGTTTAGTGTTAGTTTACCTTTACTTTTTTCTGGAGTGATCCTTGAGCAGGAGGTCATCCAGATATCCGAGCACCAGGATCCCTTGGGCCCTTAAAAAGACCCAGTACTGGTGCTAGGACCTTTGTGAACACCCAGGGAGCTGTAGCAAGCTGGAAGGGTAGAGCCACAAACTGAAAATGACGTTACTCTACTGCAAAACATAGGAACCTCTGATTAGGCTGAAGATAGGTACGTGTAAGTACACATCCTTTATATTGATGGAGGCTAGAAAGTCTCCCCTCTGGAGTGAGGTTACTACTGAGCGGACAGACTCCATCCGAAAGGACTGCATCAGATACTTGTTCAGGGACCTTAGGTCCAAAATGGGCCTTGTGTCCCCGGTTGGTTTCTGAACCGTAAACAGGTTTGAGTAAAACCCTGTGCCCCTTTCGAATACAGGAACCTCTACAATCACTCCTTGATGCACTATATAATGTAGTGCCTGAAGCAATAAGTTTCTTTTTGGAGGATCCGAGGGAATGCTGGATCTTAGAAACCTCTGAGGGGGAACCCCCCGCCCCCAACTCCGCGAGAGACAAGACAGAACGAACCATTTCGGTCAGAGTCAGGATCCTCAACCCATTCCTCCACCAGAATAGGAGACTCCGGGGAGGGAGATCTGTCACGCTTCCTGCCACCCTGCAAGATGGAGGCAATCATGCCAACAATCCTGTGCTCTAACCCGGCTAGGGCTGAGGACAGTTCATTCTTAGTGATAAAGGGTGAAGCAGCAGCGTTGGCTGTAGGCACAATACCAGATAGGTGCAGCGGCTCAGATTGCCCAGGAAGCCTCTGTTTCTGTGTCTGTTCAGAGCCTGCTCTGTGCCCCACAGATGCCTTCTGGAAGCACCACATGCTTGGCCTACACAGCTTAAATAAGCTGGGTGTGCGCCGGAACATTCTGTACGCATGTGCATGTACGCATGTGCGTGGTCCCTGCAAACCCGTGTGACTGTATTCGTGTACGATGCAAAAATATTTGCTCGCCCACATGAAGGCGTTGGCACATGTGCGGCAAAGCCATGTGCGCCATGGCCGCCAAACAAACTGCTGAGTGCAGCGGCGCTCTTGCGAACGCACATGCTCCATGGCGAACCAAGGTGAAATGGCGCACCTCCATGCGCCATCATAAAGGTAAAAAACAGTCAAACACAAGTAAAAAAAGGTACACTTTGCAAACACCCACAGCTAGGCCAAAACTCCCCCGTATGGTCACCGCACACAGGTGTACAGCTTTTAGCTAGCTTGACTGATTGTTACAATCACTGGGACACCCCACAATAATAAAATAAAAGGGTTTCACTTACCTGTCCAGGTGCAGGGCCACTTAGAAACTAAGGGCCCAATCTTCACCCTTCATGGTGGGTTCCTGTCACTTGGACCTTCAAGGACTGGGTACCCTTTCATGTTTAGGGTCCACTCCCTTGGACCTGTACAGCACCCTGCAGGAAATGCCTAAGAGCTGTAGTGTCCAGGATTTCCACTCCGCAGGATGCAGCGCCTGGAGGCCACATTACAGGCAAAACCTTGCAGGATCTTGAGTCTTCTTTGCAAGGCTTGGGTGCCATTTATCGAAGCATAAAAGCCTGTGTCAAATAGATCCGATTGGTCAATCCCTTGATTCATTTTGGAACCTTTTGTGGGACTAGAGATCTGGAGCTCAGAGAGCTCAAACAAACCGTGCCATCCACCTTGCAGACACTGGTAAAAAACAAAATTACTTCCTGTATGGGAGGGGTTGCATAGGGGGATCACTTCCTGTCTGAAGACCTTTGGTCTACCAGTATCCATTCACCTAATGAAGTATAACCCAGCAGGTAATGAATATTAGCCTGACTGTGTCCCATGATGTATGAAAAAAAATGCTTTTTGGCGAAGGGAAGCATTTTTATTATATGCTCTGTTTGAATTGATGAGGCATATTCCAAGGCTAGTACAGTTTAAAGCATACTTTACCCATTCACAGAGCACTTGCATGCATGTTCCACAGCTGTGACAGAGCAAGAGAGGAGAAGCAGGGAAGGGAAGCATAGGTGAGTGGTGGGTTAGTAAGAGAATCTGTCACTTGGCCCTTCTTGGGAAAAGTAGCAGCTTTTCTTTCTAGGGGCCCTAAGCAATTACATTAAAGAGTTTCTCAGCATGATTTGTTCTAATTGTCTAAGAAGATAACAAAAACTAAGCAGAGAAAAGGATTTATATCACTTTAAGAGAATTAAAAACAGCGACCCCTTCATGGCAGAAAGTACTTTTAATGAATATGATTTTTTTTTGTACGGTGGATGTAAACTGCATGGCTGGATATCATGTACTGGAACATAGTTGTACACAGCCGCCCCTCCAGCGCTGACTGAGGATTACAGCATTCCTTCGTAGCAATAACATTGCTGGTCAAAGGGCTTTCAGACTGACATACATAGCAGCAGCAGAGATGCGTACATGAAATGCCATTACAGCAAGAATGGCTGTGTAATTGCTTGGGATGAATAAATGCACATTGATGAGGTCCTCTGGGCATCTTACCACATATTCCAGATCTCTGGCTTTACTTCACAAAAGTCCACCTGGGCTGGTGAGCCTCAAAACAAGCTGGTGACACAGTGCGGTGAGGCCCACAGCTGGAGACTGTTCTTTTCAAGCCAGGATGCAGATGCTAAGCATCTGCATCTTTGTGTTCTAACCGTTATCTGTCATTCCTCAGTATCATAGTAAAAGGTGCCTGGCTCATACATTTTGACGTAAGATGGAGTACTCTGTGCTCTCCATCAACCATCAGAAGAATAATGAACTACACAGGGATCATCAAGCTGCCCACACCAAAATGTCTCTGATGCCCCCAAACACCCCCAATTCCTCCGACCTGAACTGCTGCATCTGACAGAGGATGTTTCTGATGTGTATTCAACATGCATTGTCAGAGCTGCTACACTGCTTTAACCACTTGCCGACCAAGGACGTCATATGACGTCCTTGACTTTGAGTGGTGATATCTGAATGATGCGTGCAGCTATTGGCATCATTCAGATATCATTTTTACCGGCCCGGCAATTCTGTGCACCATAAGAACGATCATAGCGGCAGTTCCGCCGCCTGATCGTTCTTATAGGCAGCGGGAGGGGACGTCCCCCCCTCCCGCCGCCATCCGGTGCTTCTCCGGGCTCTCCCGTGCCATCGGGGGCCCGGAGAAAGAATCGCTCGCCGCCGGATGACGAGCATAGAGATTTCCGGTGACCAGATGGTCACCAGTCATCTCTATGACCGTCGGAGGCCCGGGCGCGACGTTATGACGTCACGCCCGGTACCCGGAAGTAAACAAAGCCGCGATCGCGGCTGTCAGCATGACCCCACATCTCTCCATAAAGAGGACCTGTCACATACATTCCTATTACAAGGGATGTTTACATTCCTTGTAATAGGAATAAAAGTGATCCAAATTTTTTTTTTTTTTTTTAAAGTGTAAAAATAAAAAAAATTAAGTAAAATAAAAAAAAAAAAAAAAAATTAAACCGCCCCTGTCCCCTGTAGCTCACGATCAGAAGCTAACGCACACGCAAGTCCCGCCCGCATATGTAAACGCAGCTCAAACCACACATGTGAGGTATCGCCGCGTGCGTTAGAGCGCGTGCAACAATTCTAGCACTAGACCTCCTCCGTAACTCTAAACTGGTAACCAGTAAAAAATATTAAAGCGTCGCCTATGGAGATTATTAAGTACCGAAGTTTGGCGCCATTCCACAGTTGTGCGCAATTTTAAAGCGTGACATGTTTGGTATCTATTTACTCGGCGTAACATCATCCTTCATATTATATAAAAAAATTGGGCTAACTTTACTGTTTTCTTATTTTTTAATTCATGAAACCGTTTTTTTTCCAAAAAAAAGGCGTTTGAAAAATTATTGCGCAAATACCGTGTGAGATAAAAAGTTGCAATGACCGCCATTTTATTCCCTAGGGTGTCTGCTAAAAAAAACGTACTCAATGTTTGGGGGTTCTGAGTAATTTTCTACCAAAAAAATGATGATGTTTACATGAAGGAAAATAGGCCAAAATAGGCCCGGTAAGCAAGTGGTTAAGTATAAATTAAAAAGTGGAAGTAAACCCACCTATCATTTTCAGCCAAGGAAGCTGCCATCTTGACCTCTGTTTAATCTTCAACTGCCATATTGTTGCACATGTGATCAGTTATGACACCAGCCATTGGATGGTTTAACAGTTTGGTTGAGAGCACAACCAATGTGACAGTTACATTCCTGGCATGCCGGGAATGTAACTGTTTTTTGAAACTGTTAATTTAATGGGTTTACTTCCACTTTAAGGCATACATAAAAAAAAATAATAATTAATGTGTCCGCCACTCCCAGATGCACAAAATAATGCTAGTTTTACTAGGTTATATTATATACAATAGATTGTCAAAAGTATTGGTACACCTGCCTTTACACGCACATGAACTTTAATGGCATCCCAGTCTTAGTCAGGGTTTAATATTGAGATGGCCCACCCTTTGCGGCTATAACAGCTTCAACTCTTCTGGAAAAGCTGTCCACAAGGTTAGGAGTGTCCTTATGGGAATGTTTGACCATTCTTCCAGAAGAGCATTTGTGAGGTCAGGCACTGATGGTGGACGAGAAGGCCTGGCTCACAGTCTCCACTCTAATTCATCCCAAAGGTGTTCTATCGACAAATAAATAAATTACAAATATGTAATTTATATATCGAAACCATGAGGCGATAGGACAAGTTAATGATGACAAACTCATCATAGAGAAAAGAGCGTTCCTATCTCCCCAGGTACAGACTGGCGTACGATGGGACATGTTGGCCTATTACCTCAGGGTTTCATTATATAAATGGAAAAAGTAAAAGCTAACACCGTGCTCAACCCTAAATGTGACAAATGGTGAGTATTGTATAAATATACCTAATAAAAATATTATATGTATATACCCAAATACAAACAGAAAAAAATAATAAAGGCAGCAGCTAATAAATGTGAGATATGCACATAAACAGAAATAAACAATGAAAAAAGCCGCGCTAAAGTGATAATATGAATAAAATCACACAAAAACACTTAATCAGAAAATAATGAAAAAAAAATCTATATGAAAAGATTGTTCATAAGAAAAAGTCCAATTGAAACTAAAAGTGATGGTGAAAAGAAAAATTGTAGTGACATATGATCTCCAAAAACGTAATGTGAAAGGAACTCCACCAAGTGACCTTAATCCACCACCGCTCTAATGATGTGCTTACCAGAAGGCAAGCTTTGATAAGCCTGTAACTCGAAAGTCGTCAAGGTATGACCAAACCACTAGGCATCGCCTCCAGAACTTGTATTCAGCTGGTGATAGCGACCAGAAATCCTAGTTCAAGCAAATCTTCCCTTATAGGGTATAAATGGGATCGGACTCCTCCAAAGGTATCAAGCCGGGGAACCATACACTCTGTTTATCTGCAGTCTCCTCTTTTCTACATCCATTCAATGTCCATAAGTTATCAAGCTTGTCTGGGATGGGACTTGTAGAAGAGCGACAACGCTGGATCTGTTGAGCTTGTGAGTATATTTATGCAGCATTAAGGCTCCATTCACACCAGGAGGTGTGACCGAGATTGCACACTTTTTTGCGCACTTTCACACGTTGTGTTTAGGGCTGCCATTAAGTTGATCTTTTTCATATGTAAATCCGGGATTCTTCCACCGTGCAACCATGAGCAGACTGATCCCCGACTAACACACTGCAGGGCCGGGCACTGCAGTGTGTTAGTCGGGGATCAGTCTGCTCATGGTTGCACGGTGGAAGAATCCCGGATTTACATATGAAAAAGATCAACTTAATGGCAGCCCTAAACACAACGTGTGAAAGTGCGCAAAAAAGTGTGCAATCTCGGTCACACCTCCTGGTGTGAATGGAGCCTTAATGCTGCATAAATATACTCACAAGCTCAACAGATCCAGCGTTGTCTCTCTTCTACAAGTCCCATCCCAGACAAGCTTGATAACTTATGGACATTGAATGGATGTAGAAAAGAGGAGACTGCAGATAAACAGAGTGTATGGTTCCCCGGCTTGATACCTTTGGAGGAGTCCGATCCCATTTATACCCTATAAGGGAAGATTTGCTTGAACTAGGATTTCTGGTCGCTATCACCAGCTGAATACAAGTTCTGGAGGCGATGCCTAGTGGTTTGGTCATACCTTGACGACTTTCGAGTTACAGGCTTATCAAAGCTTGCCTTCTGGTAAGCACATCATTAGAGCGGTGGTGGATTAAGGTCACTTGGTGGAGTTCCTTTCACATTACGTTTTTGGAGATCATATGTCACTACAATTTTTCTTTTCACCATCACTTTTAGTTTCAATTGGACTTTTTCTTATGAACAATCTTTTCATATAGATTTTTTTTCATTATTTTCTGATTAAGTGTTTTTGTGTGATTTTATTCATATTATCACTTTAGCGCGGCTTTTTTCATTGTTTATTTCATTATATAAATGACATATTTGTGATCTGGGAGGCCTCCCTTGAAACTCTCAATTCTTGTATCATGGCCATGAACAAGAATAATCAAAAATTTGAGCTTCACTATGACCTACAGTGAATCAGTAATCACATTTTTGGACGTTACAATCACCAAAAAATAACATGGTGGTCTCTCCAGTGGTCTTCATCATAAGTTCACTGTGGGAAACACCATACTTCATGCCACTAGTGCACATCCCCAGCCACTCGTGCAGTCTATCCTTTATAAGCAATACTTAGGGCTAAGGAGAAATTGCTCCACAAATGAAGCCTTCTGCTCTGAAGCTGGCCTCCTCAGAGAAAGGCTGCTCAAAATGTGGATATTCCTCCACATGCCTCAAGAAGGCATTTAAGCGAGCTAGTAGTCAATCTAGACATGATTTATTGTTCTTAAACAAAAGAGATGTCAAACCACAAACTACCCGGATTATTACAAGATTCAATAAACATAATACAGTTAAAAAAATCATTGAGAAACATTGGCACCAATTACAGATCAATCCTACTCTTAATCCCCATATACCTACCATTCTAGCTATCACATACAGTAGAGCCAAATCTCTCAAGGACCAATTGGTCCAGAGTTAATATGTGGGAACTTTTCGGTCTGTTCCACGTAAACAATTGGGCACCTTCACCTGTGGAGTTTGCCCCTACTGCCAATACATGAATAATCTAATACTCTGCTACCTAATGGTCACACTTCTAAACCTAAACATTATGCCAACTATAAGACCATGGGTGTGGTCTATTTATTAACATGTCAATGTAACCGTTTATATGTGGGCAAAACTAAACTTGAATTTTGAATAAAACTGGAATAAGCTTCTACGCCAGCGCGAAGCATGCTGGATTGTGGCACTTGGGGCAACTTTGCCCCCGGGCCTTAATAACCAGCTCAGTTATCGTCCTTTTTTAGAGGGGTTCTCTTTGGATGGATGCGACAAAGAATGACACAGGGATCTTATGTAGTGAGTTACTATGGCTTTAGACTGTTAACTAGCTGGTAGGATTCCTAGTAGACATGTGCGATTAGTTTCGTACGAATCGAAAATTTGTACGAATTTTCGGAAATTCGTACGAATCCGAAATATGAATTTTTATGCATAAGAATTCCCTACGAAATCTGAAATTTCGTTTATGAATTTCGGATCCAAATTCATAACGAAAATTCTTAATTGTTACGAAAAGTTAACGAACCTAAAAGTTAAAAACCCTGGAAGTCAGCACTGCACAGGGATGGTGGGAACCCCTCATAATGATAAATTCATCATAACGAAAATTTGTAACGGTTACGAAAAGTTAACGGACCTAAAAGTTAAAACCCCAGGAAGTCAGCACAGGTACCAGCACCTCAGCCCAAGTGTCTCCCTTTCCTGAAAGATGTAAATGGTGGCCATCAAGCTCTTAGAAACAGAGGCTGAGGTGCAAATAATTTTGTAGATCAAACAAAAGTGCAGTAAATTCTGAATTTTTCTGAATAGCAGGCTAAAAACAAGGTACTCACAAGGGTACAGACGTAATCGGCGTATAAGCATGTAACACCAGATGTCCGTTGGAAAGATGGAATTCAGTATGCTGGATAACAGCGGTATCCGTGTCTGTGTAACAGGCTGGATGAGAAGTTTTGCTGACACTTCCTGGTGGTGGAGCGCAGGCCGTGACAAACAACCAAGATAGGTCACTTCCTACTATTGGAATTTCTATGCTTACGAATTTTATACGGAATACGAAATTTCGGATCCAAATTAACAGAAACATGACTGGTGTTTTGTTCACCAATCAGAGGAAGTCAGCACAGCACAGGGATGGTGGGAACCCCTCATAATGGGCACAGCAGGTGTACAGACCTGGGAACTCAGCACAGGGATGGTGGGGACCCTTCATAATGATAAATTAATCATAACGAACATTCGTTATTTTAACGAAAAGTTTATGAATCTAACGAAAATTCGTATTTTGTACAAATCCGAATTGAATTAATTAAGTACACAAATTACGAAATACGATTTTTTTTTCGTACGAAACGGAACAAATCAAAACTTGCCAAAAAAAATTGGCGCCCATGTCCAATTCCTAGCTGGGTCTACTACCCTAGTTTTTTCTTCATGTACTTTGGGAGTATATACGAGTGCCCACATTGCTTATTTGTCATTACATTGACTGCAGGGCACATGCGCTGGCGTCCTTGCCTGCATTTAGAACAGCGAGTCTGCACAAGCAGACGCTGCCACTTGGGTCTGATGGCCGTCTGAGGGGATCTTCTTTTGCTTTGGCTTACACAAGGTATGCAAGAAGGACTTTTTGATACTTGGCCATAGCTCTTTATATTCAATCATAACTGGGGTGGGCTGTCTGAGTTAAGGTAATATTGGCCATCTGTGCTCCCCAATTAGGGGACGCTTTCCTAAACTCACAATATTATGCTGCTTTTTTTCCCCACTTGTTGCTTATATATATTTTTTATGTTGACCACATGCTGGGTAATCTATAGCATAGTGTACACTACAATAGGAGTTTATGCCCAACTCTTTGTGACTTTTGGGGTTGATTGTTATATTAATGCTGGGACAGTTCTGATGGTCCCATGCGGAATGATACCAACTTCTTACCCCTACTAGCGGTCTCCAGAGTGGTGCCAGCAGCAGGAAAGAAAAGATCTTCAGGTCAGTGTGCAGCAATACACTGGGCATAATAGTATAGGGCTAATTAGTTGAGGCTCCCTGATACCTGAAAGTATTGGATATATGTGCTCAGATAAAGTAAGAGCGGCGGATCAATGTACGAAAGGCAAGTATCAGCAGGTAGGGTTCTTTTTTTTAAGAGAACCCGTCACCTTGCTCTGAACAGGCAAAGTGACAGAGTCCATATTAATCTATATCTATTATGGAATGCAAAGAAAAGAACGAGTCTTTGCTTGGTATTTTAATGGCTGTTAAAAGTCAGCAACTCAAGAAGGGAGATCTCATCATTCAATTTCTCAATTGTATTTATTTTAAAGTAAAGTATTTGTGTAGACCCCATTGGTTGACCATGGTATGGCTGCATAGAGCAATGTAAATTCTTCTACACAACTATTCAAAATGTCTAGATTAGCCTTGCCTCCATAACACTTCAAAAATGTAATGAAGGCCCCTCTCCATAAAATAGCAAGGTGCTTCCATTGTGGGGGAAAAAAAAAAGACTGGAAGCTGCTTAAAATGATTTGGGGCTTCTAGGGTTTTTGTAGAGAAAAACCCTTAGCTAGACTTACCAGTAACTGTATTTCTAGGAGTCTTTCAAGACAGCACCTGGAAAGAGCGTAGCTCCGCCCATTTCCCCATGAAACACTGCAGTCCCTACTGACTTGTACCGAATGTACTTGTTCAACACAAATTCAGAATCAATCGAAACTTCCGATTACTTTTTTACTAAGAACACATGTGAATAGCACCCTAGTCCTTCCTCTTCCCAGGGAACTGGGATGATTACTTCCTGCTGTAGAAGTTCCTGCAGGAGAGCGGTCATTGCCAGAGAATTCTCCTGCCCTTCAGGGAACCCGAGTTACAAAAAAAAAAAATGCCTTGGTGGGGCCCTCTGGAAATTCCACCCTGTAGTCCTACGATATAACCTTGAGGATGAACAGACTGGAAGTTGTCGTCTTCCACTGTGGGGAAAAAGGACTGCAATCTTCCTCCCACAGTCGGAAAACTGTCACTGGTTTCTGGCGGGTTGACGAGGAGGTCGGAACAATGCCCCTGTTTTGCCCTGACTTCGGAGCTCTCCAGGGTCTCGTGTCTCATCTCCTTAGAATCCTGGGTTTGGTGAAAGGAAGAAAAATACTTTTTAACCTGTGGAGTTTCTTTTTGTCTGGAAAGGCATCAAAATCCAGGCCAAACACAAGATCTCCTTCGAACGGAAGACCACACAGCTTCACCTTTGAGGTTGAATCTCCTGCCCACGTTTTAACCAACAAAGCCCTATGTGGCAAGTAACCAGGGCCGAAGATCCTGCAGACATTCTCACAGATTCTGCAGAGGCATCTGCCATGTATCCAACAGCCTTCTGCAAGACTGGCAAAGTATCCAGCAGATCTTTGCAGGAGGTTCCCGCCTCAATATGGCTTTTCAACTTCTCTAACCAATGCTCCAGATTCCTAGTTAAAACAGTTGATGCCATTTACAGCTTGAGGTTAACTAGCAAGAGTCCCTTCTTTAACAGGGAATCAGCTCTCTTATCCATGGTGTCCTTCAGTACCCCATGTCCTCGAATGCTAAAGCCATATTCCGTGAGACCTGGAAAAAGGCTGCATCAAGCTTGAGTCTTTTGTTCCAGACCTGAGCGCTATCGTCAAAAGGGAATGTTCTTTTAAGTGATCCGAAAAAAAGGGGGCCCTCTCAAGATCTTTTCATTCCATTTTTTACTGCCTCTGTGCACTGGAAACACCCTATGCTTGACCTCCCCCATACCCGGATACATTTGATCATGCAGGGATAACTGGATCTTATCTTACTTGATGTTCAGGGTGGTATGGATGATCTTCAACAGGTCGTCCACCTTCTCTAGGGACAGCCTGTAACAGGAAGAAGACGCTTCCTTTTCCTCATCCTCCTCCCCCTCTGATCCTGGGGAGTCATTTCCCCTCTCCTCCTCCGAATCGCTGATCTCTCTAGGTGCGGAAGCGGACAGGTGAGAGCCTAGGCCATGCCAACTCTTTCCAGAAGGGAGTGAGCAACTGGGCTGGGCAGAGAAAGCCGCTGAGGACGTTTCCTCTTTGACTAAATCTGCTATACAGGCGTGGCCTTACAGGGGGGCATTTTGTTTTTTGGGAATACACCCTACTGTAGTCCCCTCTGGAGAGTGATGCAGGCCCCCCTCCTCCACATGTTAGGTGTGAAAGAGAGGGACTCCACATGGCCCAAGTGTTAAGAGGTCTTTGCCCCTGCTCACCTGGACCTGGCTGGTGTTAGTGGCTCCTGCTACCGGCTCCTTTGGATCCATCTCTGCAGAGGAACTGCTGACATCCAGCTGCTTTTATTTTAAAAAGTTCTCGGTTCTTTCACAGCTGCAAGGACCAGAAACACAGAAGCTGCTGCGCACCGCCAGAGGTGCCGCCCAGGAAGGGACGTCGCTCTCCACCCAGGACGAGTGAAGCATGGGATGCCAGAGACGCAGCCACCTTCCTCCAGCACTCGCTATCTCACACCCTGCCCGCACCCTCTGGTGGGACCTCCTGGCAGCCTCTACCTCTGCCGGGCTCAAAGATGAGGAGACTCTGGAAAACCCCCCTACTGTCAGGGGGGGTGCTGGAATGGCCAGAAATGGCCAGACAAAACTCCACCAAGGTATGCCCTGTATCCTTCACCTGGAGAGAGCGTAGCACACCCCTGGTCCCCTGCAGAGCTTCCACCATGGCGGAGAAAACACTACAACTGAGGCCATGGTGGAAGTGTATGGTCTTTAAAGTGGTGATTGCAGTGTTTCCTGGGAAAATGGGTGGAGGTACGCTCTTCTCCAGGTGCTGTCCTTAAAGACGGTTTGAGACAGTGCACCACGCCAACCCTCCATACGCTCTCCCCACATGCTGAAATCAGGTGCTTGCTTGGAGTCTGTCACTCCACACATAGCTCAATATAGTTCAAAGGAAACACTGCACACCGATGATGGCTTTGCAGGCAATCAGCTGACAAGCTTCAGAACACAGTCCCACCCTAGGACCATCTCCAATGGGCTTACTCAATCTGTCAACTCTCACAGAGCCGTATCCCCCTTGAATGAATGAATGAATGATTTGTATAGCGCTGCAACTGCGAACTGAATCGCCTCGAGGCGCTTGATCCGACCTGCGTTGATTCCTTCTTAGAAGAGGTAGGTCTTGAGTTTTTTCCTGAAGGCCCGATGAAGGCCCTTGAACATCTGCATTTGTCACCAGAAGGCCAGTGCCATTTATATTCCGGAAGTATGTCAGCAGGGTCAGCAGATACTTCTTAGAGATACTAGCTCATAGAAAACACTCATGTAAATCCTGATGCCTGTAGTTCTTGGCTAGATTCACAAATATTGGCAAAGATCGGCCTCCTGCTGCAATCCCTCATCTTGTGAATTGCTACATTGCTACAATTACAATGATGCTGTCCAATCACTGAGGGAGTGGAGACTGAACAAATACTTCCCTTGCCTGTAGCAGACTGATGACATCTTAGCCAAGAGAAGTCATTAAATTGGTTAACCCACTTATTGTCAATACAATCAGCTCTGTTATAATAAATGCTGTGCCCCACTGTATGCGTTTTCTAAAAAATCGGGCAATACCTTATTTTATAGCATTGATCAGCGGTCACGTGACTGGCCGTCTCTCTCCTCTCCAGGTCTGACAGCAAAGCGAGCAGAGCGGAGAAACCCCTGCTGACGTCAGCCGAGAGGAGGAGAGGAAAAGAGAGAAGGTGCTTATTGGTGGATGTTTGAGGAAACACATACAGTGGGGCACAGCATTTATTATAACAGAGGGGATAGTAGTAACAACAATAAGTTATGATACCAGCAAGAAAAGGGGGGGGGGGGGTGATCACTGGTATGAGCTGACAGGCAGGGAGGGGAGGGGGGAAAAGGACAGAGGAGCACAGAGGAGAGCAGAGACCAGGGCTGCGGATGACGGAAGCACGTAAACTGAACACAGTGCCAGGGCTCAGCAGCCATGATACACAATGGTCAGTTTACATTGGAGGGTGTAGCCAGGCAGGATCAGCCAGGTATTTCAGGTGTTACAGGGGGCCAAATGACAAGCACTGCATAACATGCTTTAAAGGCACAGGATCCAATTTTTTTTTGTTAGGTTAACAAGCACTTGAACTGGAAATCCAGGACTGTTTTTTTAATGATAAAAAGGTAATTATTGCTAAACATTATGACACACCAGTAACTTATTCATGCAGGCATACAAAGTCTACTTGGGGGGGCATTGTAGACATCCTATCACAAATGGGTCTGCCATTGTTTAAATCCATTACATTTGAAGTGATAGCTTAAGCCATCCTCGCTAGAATAAGCTTGTTTCTCTTTTTGCTTCGAGTTCACCTCACAGGAAGTGACAAAAAGGACACTGCTTGTTTCTTTGCTTTGATTCGATTGGTTAGGTTCATCTTATCTTGGGGCGACCTTGCTTTTTATTGTCACAATAGCAGACCTGTAACATGTTGGTAATTATTTGCTTTAGGTGTATGACATACTTTCTCGCTAAGGATTTTTACTTTACTGAAAAGTTTTTACATCAACAATTGCTAAAAAAAAAAATAAAAAAAAAAAAAAAAAAAACACTACATTTCCGGCAAGAGCAACGTGCGTTTTCTGTACTTGCTGTTTTTAGCTTGATTAAAAAGAAAACAGCAGCCATTAAATCTATAGATTAGTATGCTGCAATACATAACATTTTTGTTCTTGGGTTTAGTTATGCCTTAAGTGGAACTTTAGTCAGAAATGAAGTCCTGCTAGATGACTTCAGGCTGGTCCCTTTTGCAGGTAAAACATTAAAAATAAGTGTCTATACGGCTTAAAATCCAGTAATACACGGTCTCATCCTGCTCTGCACATGCTCAGTTGCTCGCCATTTTAGGGATTTTTGGGCACTGCTCAGTTTGTAGAGGCTGATCTGCTGCCAAGGAAGCCGCTTCTGTTTGATCTGCAACTGCCATGGTGCTGCACATTTGATGGTTTGACAGTTTGGTTGAGGAGACAAGTAAATGCGACTGTTGGCACTGTTTTTAAAAAAAAACGTTGGGTTTAGTTCAACTTTACAATTTACTGCTGTTCAGGGGCTCTGGGCTTCAGCAAAATAGCAGCCTCCAGCAAGAAGAAACCGGAGCAATACTGGAGGCAATTTACAGCACACACTAATTTCAGTAGCATATTTATTAATATGGAATGTATGTTCCTTGATAAAGAACATTATTTTTTATGGAGTTGTTATGGGTAAAGTTTACGCTTTACGTTAGCTAGCAAGGCACAGGGTGGTGTTCACTATTATAATATGTGGGTGGAGACCAGTTCATGATAACTGAAAACTCTCCCAAAAACTTGCCAGTGAATTTACACGATGGGAAGGTCTCTCATAGTCTTTCATGCTACCAAAGATATTTCGCAAGTTTAACAAACATAATGTTGTATTGATCAGAATTGTAAAAATAAAGTATAAAGCCTAGATTTGGACAATTGAGAAAAAAAGTCTTTAGTTTGTAGAGGCAAGAATATGGTGAATTTTTTTTTACCTATTATGCAAGTACCACATTACATCTAACTGACACATAAGGGCACATATAATGTATATGCTGGCTCCTTGTGCCAATGTTCTCCTGTGTTCAGAACAGTCATCTCTCTGAGGAAATTAGGAGAGCTTTTGTATACTCTTGGGAAGATGCCAAGCCTGGCACAGATCCATAACACAGGGAGCTTTGCGTCACTATCCAACCATGCCCATCTTACTGCCAGCAGGCAAACAGGAGCTGTACCGCAGGATACTGCAGAGAAATCCTGTCAGCTTAATAACCACTTAGTACTCCAAGAACAGTTCACACTGCAACATGCTGCAAGAAATGTGATCATCAGTATGACATGCGTAAATTAAAAAGTATTAAAGTGTTACTAAACACAGGACCCTGCATTCACTATATCTGGTCTCCCACAGTACACAGGACATGGAAATGTAATAGTTTTAGTAAATACAAACTGCCAAATACTTTTTCTCATTAGCAGTATATAGCAGTCTTGTGACTTCCATCAATGTCTGGTTAAAGCTTGTAGGAGGAGTTTTCATTCTCCTCTGACTGTCCTATGAGGCTGCAGGACCCCTGACCCAACAAATGCACCCTCCCAAACAAATAAAAAAAAAATAAAAGCTCTCTAGTCACACACTAAACATGTGCAGCTTGTCCCTTACCCTCAGTTCTATCAGCAGATAGAAAAGAGACAGTGGAAGAAGGGGAGGATCAGAGCAGACTTTTTACACAATGCAGAGGATTAACCCCTTAGGTTCCACAGTGAGTATAACCAGCACACTTCACTGCATAAACAAACTGATTTTACTTTTGTGGGTTTACCATCAACGTGAAAGAGGGGCAGATGTGCCAAATGAAGTAAACACTTAGGCCCCTTTCACACGGTCGGAACGTTCAGATCCGCCTGTCCATGTTAGTCTATGGAGCGTCGGATGTCAGCGGAGACATCTCCGCTGACATCCGACCCGGTCCGATCCGCCAAAAGCAGACGTATGGCTCTACGTCCAGATCCGTCGCTGGCGGATCGGATCGGGTGAGATCTGATGAAAACGGACACACTGTCCGTTTTCATCCGATCTCTCCATAGAGACCAGCGGCGCTCGCAAGCCCCTCCCTGCTCAGTGAGCGGAGAGGGACTTGTCATCCGCCGGCTCAGCGGAGATCAACGGAGAGATCTCCCACTGAGCCGACGGACAGAGGCGGGCTCCGTGCAAGCGGAGTCCGCCTCGTGTGAAAGGGGCCTTAATTACTGAGATTTTTATTAAGCCAACATTGCTTTTAAAAATATAAACATTTCCTGGCTCTCTCTGGGCGCACTATTTTCAGTTACTGACACAGAACAAGCATGCAGCAAGGGAAGTCAAAGTAAAGTTAGAAATCCTGATATGCATACTTGGGTTCTTGGTCAGTGACAACCAGGCAACTGGAATTTTCAGAGGGAAAGGTCACCAATTTCTCTCAGTACAGGTATCGTTAAAAGCGATGAGCAAATTAAACCAGTTAACCGGTGCCTAGGCAAAAAATAAATAAAAAAATCACTACACCACTGCAATACACGCACAGTTCCATATGGTTTGTCTACTTAAAAACACTCAAAACTTGTTTCAGAACCCTCAAGGTGGCTACAAGACAGACAGAACATTACAAATTATACATAAACTTTAAAGTAAAAGCCCAGTTAAATACTAAGCTTAAGGCCCCATGTACACGGGACACTGCTAAACTCATTCAATGTTATCCTATGTGACCATGTACACAGTCTCGTTAATTGCCGTTCTTAGGCAGTTGCGTTTAACAGCGTTTCTTTGAAAGCAAACAAAATGGGTTCAGATGCAGAAGTTTCCCCGTGTTTAGCCGCAGTAATAGGACTGGGAGGGACAGCACTGTGGGAGGGACAGCACTGTGAGCCAATCAGGCTGTATTATTTGCCATCAGTCTAACACTGGTCCCTTGCTTGAATGGTGTAGAAAGCAGTGTTAACAGTTACGACCTCTGTAGCATGCCAATGCTAGTTCTTGGTCCCATGAAGAGACTGGAGCAGGTCAGCACACAGTCCAGATCACAAGACCAGCTGGACAATTACAAATCTTTTTACAGGTAAGAAAGAGTATGTATTTCAACTCTGCTGGCAACTGGAGATCAGCTTTAAGTTTAGGATTTGCTATGGTGTGTGCTATATACCATGCACTTTTTGCAAGATATTACACATAGTCCTCTTAGAAAAGTGTTAGGTACTTGGCATAATGCTTATTGTGACATATTTCGGTCCCATGTCCCTAATTTGCTTTAGGCCCCAGAGTCTAATTGAGACTACCCAGGTACATATAACTAATAAAATGTTTACTTCCTGTACTCTTTACGTTTACAGAAAAGTAAGCTACTGAACAAAACTGCTTGCGTATTTCACCTATAGATAAATTACCGGCAAACATGGAAATGGTTTTCATTTCAGCAATGACACTACAGGGAGGAAAAATCAGATCAACTGTATATTGTTCAGTGCAAGCCTTGATAAATTTGCAAGGTTCTCCTTGCTGCAGTAGCACCGATTGTCTCATGTGCTGGCTGACCTTGTCTGAGGACAGCAAATCTGCACAGATCAAAGTCACAATCTGACGTCTGCAGATTGAGATTGGAAGATAGGTTTGATAAAACACAAACGTCTGTCTTATCACATGTGTGAAGCTTGCAAGGCTTCACAATATTTGTTCTGTTACATTTAATGTTCTCTCCTGGTCATCCGCTAGTCATCCGCTAGTAATTTTATGGACATTAAAATACACACTCTAAAGAGCTGGAAAGATATATTAGATTAGTTGGATATTAAAAACTGCAACTGTGTTATTGCACAGTATACTACACTGACGCGTGTAGCTATAACCAATGTGTGACATGTATACGACTGTGTATGCGAGTGATGCAGCACACGTGTGACATGCCACCAATTCAGGAATCAGGTGGCATGTCACAAAATGTCAGCAATCTTTTTCCCTTTGATCACACCTGCTCCATACTAACAGCAAGTGGCAGGTCCTGGTAGTGTGAAATCAAGCCAAGACAGTAGATCTCACAGATAATCTCTCCCATAGACTCTATGCAAACTGCTAAAACCCTCTAACACTTTCAGCAAACATCTGATTCACACCTATGCCTTTTTAGTGCTTTTTGCATATTTGCCCTACAGTCCATTTAACATGGTTTCCTATGGAACACGTTCTGTAGTGCAAATATGCAAAAAGCACTAAAAAAGCATAGGTGTGAATCAGGCCTAAAAAATAGGATTTTTTCGTCATACTTACCTATAAAATACTTTTGAGTACATTATGGGACACAGAGTTAGGCTAATATTCATTACCTACTGA
The DNA here is from genome assembly GCA_028564925.1 of Lithobates sylvaticus. Classification (NCBI taxonomy): domain Eukaryota; kingdom Metazoa; phylum Chordata; class Amphibia; order Anura; family Ranidae; genus Lithobates; species Lithobates sylvaticus. The sequence continues at coordinate 528,267,794 of CM053027.1, forward strand.
GTTATACGCCATCTCTAGGGGAATAGACACTGGTAGACAAAGCGGATTTTCTTGGATGGTTTTTCCGACGGAATTCCGCTCAAGCTTGGCTTGCATACACACAGTCACTCAAAAATGTATGGAACTTTCGACCGTCAAGAACGCAGTGATGTACAACACTATGACGAGCCGAGAAAATTAAGTTCAATGCTTCCGAGCATGCGTCGAATTGTTTCCAAGCATGCGTAGGAATTTTGTGCGTCGGAATTGCTACAGACGATCGGAATTTCCGATCTAAAAATTGAGAACATGCTCTGAATCTTTTGCTGGCTGGAATTCGGCCATGGGACCAATGGTGGACCCAATTGGCACTGGAAGCCTTGGATGCTGCCTGCCCCTTCTTGGGTCCTTTTGGTAAAACAAAAAAGGAGTCTGATCCTCGGATCTCCGCAGATCTAGATAAATAAATCTCGACTGCCTGGACAACATCCAAGGAATGCAGTCGTCTTTCTTCCGCTGAATGAGGCTGAGAGAAAAAAAAAGGCAAAATAATGTCCTGATTTAAATGAAATGCTTACACCACTTTTGGCAAAAAGGATGGAACAGGTCGTAACACGACCCTGTCGTGGTGAAGGATCAAGTATGGTTCCCTGCACGAAAGGGCCGCCAACTCCAACACCCTTCTAGCCGAGGTGATGACCATCAGGAAGGTTAGCTTGTGTGACAGCAAGTCTAATAGAATTTCCTCGATAGGCTCAAAAGGTTGTTTCTGCAACACAGACAGCACCAAGTTCAAGTCCCAAGAACACATAGGTGACCTAATGGGGGGGAAGCAAACAAGTTGCCCCCTGCATAAAGGTTCGGACCAGCGAATGGGAGGCTAAAGGCCTTTGGAAGAATACAGACAGGGCCGAAATCTGACCTCTGATTGTACTCAAAGCCAATCTGATTCCCACAGCTGACTGTAGAAGAGAGAGAAAATTCTCCCAATCACGTATTTCCGAGGATGCCATTTTCTGGCTTCACACCAAGCAATAAAGTCTTCCAGACCTTATGACAGAGCTTCCTAGTGACAGCTTTTCTAGCATTCACTAGGGTAGACACCACTGGTCCCGAGATGCCACGGTCCTTCAACACCCTGGCTTCAATAGCTATGCCATCAAATTTAGAGACTAAATTGGAGTGGAAATAGGACCTTGATACAGTAGAGGGCAGGCTGTCTGACCTGATCCTTTACTGAATAGCTGAACTGGTCAAAGAAAAGGAAGCCTTTAATAATGACTCCGGCTTCTTGTCAACAGGGTCTTTCAAGCCCATTGCATTATCCACCGGACAAGTTAAGTTCTTGTTTACTGAAGAGACTGCTGCATTTACAGCTGGCATGCTCCACTTCTTAATGAACCTTTCATCCGTGGGTGACCCGCAATTCCTAGCATTACACCACGAGTACAAGGTTTTCCCCCTTCCCCCTTTCCCATAATGGTATATGACCGAATTTTTATACCCATTTTTTATTATATTTTTTATTGTAGATCTACCATGTGCCTGCTCCTGACTAGTGGTTCACACACCACGAAACGCGTAGAGACAAAATATGCCATGTATTGTACCAATCATGTGGTCAATTACATTTTTCATAATCATGTTTATCCATATCAGCAGTATTAAATCCAAAAGCAAAAATATAATTCAATGCAGCTTACCAATCATTAACTGGTTCCCGAGCGGTATATTTTATGATGGCTGGACGGGACTGCTCTTGTTCAGGGAGGACATCATATGACCTCCTCCCATTCTTGGCGCGCAGTACAGCGATCGGTGGTGAGCCGTTTCCCTCAGGGACAGTGCATCAACGTAAAGGGTAAAGAGCCAATAATGTTGGCTCTTTACCACATAATTAGCTGCGTCCAATCACAGTTGATCACATGTACACAAATGCCAGTTATCAGAATTTCCTTTCCTCAGTGCTGTTACCGTCTGAGAAAAGGAAAGCCGATTAATGGCTTTTGTGACTGGGAACATTTACACTGATAAATAACATCAGTGCAGCCTCATCAGTGAAGTTTATTCGTGCCGCCTCATCAGTGCAGCTTATCCGTGCCGCCTCATCAGTGCAGCTTATCCGTGCCGCCTCATCAGTGCAGCTTATCCGTGCCGCCTCATCAGTGCCGCCTCATCAGTGCCCACCAGTGCAGCATCATCAGTGAAGAAGAAAAATTACTTGTATGCAAAAATTGTATAACAAATTAAGAAAAGGGGTTCTTTTCCCAAATTTTTGGTCTTTTTTTTCTTTGTTTAGCAAAAAATAAAAAAAATAAACTAGTGGTTAAATACCATCAAAAGAAAGCAGTTTCAAAAAAAAAAAGCTAAAAATGTAATTTAGTTTCAGTGTTGCATGGTCACGCAATTGTCATTCAAAATGCAACATCATTAAAAGTTAAAAATTGGCCTTGACAGGAAGGGGGTAAAAATGTATGATATTGAGTCAGTTAAAGGAGAATTATGGTCAAAGCTTTTGGCCACGATTCTCTTGTGGGTCACTGAAACGCACCTGATTGAGTCATTGCTGTCAACTATGAGCGGACCGAGAATGGGGCGATCAGCGGCTGTGTGACCACTCAATTCTCAGGCTTAGGACAGCTGCAGCATCAGACCGATACTGCAAAGACGGCAGGAGGGAGGTGAGTATGTGTGCTTTTTTTTCTATTCCCACACTTCTCCTTTAAATGTGGTGGCTGCACAAGTTATTTTTTTTTTTTGTTTAAGCCTTTTTAGCCTTTATTTTCACCTGGTGACCTGGCCAGTAACACAGTTCCTGTCTTAGGTTGTCTTTATGGAGAAGCAACAGAGCCACCTGGACTTCAGCATAATCAGCATGGGGAGAGGGCAGTGTTGGATGCACTCATATTTAGATGAGCTTGATAACAAATTACAGGGTGTCCCCGGGTTACAAACAAGATAGGGACTGTAGGTTTGTTCTTAAAGGGGGATTCCACCCTAAAGTGGAACTCCCGCTTTTCGGAACCCTTCCCCCCTCCGGTGTCACATTTGGCACCTTTCAGGGGGGAGGGGGGTGCAGATACCTGTCTAAGACAGGTATCTGCACCCACTTCCGGGCATAAACTCCCACGGGAGTTTACGTCACCTCCTGTGCGGGCGCGCTGTCTGCCGGGACACACACGTGACCCGGCAGACGGCGCTGAAGATTCTCATTGCGCCGCGCGACTCGCGCATGCGCAGTAGGGAATCGGGAAGTGAAGCCACTTCCTGATTCCCTCACCGAGAATGGCGCCGGCTACAGCAGGGAGCCGAGCGATCGATCGGCCTCTGCTGCCGACACCGCTGGACCCTGGAACAGGTAAGTGTCCATTTTTTAAAAGTCAGCAGCTGCAGTATTTGTAGCTGCTGGCTTTTAAATTTTTTTTTTTTCAGTACAGTCCCGCTTTAAGTTGAATCTGTTTGTAACTCGGAACAGGTACATTTTTTAAGTGTAGCTCCAGCCAAAAAATCTATTTTTACGTTTTTTAGATAACATAGAGAAGGGTTATCACCCCTGAAACATTTGTTTTGCTGTCTGTGCCCCTGTTCAGAAGATTTCACCTCACCTTCTGTCCCAATGACAATTGGATTTTGAAAATTTTGGGTTGTTAGGGAAGCATGGACTGGTGATAAAGCATCAGTGGAGACACCTTTTTCCCATATTAACTCTTACAGGAGTGAATTTCCCTTCCTAGGGTTAGATTTCCTCTCACTTCCTGTTGTCTCCTTTCGTTTGTAAGTAGGAGTCATTTGTAAGTCGGATGTTTGTAAGTAGGGGACCCCCTGTAAAGCCAAACTCCAGATAACACCTTTTAAGCAGTTACAGCAACAGTTTTATTTTCCTTTTGGGATAAAGGTTTTACAAACATGAATTAAAACTGATCACACCCGTCATTGTTAACATGGAACTAAACCCACCAATTTAACTTTTTCCCCAAAACAATTACTTTCAAGGTGTGCTGTGAAGGAAAAGTCAGAGGTGCTTGTGCTCTCAACTGAACTATCAAACCATTAAATGGAAGGAAGAGAGGAAAGATCCCTGGTGCCGCACATCCACTGAGTCCTATGGTGGCAATAAGAGACAACCTCAGCCTGGGCTTTTACCAGGCTGAGTGTACAATATTCTGGATTTGCCTATATTCAGGGATGGTGACAAACTTAACCAAAACCCATTTCAAGAACACTGACAGGAATGGGTAAATTCCCATTCAAAGTTGTCACCACCCAATATGGAAGTCTGCAATCCCAAAGGGAAAGTTCATCTGCATACGCAGAAACTGTTCAGCATTCAAGGACTATATAGACCAGACTGATGTGCTTAGCCAACAGTTTCTGGACAAAGGTTATGCCCATGATAAACTATTGGATGTGAGAGAATCAATAGGCCGAATAGATAGATAGAGAGGCCCTCCTGGCAACAAAGGAAAAACAAGAAGTCACAAGAGACATAACATTTATCACAGGTTTTAATAAACAGTACAAATACCTTGAGAACATTTTTAAAAAGTATTGGCCTATTTTACAAAAAGACCCCACTTTGAGAGAAATTTTACCAAATAGACCCAAGTTCATTTATCGCAGAGCCCCTGGACTTAGAACTAAACTAGTTAAAAATATACCTGATCCACCAATCGACCCAAAACCACCATGTTTGATTTTAAAGGTTTTTACAGGTGTGGGAGGTGCCTACCTTGTAGGAACACCCTGACTGCACCCAGGAAACTGTCCCCTATGTGAGGATTTCAAGGTGAAAGGTTCTCTTTATTGAGATATGCAGGGTCCAAAAGACCTCGCATGTCTCCCTTGTATTCCACTGAACGTTTTGCAAAGCAGATCGCACTGCAAAACATCCTTTCCCGACAAAGCGAGCCGGGGATACCGAGAGCTTGACCCGGAAGGGATGTCAGAGACAAGAAGGGGAGGAGAACGGATGCGTATCTGCTCTTCTCCTTCCCCTCTACCCGCCGGCACCTGCCATGGAGATCCCGGGCCCGCCAATGGGCAAGCGAAGCCCGGGAAGCATGGCGGGAAGCAGCGGCGGGGGAGGGGGAACACCGGTACGGGGAGTGTGTGCAAGCGATCGGGCGGCAGCGGAGCCGCCGAATGTGCTCACCTGACAGGCAGGAGTCTGCCTGTCAGTTTCACACACACAATCCTGGTGGCTGCAGCCCCCGCTAAAAGGGTTTAAACACCTATCGAGTTGATTTTGTTATGTGCCCTGCTGTTGACATTTCTCTTCACTTACTGCCCTCTCACCAAAGTAAAGGGAATTCCCACCTTAGCTGTCAATGGAACATCTGACCCCATGGGAGATCAGCGTCACCTCTTGCTTTGGGCATAGCTCTAAAAACGTTGGACTTGCTCCTAATACAGCGACTGTTAAAATGGTAACTAGGACAAATAGACAAGTGAATCTCACCGGCAAGGACACAAACAGGAATAAAATGTTGCCTTTAAACACACTTTAAATGCAATATTCTCATATCTAACAGAAGTAACAGCTGTACACCTGTACATTGCTATTAGAAAGCACTTTCAGCTGTATCCAAGCAAGCTTCTCCTTTGCAGCAGACCGAAAGCCAGCTTTGTCCTGCAGCAAGAACGTGCAGAGAATTAGCCAAGAGTCTATATGGCTGGCTGGCAGGTCAGTGCAACCATATGCAACTCCTGGAAAAACACATTCCTGAGATTGCCTTCTGAGATCAATAGCCACTAGAGAACACCCCAAAAACAATCAGTCATGTTGTTTTTAAAGCTTCAGAATGTAAAAAAAATAAGGGGATTGCCTGCTACAAGGAATTCCTAGACAAGGATTTATGTGCTGGGAAACTATTTACTAATGTTCTCCTGATTTGGCTTAACCCATTGCTTCACATACTTCCAGGTCTGTCTTCACATGATCCCATTACAGCTCAGTTATTCTAAACACACTGTACTGGCATTGGGGAAACTGGCAGCTATGAGAACAATTACAAGAGAGATTCCTTAGCGGTGCAGACACAATTGTATACATCACTGGGACTTTCAAGCTAGGCCCACTAAATGGATACAGCCCAAAAGCTAGCCATAAGGGTGGGTAGGTACCTGATTATAGTCGACAGACAGTGGACATCTGCCCAATACGTGTCTGCAGGGAGAGTACAGAGGCTTGCTGAAATCTTCCCCAACTACAGGCAGATTCAGAACATGCACAGCAACAATTCCTTTATTTACAGTTGTGCTCATAAGTTTACATACCCTGGCAGAATTTGTGATTTCTTGGCCGTTTTTCAGAGAACATAAATGATAACACAAACACATTTTTCACTCGTGGTTAGTGTTTGGGTGAAGCCATTTATTATCAATCATGTTTACTCTTTTTAAACCATAAAGTCAACAAAACTACCCAAATGACCCTGATCAAAAGTTTACATACCCTGGTGATTTTGGCGTGATAACATGCACACAAGTTGACACAAAGAGGTTTGAATGGCTATTATTATTATTATTATACAGGATTTATATAGCGCCAACATTTTGCGCAGCGCTTTACAACATAAGGGTAGACAGTACAATTACAATACAAATCAATACAGGAGGGATCAGAGGGCCCTGCTCGTTAGAGCTTACAATCTAGAAGGGAGGGTCAATTGGAACAAAAGGTAATACTGTGGGGGGATGAGCTGATGGAGAAAATGAAAATACGGTTGTTGTTAGGTGTGGGTAGGATATGCTTCTCTGAAGAGAAGGGTTTTCAGGGATCGTCTAAAAGCTAATAAAGTAGGAGATAAGCGGACAGATTGGGGTAAGGCATTCCATAAGATTGGAGAGGCTCTGGAAAAGTCCTGGAGGCGACCATGGGAGGAAGTGATGAGGGAGCTAGAGAGCAGGAGGTCTTGAGAGGAACGAAGAGAACGAGTAGGTTGGTATTTACAGACTAGGCTAGTGATGTAGCTGGGGGATAAATTGTGGATGGCTTTGTACGTAGTTGTTAGTATTTTGAATTTAATTCTTTGGCCGAGTGGAAGCCAGTGGAGGGATTGACAGAGAGGAGTGGCAGACACAGAGTGATTGGTAAGGTGGATGAGTCTGGCAGCAGCATTCATGATGGATTGCAGAGGTGATAGACTATGTAGAGGTAAGCCAATGAGAAGTGAGTTGCAGTAGTCGAGGCGAGAGATGACAAACGAGTGAATTAAGAGCTTTGTTGTGTCATTGGTTAGAAAGGGGCGTATTTTGGCGATGTTGCGGAGATGGAGGCGGCAGGATTTGGACAGCGATTGGATGTGTTGCTTGAAGGAGAGTTCAGAGTCCAGCACTACACCTAGAACCTTGGCATGTGGGGATGGGCTGATAGTTGTGCCATCGATTTTGACAGAGAGATCAGGGGAAGGGGCATATGGGGGTGGAAAAATTATAAGTTCGGTTTTTTGGTAGATTGAGTTTGAGGAAGTGGTGTGACATCCAGACGGATATATCTGATAGTAGATTAGCGATACGTGAGGAGACAGAGGGAGTGAGCTGAGGGGTAGAGAAATAGATTTGAGTGTCGTCAGCGTAGAGGTGGTATTGGAAGCCATGGGAGGCTATCAGTTGACCCAGGGAGGAGGCGTAGATAGAAAATAGAAGAGGTCCAAGAACAGAACCTTGGGGGACCCCAACAGAGAAAGGAAGAGGAGAGGAGGATGTAGAGTTGTAAGAAACGCTAAAGGTGCGGTTGGATAAGTAGGAAGAGAACCAGCGAAGAGTACAGTCACGGAGACCAAAGGTGTAGAGTTTTTTGAGGAGGAGGGGGTGGTCAACCGTATCAAAGGCAGCAGAGAGGTCCAGGAGTGGGAGTACAGAATAGTGTCGATTGGTTTTGGCCGTTAGTAGATCATTTGTTAGTTTTAGGAGAGCAGTTTCTGTGGAGTGTTGAGGACGAAATCCAGACTGAAGGGGATCAAGAAGACTATTATCAGCGAGGTGGATGCTCAGTCGGTTGTAGACCAGACGTTCAAGGAGTTTGGATAAGAAGGGGAGCAAGGAGATGGGGCGTAGGTTGTTAAGATTGGATGGGTCCAGTGAGGGCTTTTTAAGTATGGGTCTGACAAGTGCATGTTTTAGAGAGTTGGGGAAGATGCCAGAAGAGAGGGAAAGATTGAAGATGTGGGTTAGAGAGTGTAGCATAGAGCCAGAGGGTGAACGTAGCATTTGTGAGGGAACAGGATCCAGAGGGCAGGTGGTAAGGTGGACATTATCAAGTAGTTTAGCAACTTCATCTATAGTGGTGGGGTTGAAAGAGGGAAGTAATGATTGTGCCTGTGGGCATGAAGTGTAAAGTGTGGGGGGTATCAGAACAGTAGAGATCTCTGCGCGAATTGTATCAATCTTCTGTTTGAAGTGATACCCTATTAAAATGTAACCATCCTCACCTGTGATCTGTTTGCTTGTAATTAGTGGGGTTATCCAAGACCTCTACTGGTTAAAATGCTTTACTATAAAAGACAGCGTGACCATATTGCAGAAGGACAGGGAAATGGGAAAAAACATTTATGAAGGTACTAGGGTATCTATAGGGTATCTATATACCCAGATTTTTCACCAGAACTGCAGAGATGGAGGGCCAAGGTTTTGGAAATCAAACGTATAACTACAACATCCGAAAGTCTCCTATGCCTTGTTATACCAAGCAAGATTGCGGGTGACCGCTATGGGGGAGACTGTTTTTTGATTTCCCGGAGGAGGTGGAGGGGTGGTTGGCATCCCATGAAAGGAAAAATTATAGAAGAACTATAAAACGGCGCTTTAAAGAAAAAAAAAAAAAAGTATAGCTGAAGAGACAATAGCCTCTTTAAACTGTCAATTTGAATATAACAATGTTATCTAACACCATTGTATGAAAACAGCATTCGTTTGAGCATTCTACTCAAACCAGAAGACTGACAGTAATCTGATCAACTAACTTGTAATATTGTCCCATGTAATGTTATGTCTGATGTTTAAAAAAAAAAAAAAAATCATATTTTAACAAACGCAACACACTGTACGGACGATCCAGGGGCACAGTTGAACATTTATTTGCACACTAAGGAGTTGGGTCGGGGGGGGGGGTCGCATTTAGGCTAGAGGGATAATGTGTAAAAGGCCTTCTTCAAAGTTAATGGGGGGAGGTTATACACAAAGGAAATAAGATTTGTTATCTTGAGCACATGGGAAGGTCAACTTTGGAAGCCCCCAGAGGTTCCAAAAGGGTGGTGAGTGAATTCGGACTGAGACACGGAGGGTGTGTGAGGTATGAAAGGGGTATGTGGGGATGTATGAGGAATACATTTATCTCAAATAGGAATTATTTTGTCACTAAAGTATCACAGAAGAAAAACAATAAGAATAGGTATTGGTTAACAAAGAAAGATCACACAAAGTATATGGAAATCACACAATTTGGAGTGGATATTTTGACTTATATGCATTTGTTGTACACTAAATGGTTAATCCTATGCAGGTAAAAAAAATTATTATATGTTCTTGGAACATCCGGGGGTTGGGAAGTTCTGCCAAAAAGACAGTAGCTCTTTCTGAAGCAAAAATGTATGGGGTGGGATTACTTTGCCTACAGGAGACGCTTACTCATGTCTCTATACCGCATCTGGGCTGGGGAGAATTTCGAGCTCAGTACCACTCAGTTCACATCTCCTACTCTAGGGGGGTGAGTATCCTGATCAGGTCTGGGGTAATGTTCACCTGCAGGCAAATTAAGACTGATGAACTAGGAAGCTACATTTTTATGTATTATACTATAGAGAACAGAACCATGTGCTGGCCAATTTATATGTTCCTCCTCCTTTTGACACTTTTGTATAGGTTGGTGGAGTTTGTTCTGGATAAACCTGGTGTGCCGATTATTGTCATGGGTGATTTCAACATGGTTTTGTACCGGAAGGTGGATAGGTTTCACCATGGGACACAGACAGGTGCTACAGTTGACTATCGATTGTCCCTATTTCTAAGAGGCCGGACTAATAGATATATGGAGTGCACAGAATCCTGACAGTACCTATGTTTTTCCAGGACACACTCCACTCTTTCTAGAATTGATATGGTTCTTGGGAATGGAGGAGGCACTGCAGGTGATAAAAAATGTAAGTTACATGCCAAGAGGTCTTTCGGACCACTCCCCAGTGACAGTATCGAAAGAGGTGAGGGAGAGTTCTCGACCCTGGGAGTGGAAAATAATCCCTTTTTTTACTCCCCTATGGGAGAATAGAAACTTGGGCGAAATTCAGAAGATGGGGACAATTAAGGAATGGGAAAGATGCGGAATAAAGTTTATTAGCCAGATTTACAAGGATGATATTCCGAAATCTTTTCAGGAATTGAGGGAATATACAATTTCGAATAAATCCTTTTTTAGGTACCCGCAGGTCAGGCATCCTCTGGGAGGCACAGTTTAGAAAGAGGGCACTTGAATGGAGCAAGGATTCCTTTGCTCCAGAAGGCAATTAATGCAACCACCCTAAAAGGCCTTATTTCGAGCTTATATCTGCATATACTTAAGGGGAGCCTGGAAGGGATAGGGGCCCCACCAAGAGGAGATGGGAACAAGACGTAGGAACTATAGCAGAAGAGCAATGGAGTAGAATCCTTGAATTGAGCCCCTTGGTCTCACTTTCCCCCTCCCAAAAGATGTCACACCTGTTTCTGTTATACAGAGCATATTATACTCAATTACTTTTTTCATTTAGCTGTAGATCAGATGCTAGCTATCCACAATGTGGGGAAGTGGAAGGCATTTTAATTCACATGTTTTGGAGGTGTCCAAAGCCATTGCGGTACTGGAAGGAGGTATCCGGAGTTATGTTAGGTATTCAGACCTCCAAATCCGGATGCAAGTCTTTGTGTACTGGGGTTGGTAGAGGGGGATGGAAACCCCGGATTGCAATCCTCAGGTGTTTATTTCAGGAAAGGAAATTGATAGCACAAAGGAGGCAATCGGTCTTACCCCCATCCTGCATAGAATGGGAGCGAGGCATGAATGAGACAATTTGGAAGGAAAAGTCTGTATATGTCAGACAAAACTGTTTAAAGAAATATGAAGAGATCTGTAAACCCTGAAATCCCAAATAACTGAAAAATGTATTGCGAATATGTCTCTCTCTCATCTCTTTTGTATATGTGTATATGTGTATATTAAATGGGATGGGGAGGGGATAAGAAGCGTTTTGTATGTTAAGATGTTTAATGAGAAAAATAATTTCCAATAAAGATTATAAAGTTGAAAAAAAAAAAAAAATTCAGTCACAACTGCCAGGAAAATTGTCTGGGATGCAAAGAAAAACCCAAATAACTTCAGGTGAAATACAGGACTCTCTAAAAACATGTGGTGTGGATGTTTTAAGATGCACAATAAGGAGGCACTTGAAGAAAGATGGGCTGCATGGTCGAGTCACCAGAAGAAAGCCATTACTATGCAAATGCCACAAAGTATCCCGATTACAATATGCCAAACAGCACAGAGACAAGCCTCAAACCTTCTGGCATAAAGTCATTTGGAGTGATGAGACCAAAATTTTGCTTTTTGGCCACAACCATAAATGCTACATTTGGAGAGGAGTCAACAAGGTCTATGATGAGAAGTGGATCACTAATGTTTTGGGGATGTGTGAGCTACAAAGGCACAGGAAATTTGGTCAAAATCGTTGGCAAGATGAATGCTGTGTATTATCAAAAAATACTGGAGGAACATTTGCATTCATCAGCCAGGAAGCCGCGCATGGGACGTACCTGGACATTCCAACATGACAATGATCCAAAACACAAGGCCAAGTCGACCTGTCATTGGCTACAGCAGAATAAAGTGAAGGTTCTGGAGTGGCCATCTCAGTCTTCTGACCTCAATATCATTGAGCCACTCTGGGGAGATCTCAAAACGTGCAGTTCATGCAAGATAGCCCAAGAATTTACAGGAACTGGAGGCTTTTTGCCAAGAGGAATGGGTAGCTTTACCATCTGAGAAGATAAAGAGCCTCACCCACAAATAACACAAAATACTTCAAGATGTCATTGATGTTAAAGGGGGCAATACACAGTATTAACAACTAGGGTATGTAAACTTTTGATCAGGGTCATTTGGGTAGTTTGTTCCCATTATGATTTAAAAAGCGTAAACACAGTTGATTGATAATAAATGGCTTCAGCCAAACACTAACCATGAGTGAAAGAAAAGTTTTTGTGTTATTCATATTCTCTGAAAAAAAGAAATTATAAATTCTGCCAGGGTATGTAAACTTCCGAGCACAACTTTACACATGCATACCTTGCCCCATTAACCCATCCTCACAAATAACCATTGAAAATATTCATAGCATTACTATCAATATATCCACTACAAAAGCCTAGGTCTTTTGTTTAGCAAGAAAAAAGGTTTGTATACCCATAAGTGCAAATAATGCAATACGCCAAGCACTTTCAATGGACAATGACCTTTTAACTGCTAAAACCAACGGCCACTATTCCATACTCATACTTCTCCTGGTTCTCCTCCTACCTATCTCAGCGCACTTTCACTGTCACTTACAACTCCATCTCCTCCGCTCCCCTTCCTCTTTCTGTTGGGGTACCCCAAGGTACCGTCCTTGGGCCCCTCCTATTCTCTCTCTATACCTCTTACCTGGGCCAGTTGATAACCTCCCATGGTTTACAATACCACCTCTATGCCGACGACACCCAGATCTATCTCTCCACTCCTCAACTGACCCCCTCGATCTCCTCACAGATCTCAAACTTACTGAATGACATATCAGTATGGATGTCACACCACTTCCTCAAACTCAATCTTTCTAAAACTGAGCTTGTTATATTTCCTCCTTCACGATCCCCCCCCCCCCCCCCCCCCGTGACTTCACCATTAATATCAACACAACCATTGGTCCCTCCACACATGCCAGGGTCCTGGGTGTAATCCTTGACTCTGACCTCTCTTTCAGCCCCCATATCCAATTACTGGCTAAATCCTGCCACCTTCACCTCCGCAATATCTCCAGAATTCGACCCTTCCTGACTAATGACACCACAAAGCAACTCATTCACTCCCTGATTATTTCCCGCCTTGACTACTGCAACTCCCTCCTTAATGGCCTACCCTTAAGCAGGCTATCCCCCCTTCAATCAATTATGAATGCTGCTGCTAGACTAATCCATCTCACTAATAGATCTGTGACTGCCGCCCCTCTTTGCCAATCCCTTCACTGGCTTCCCCTACCCCACCGTATAAAAGTCAAAATGCTAACCATAACATACAAAGCCATCCACAACATCGCCCCCATCTACATCACCAACCTCATCTGCAGATATCGCCCAAATCGTACCCTCCGCTCCTCCCAGGACCTCCTGATTTCTAGCTCCCTTGTTACCTCCTCCCATGCTCACCTTCAAGACTTCTCCAGAGCATCTCCCATCCTCTGGAACTCCCTGCCCCAGTCTGTCCAATCAGCCCCTACCCTGGCCACCTTTAGGAGATCCCTGAAATCTAATTTATTCAGGGAAGCCTATCCCACACCCACCTAACAACAACTGTCCCCGAGCCACCCCCATCAAATCATTCTCTGCAGCTATTACCTTTTGTACCACCACCCCCTCTCCCTTTAGAATGTAAGCTCTACGAGCAGGCCCCTCCTGTACCTTTTGTATTGAACTGTACTGTAATTGTGTTGTCCCCCTATACATTGTAAAGCGCTGCGTAAACTGTTGGCGCTATATAAATCGTGTATAATAATAACTTTCAAAGTTAGGTAAAGATCTTATAGGCTTAAACCTTAAATGTACAATGCAAAGCATGTAAAATACAATATATTTGCACACTCAAACATAATTGTTAACCACTTCATTACCGGCCTATAGTCATATGACGCCCAAAAGGTGGATCTACCATCCTGGGTGGGCGTCATATGACGTCCTCGCATTCCCGGCCGCCTGGGGGGCGCGCGCCATTGCTCGGGACACGGTGCGAGTGCCCGGTGGCCGCGATGTCCGCCGGGCACCCGCGATTGCCCGTTAAAACAACGGGACCGTGCGGGACCGTGGAGCTGTGTGTGTAAACACACAGCTCCACGTCCTGTCAGTGCAGAGGAGACCGATCATGTGATCCCAGTACGGAGGAACACATGATCGGTCTCCTCCCCTTGAGTCCCCTCCCCCCACAGTTAGAATCACTCCTATAAGGGAACACATTAACCCCTGCAGCGCCCCCTAGAGTTAACCCCTTCTCTGTCAGTCACATTTACACAGTAATCATTGCAATTTTATAGCAACGATCGCTGTGTAAATGTGAATGGTTCCAAAAATGTGTCAAAAGTGTCCGAAGTGTCCGCCGCAATGTCGCAGTCACGAAAAAAAAAAAAAAAAAAAAAAAAAAAAAAAAAAAAAAAATCGCAGATCGCCACCATTACTAGTAAAAAAAAAAAAAAAAATTCAATAAATCTATCCCCTATTTTGTAGACGCTATAACTTTTGCGCAAACCGATCAATATACGCTTATTGCGATTTTTTTTACCAAAAATATGTAGAAGAATACGTATCGGCCTAAACTGAGGAAAAAAATCGTTTTTTTTTTTTTAAAAATGGGATATTTATTATAGCAAAAAGTAAAAAATATTGTGTTTTTTTTCAAAATTGTCGCTATTCTTTTGTTTATAGCGAAAAAAATAAAAACCGCAGAGGTGATCAAATACCACCAAAAGAAAGCTCTATTTGTCGGAAAAAAAGGACGTCAATTTTGTTTGGGTGTAATGTCGCACAACCGCGCAATTGTTAGTTAAAGCGACGCAGTGCCGAATCGCAAAAAGTGCTCTGGTAAGGAAGGGTGTTTAAAAGCCCTGTATTGCAGTGGTTAAAGGCTCAAAAACATCCAAAATTAGAGGCACGCATGCATGTCATAATGTGGTATAGCATTAAACAGTGAGTTGACATGTATCCACAAGCCAAATGGTCACTATAAAATAATAGCGATTCCACTAAGATACAGGATTTAATTTCCCAGTAAGCAACGAAAACTATATTCTTTACAATATTATTTTCAATGCTTACAGGGAAATAAAATCCTGCATCCTAAAAATTTGTGGAATTCATAGGAATGATATGAATGTTTACAATGGTGATTTCTCAGGACATTGTGAGGGTATGCAGGTTGGATTTTATTGGAGATAGGTATACCTATATGATTTTAAGATTTGTAGAGTAAATGCTTTTTTAGGGGCCGTGGCTGGTGCCAAGTCCTGCTGGAAAATGAAATCAGCATCTTCAGCTGGTCAGCAGATGGAAGCATGAAGTGCTCTAGAATTAGAGGGATGCGCTGACTTTGGACTTGATAAAACACAGTGCACCAACACCAGCAGATGACATGGCTCCCCAAATCATCACGGCCTGTGAAAAATGTTGCATTTCAATTGGAAATCAAGGTCCCAGAGTCTGGAGGAAGAGTGGAGAGGCACAGAATCCAAGTCGCATGAGATCCAGTGTGAAGTTTCCACAGTCAGTGATGATTTTGGGAGCCATGTCACCTGCTGGTGTTGGCCCAGAAAAAATGCCCATGAAGACTCATGGGATGTATAACATGTCAGCATAGGCCAGAGACCAAGAAGCAACTTAAGAAATGTTAAACAACCAAAAAAAGGTTTAACCACTTAAGCCCTGGAAGGATTTCCCCCCTTAATGACCAGGCCCTTTTTTGCGATACGGCACTGCGTCGCATTAACTGACAATTGCGCGGTTCGTGCAACGCTGTAACAAAATTGACGTCCTTTTTCCCCCACAAGCTTTTCTTTTGGTGCCATTTGATCACCTCTGCATTTTTTTTTTTTGCACTATAAACAAAAAAGGGGTAGGCAATTTTGAAAAAAAAGCAATTTTTTTACTTTTTGTTATAATAAAATATCCCCCCCAAAAAATATAAAAAAAACAAAATGTCTTCCACAGAAAATCGCAATAAGCGTATATTGATTGGTTTGCGCAAAGGTTATAGCGTCTACAAAATAGGGGATAGATTTATGGCATTTTTATAAAAAAAAGTTTTCTACTAGCAATGGCGACAATCTGCGATTTTTAGCAGGACTGCGGTGGACAGATTGGACACTTTACCTCTTACAATGGTGCCAGCCTTGCTTCATAGCCCCTCTCCTTTACAGTCAGAGTCCTTCCTTACTTCCGTGTCCCTACTTAAGAGCATCAGTTCGCCCCTTTATTTCACTGTCCCCTCTTACATCAATTCCCACTTACATCAGTGTCTCTTACATTCAGAGCCTCCCTTGCATCAATTCCTCATGTTACATCGGTGTCCACCCTTACATCAGTTCCCCCATTATATCAGTGTCTCCCTTTACAATAGTGCCTTCTTTGCATTAGAGCTTACCCCTTACAATTGTGCCCTCTTAGACCCCATTCACACTGAGGTGTTTTTCAGGCACTTTTGGGCTAAAAAGAGCGCATGTAAAGCGCCTGAAAATGTCCCCCCCGCAGTCACAGTGTAAAAGCTGGAGGGCTTTCACACTAAGGCGATGCGCTGGCAGAACGTTAAAAAAACTCCTGCAAGCAGCATCTTTGGAGCGGTGAAGGAGCGGTGTATACACTGCTCCTAAACCACTCCTGCCCATTGAAATGAATGGGCACCACTGCTGCGGCGCTTTGCGGGCCATTTAAATACTTTTTCGACCGCTAGCGGGGGTTAAAAGAGCAGACGCAGCGTGAAAGGGGCCTTACATACGTGTTCCTTACATCAGATTATCTCCCCTTTAGATCAATGCAACCCCCCTTACATCAATCGGACCCCCAAAATCTGTGTGCCCCCTTCTATCAGTGTGCCCCCTCAATTCTTGTCACTGTCAGAGGCAGCTCAAAGATAGTTTGTGTGTGAGTTGGGGGGGGGGGGGGCTTGTGGTCATGTACTTATAGAGCCCAGGGGATGTGCTTTCTTTCCAGGCACAGTCCTGCTTGCTGAGGCTCCTGTAACTACACTGAAAACTTTGGGATCCCCAGGGACAGACCATAGCCGACACAAGTAGCGTGGCGGGGCGCATGTGTCTGCCCAAGCACAGCATAGCATGTGGCATCTGAGCAATGTTCTTCTCCTGCATTAGGCTCTCACACTCCTCTGCCTCTCCAGAGCTCTCCATGGGACAGGTCACTGGTGCTGACTGAACCTATTCGACAGGACATCGGCACAGGAGCTAATAGGGGAAGGGGGGGGCATGTTCTCCTGAATACACTGTATCAACCCCATTCTCCTATTGCTCCGATCCCCCTCCAAACACCTGCTGACATTCAAGTGCCTTGCACCCTCACTGCTGTCCTCCCTCAGGCTCCCCATTGATCCCATGCTGCACTGACAGGAAGGAGTGGGAGACAGAACACAACTGGCACCTTCTCATGGCTCTCTCCTTCTCCCTCCCAGCGCTGGGCTGACAGGAGTAGTGATGATGTTCTCTCTAGTCGCGTCAGCTGTGGTGCCCCTCCCAGTGTGGCGCCTGGGGCATGTGCCTCCCCCCCTCCCAGTTTCAGCCCTGACTGGGAGAAGCCCTCCACCCCCGAGTTAGGATCCGGATATGTTTAGTTAGTGCCTGGATTGCAAGGATTTATTTTTTGTTTTGTTTTTTATTTTCCATGCAACCATGGTGCGTGCCAGATATTACCTGCAGAAGATGACACCTGCAGATGCTGTGGAAGCTTACCTATCAACTTTTGAAAGAGTCGCTGTTCGAGAAAAATGGCAAAAAGAGCAATGGGCAGGACTGCTAGCGCCATTTCTGACAGGAGAACCCCCAAAGGCCTATTATGACCTGTAACCGGATGCTGCCCAGGCTTATGAGGCTGAGATGCTTGCACACCTGGGTGTCACCATTGCAGTCCAGGCTTACCTGCAATGCATCGGTGGTCATACAGTACTGACAGGCCACCCCTCTCCCAAATGTTTGACTTGATACACCTCACCAAGAAGTGGCTGCAGCCAGAGACTTTGGCAGGCCCTAACATTGTGGAGCATGTGGTCATGGACCGGCATTTGCATGCGCTCCCTGCCACTGTGAGGAAGCGGGTCAGCTGGTGGACCTGGTGGAGAGATATACTGCTGCTGAGAAATTATTGAACTCATCCGTGCCCTGCCCCAGTGTCGCTAGGGGTGAAAAACCACCAGGAGGATCGAGTAAGACTGTTCCGGGGTTCAAGGGCGTGGGGAAAATTTGCAAGACTGTTGCTACAGATAATGAGACTATGGGCTCAGGACCTGGAGACTAGCCAAATAGGTCAGGAAGGTCTCTGAGGCCATTTAGAGTACTGGGTACAGAACACAAAATGTTATCGCTGCCATGCGTTAGCGGCAATATGACCTAACGGTTCCCTAAATGATGAACCGATGCAATGTGATAATGCTTATTCGAAAAAACGCATGTCTTTTTGCACAGGTGGCATGTACTGCATCTTGTCAGGGACCCGTAGAAAAACAAATGTGTATGATTTCTGTTGATGGAAAGCCAGTCACTGCTGTTAGATTCCGGTAAACTACAAAGTTTACCAGCCAGGGAAAAGGAAACCAGAGCAAGTCTATCACGTTAATCTCTTGAAACCTTCGAAGGACAGAAAGACTTTACTGGCAGTGCCAACCCCCCCTCCCCAAAAGGACATGGCCCCCGTGACACCTGAGGTACCCATAACAGAAACCTTGTCAGTGGCCCAACAAAAGGACATTAAAAGGGTTTGCAAGTAAGAAGAGAGACTTTTCCTCTCACCTATCCAGACAGACCAGTGTTATACAGCATGACAATACGCAGCTGCCTATTTGGACAATCATCATCCACAGCCCAGATTGGGAATCTCGTTTGACCTGGGTGCAAGCAGTAGTAGATTCCCTTAAGAATGCAGGACTCATGGCCAACCCAAAAAGTGTGCCATAGGCTTGGAGGAGGCCAAATACCTTGGCTACATTGTATTGTAGTGTGTATCTCTGCGCCTGCCTAGTATGTAGTATGTAATAAAATGGTCTAATACTGCGGCAAACACTGATAGGAGATTTCGGGTCCAAAAGATATGCAAGATAAAGAGGTAGTGCTGCGCTGTATATTAAGCTAAAGAGACTGAATATATAGGTGCAAATATAAAGTGCTTCAAAGAACAGGTTTACTTGCGCTAGCAGGTGGCAATAGCCTTAAAATTGTTACCGTGACTGAAAGTGCATAGTGTACATGAATAAATAAAGTGAAAGCACTATAAACCAAATCCAATAAATTATATCTTCATACATAAAAATTCATTAAATAGAAGGTGGAAGTAAATAAAATAAAGTAAAATCGCTCCAGTGAAGTTGTTCCAATAAAATCGCATAAAAACGTGTGTAAGATGCGTTTTTTACAAATAAATTCCTTTGAATAAAACATATATTATATGCATTAGATAATTCATTAAATAGTTCAGTGCCAACAAAGCGGTGTAGTACGGGTGATAAATGATAATAGAGTGGTATCAGTCCGTGAAGTGAACCCCCTATCTGCTAGGGCTAAAGTGCAGGCTGTTGTGACACTGGTTGTCAATCCAGAGCTGGTGAAGTGATATCGGTGCTGGTGGTCACTCTCAAACGAGTAGTGCAAGATATTGGTAGGCAACTTCTGCTCTTCTGTGGGGTATGGTAAAGATGTCCCCTTACCTTACCGCTGTAAGGTAACAGCGTGTGTACATATATTGGCTCCCAAAGGGTCTCTGCTCTCCCTGGATGGCGTCTCCCTCTGGCTCCAAGTGGGTGCGTCTTCTAGTGGGCGTCCCTTGTTTGATCTGGTGTCAGTGTGTGTACCTCACAGACAGGTAAAAGGGGATACTCGATAGTGTACAGGGGGTCCCCGAGTTACGAACTTGTTAGGGACTGCCCGCCTGTACGGAAGTCGGAAATGTTCGCAAGTCGGCCGCGCATGCGCAGACCGACAAATACGGACATTTCCGATGTTCCGTCTAATGCCGTTCTGCGCATGCGCGGCAAATTACGGACATTTCCGGCAATTTCCGAGGCTCCGTATGGGCGCGTATGCGCAGAACGGCCGGAACACGGCAAAAAACGACAAAAAAGGCGGATGGTCCCCGCAGCTCCCCGTTCGTAAGTAGGGGTTATTCGTAGGTCGGGCGTTCGTAAGTCGGGGACCCCCTGTAGTAGGTTTTTAAAAGTAAATTTATTTCAACAATAACACATAAAAACTCACATTTAGGTGTGCATAGCGAGGCATGTAAAAACGAGCAGCGAGCTCGTACCTCACTTCCGGAATCTCTGAACTCCCGACGCGCGTTCGTCACGGTCACGTGACTTCATCAGGGAATGTTGTGAGATACTAGAAGTGTCCTTTTATTTACTGCTTAATTCCTATTGCTAGCAGCCACTTTTCTGGAGCGGCGGCCGCCGGAAGTTCTCCGGCGGCCATTTTCCAGTGGATTCCGTCGCCGGAAGTAAGCTGGTGGCCATTTTGTTGGCAGTTTCCAGTCATCCGAATGTAAACATCCGTTCGGCGCCCATGTTTTGTTCAAACTGGTCACCGGAACTGGATCGGCGGCCATATTTTTGTAGGGGAATAGAATCATGTAATAGAAGCATCCGGTTCTAGCGATGTTTACTTGGTAAAAGATAGGGACAAGGATAGAAACAATAATCATGACTTGGAGACACGTTGCGGTGTGTAATGGTGCTATGAGAGTACCTCTTGAAAAATAAATTGATATTTTGGTACTTTAAAATTAGTAAATGCAATATAAAAGAATGGATAGAGATTATATATATATATATATATATATATATATATATATATATATATATATATATATATATATATATATATATATATAGATAGATAGATAGATAGATAGATAGATAGATAGATAGATAGATTATATATATATATATATATATATATATATATATATATATATATATATATATATATATATAATATTAAGATAAAAAAAACCCGCCTTTTAATTAAATACTGTTGTTAAAAGGGGAATATTAGAATGTTATTATAACCAATGAATAAAATTCTAGTGGCAGTTTCTAATAGCATTTCTTGTTAAATCTTCAATTGAAATGCGTCCAATATTTCCTCTTTTAAAATGTAATAAAACTTGATAAAATTACATACCGGAAATGACGCAACTCGCTCATATGTAAAGGTATTACATACATATATATAAAAACCATCATAAAATTCCAGAGGCATAGACATGGAGATTTTTTAAAAGTGACAGTTAGGTGAGTGCAGAGGGCTACACAAATCTAATACAATATTAAAAGTTAAAAATTGCTAATAAAACAATTAAGATCGAAGTCTATGTTGAGTCCCCGAGGTGCAAAGGAGTCTAAGGTGTGGATCCATTTTGATTCTAATTGGCTAAGGGTTCTAACTTTGTGTCCGCCCCGCCAATGTCTCTTGTAGGCTTCGATCCCTCAAAATTTCAGCTGTGATGGATCTTTGTTATGGTGTGTCGCAAAATGCCTGGATACACTATGTTTATCGAAGCCTTTCTGGATATTCTGAACGTGTTCTTTTATTCAGATTCTCAGTAGTCTCTTGGTGCGGCCTATATATTGGAGCCCGCAGTCGCACTCTAATGCGTAAACGGCTCCCTCTATATCACAACAAATAAAATCATTGATCTCATATGAGTTTCCTGTACTTGTTGCAGTGAACTCTTTTTTCTCATTAGGTCGTTTCGTTCTTATGCAGGCAAAACACAGTTTACAGGGAAAAAACCCTTTACCAGTGAAGAAAGATAGGCCTCCTCTGCTTGGGGGGTCTGGGATATTCTTTACGATCTTGTCTCAAAGTGTTGGGGCTCTCTTATAAATGCATTTTGGGAGTGGAGGGAGCATTTCTTGTAATTGTTTATCTGCCAGAAGTATGTTACAGTTGCGTTAAATGATCATTTCCATTTGTTTGTGCTGTACATTATAGTCGAGAATTATCGGTACTGTGTCTTTAGAGATTTTACGTTTTGGTTTGTCTTTGATTAAAAACCAAAACGTGAAATTGGAACAACTTCACTGGAGCGATTTTACTTTATTTTATTTACTTACACCTTCTATTTAATGCATTTTTATGTATGAAGATATCATTTATTGGATTTGGTTTATAGTGCTTTCACTTTATTTATGCATGTACACTATGCACTTTCAGTCACGGTAACAATTTAAAGGTTATTGCCACCTGCTAGCGCAAGTAAACCTGTTCTTTGAAGCACTTTATATTTGCACCTATATATTCAGTCTCTTTAGCTTAATATACAGTGCATATATAATGTAACCTTGGCTACATTATTGGTTGAGGGCTGATCAAGCCTCAGATCAATAAAGAAATTATGTAGAAGATCCCAACATGTTTCAGAATATAATAAATTCCTTCTTCAGGGGATGATCAGAACAGACTATTTTCTGATGGTATAATAACCTCCCACCATGAGATCAACCATATGTTCAGGGTCACAGCTCTGTATTGTATACACCATGACTACCATTTTTTGATTTTATTCAAAATTGTGTTATTGATGTTCACATCCAGATTTTTTATATTTAATACAATGTTGTACTTTTATTTGACCTTTTCACTCCTTTATCTGGTTCTGACCACTGCCTGTCTTTTACCTGCAGGTTCAAGTGGTTTGTAAGGGTTCACAACCACTTTAAGACAGCTGTGTCCAAGCAAGCCTTAGGGCAGAAGTCACTGTTGTGCTGTCTAGCACAGTACTCCTGAAATCCTATTAATGCAATAACTATTTGAAAAAACAAAAGAATATACATATTTATATCTATATCTATCTATCTATCTACACACACATACACACACATACACACACATACACACACAAACACACACAAACACACACAAAATATATATATATATATATATATATATATATATAAAAAAACCACACACACAGTATATTTTTCCTTCCCCCCTTTAGGCCCTATTGAATTGCGACCTATTTTTCAATATCTTGCTGGACATTATAATATAGATATGAGAAACACTAGGTTGTAACTGTAAAATTAGATTTTTATTGCAATGAGGGGCTGGGGGATGAAGGAGGAAGAAGTGAAGAAGTGAAGTATTGTGCGTGTTCTTGTTTTCCTTTTTGAGTATATCTTCGACTTGTGTGGTCTATGGGTATATTTAGGTTTGACAAAAGATGAACTCTACTGGAGACAGCCAGAGCCTTGACAGGCTTTTTTTGTGTTGTTTATTTTGCTGTTTTTCTATTGGGTGCACCTTAACACTGTTGTTGTGGGGTGTGTAATATCCAGGTTTATCCTTGTTTCTTAATAAAAAAAATGTTTAATCCCTTTTTTTCCCCCTCCTTCAACTCTCCTCTTCTCTCCTCCTTCTCACTTCCACTCTATCAGGTTCAGGTGGGCAATAGATCCTATAAACTAAGCATTTTTGCGGATGATAGCTCTATCTATAGCCAACCCAAAAATAGCTTTCCCAAGTATCTTGCACGATTTAGAACAATTTGGATTTCACAGTAATTTTAAAGTAAATGTAACAAAATCCAGGTGTCTCAACATCACATTACCACTAACTGAGAAAGAAACATTGGAAACCAATTTGCTATTTCAGTGGGAACTCCATTCTCTTAAATATTTAGATGTTAACATCATCCCTACAGAAGAAAAGATCTATGAATGGAACTATTTTCCTATGCTGAACTTCGCGATTAGCCAACTGCAGATTAGGGCTATGGGATAACACTCATGGATAGGGAGAATGGTGATATACAAGATGGATATTCTACCTCACTTTTTATAGTTATATCAAACGCGACCGCGTTCGGACGCGAATTTAGGTAGTCCTATGTAGAGGGAGTTTGCGTAGTCGAGTGTTGATGATTGTTCCTACCACTATGGCTTTGTCTTTTTCTGGAATGAAGGGGATGAGTCTACGTAGCAGGCGTAGAAGGTGGTAGGATCCGCTGACTACTGATCCTATTTGTGCATCCATTGACATTTCTGAATCGAAGGTGACTCCAAGACTTTTGGCTTTTATGCTTAGGGGGATGGTGGGCGGAGTCCATGGTGTAGATTTAGTTTTCCGGTTTGCATTTAGGAGAAGGAGTTCTGTTTTGGTTCCATTAAGTTTGAGTGAGCTTGTGGACATCCAGTCGTCTATTGATGTGAGGCATTTTTCTAATTCCTGATATTGGTCTTTTTGTCCGGGGATCCGAAGGTAGAGTTGAGTATCATCTGCGTATGAGTGGAAGCATAGGTCTGATTTGAGGATGATTTTAAGGAGAGGACGGATGTAAATGTTGAAGAGCACGGGTGATAAAAGGTGATCCTTGAGGGACTCCATAGGAGACTGCACGGGATTCAGAGGTGAAGGCTCCAAGTTTCACTGTCTGTGACAGATTTCCTAAAGAGGAAGTGAACCATAGTAAGTCTGAATCTGTGACTCCTGCTACTTCTTTGAGGCGGGTGAGTAGAGTGTTGTGATCTAGTGTGTCAAATGCTGCACTAAGGTCCAGGAGTACCTGGAGACATGATTCTCCATCATCTGCTGCTTCCAAGGCATCATCCCATATTTTGAGGAGAGCGGTTTCTGTGCCATGGCCCGGGCGGAAGCCTGATTGCAGAGGGTCCAGGAGATTGTGTGTGTCCAGATGGAATGGTAAATCTAAACAGTGGGTAACTATTGAGCAACAAACAACAATCGGTCCCCTTGACCTCTCTTCCTTGGATTATGCCTAAATTTCGCTCACATAGACAAACACTTTTATCTTTGACATTATAATCATTAAAAGTCTGGGATTTAACTATCCGAGTCGGGTTTATTGTCAACCAGGTTCCTATGATGGACAATACTGGCCCAATCACTGATTAAACAAGCGCTAACAACTAAGGGACTGCAATCGTTTAATACAATAGCAACTGCAAAATGCAACTACCCAGGTCGTTGGCTACACCATTTTCAGCTTCAGCTTTTTTATATACAATTATCAAACAAGGGGTCACTTCATATGGAATTAACTCCATTTGAATCTCTTTGCACTGGGCTCTCAGAGTGCTCTCATACTATTTCTAAAATACAGGATATATTGTTATCCCATGCATTCCCCAATTATCCATATTGCATCAAAGATTGGGAGAGGGAATTGGGCCATAGTATTGCCAAAGAAGATGGAAAAAAGATGGAAAAAAGTAATTCTTCCTAATCTTTAAATCCAGTCTCTCAAATATTAACCAGGTGGCATAGATGCGGGAAACCGGTGATGCGGTATACATGCATGTTACCCTAAGTATATAGTGATATGGTCTCCTTGGATTGAGTTTTTGACTGATATTCTGGGATCTTTCTTATAAATAGTTTTTACTTCATGACGCGACTGACTTAAAATAGGCCCTCCACCTTAAGTAATGGTTACTTAAGGTGGAGGGCCAACCTAAAAAAATTGCATTAATATTCTTAAAAAAAAAAAAAACATTTGAAAAATAATTTTTTTTTAACTTACCAGAAACCCATGTTAGGAAGTCTTCCTAATCTGCCTCTTCCTACTCCGCGGTGATCTTCAGTCTTCTCTCCTCCTTGCGTTGTCTTCTGGGGAATGGGGTGTGCTGTATTCTGGGAAATGTGTGCGTCCCAGGACACAACACGCCCCATTCACAAATCGCTGTGCGACTCGCGCACGCACAGTAGGAAACGGGCAGTGAAACCACAAGGCTCCACTGCCTGTTTCCCTTAGTAAGGATGTCGGTGCCGGGACACGATACGAGGGACGTATCGGCCTCGGGGGGGGGCTGACATCGTGGGCGCCCTGGACCAGTAAGTGTCCTTATTAAAAGTATAGTTGTTTCTGTTGAACAGGTGCTAAGATATATTTATATTGATCTTCAAAATATTAGAAAGGATTGTCCTTTTCAAGCTTCACTAATGCTGTGATATATGGGATCAAGGCAATCCAGACTATGGTCTTTTTGAATGTAACCTTGGAAACTATTTCATAAAAATCAATATTTAAAAATAAAAAAAATGTCTATTTATAAATAGCCTCCAGTAGTAGGCGCAACATTCTCACTAAAAAGGGTCAGTTCAGCTAAAAAGCAGTCTGTAGTGCCAGAAGAACTTTGTAGTTAGCTTGTCAATAAATGCCTAAAAACAGCATTCTTTATCTGAAATAAAGGATACACAACTAAAGATGTGGTATGAATGTGTCTTTTTCCTCCATGTCAAAAACAATACAATACTTTTCATATTCAAAATTAACACATAACAAATAACCACTCCTCATACTTTATAAAGGCCCATACACACGATCGGAAAATCATCAGAAAATTTCAGTATGAGGCACAATTGGTCCATTTTTTTTACATTAATATGGTGCTTTCAAGATTTCGAACCACAAAAACCGTAGGGGCAAGCTAGAAAATTTTTATCATATATGTGAACACAACATCCAGTTTTTGTTTAATCAGTACAGTTTTGTCGGAAAAAAAAAAATCAGAAGAGCAAGACTACGCATGCTTGGAAACAAAAGAATACATTACAAAACAATTCAACACATTACATCACTTCCGAAATTGTATTCTGTTGCACGGCTCTCCAGTCTCGCACAGGTGAGCGTATTAGCAATAGTTTGCTACAATCTTAGTGATCTTTTATCTTATTCTGCCACTGTTAATTTCTCTTCCCCGCTTTCTGTTTTCTCTATCTTCCCTCCTTCGCCCTCTCCTCACCCCATCCCTTAACATGGAGGTTATCAGTGTCATCTTGCTTAACGATAAGGGACTTAATGTCCCAGAGAAAATATGGATGCTCTTGCAAGACTTACATCGTCTTAAATCGGATGTATCTTTTATTCAGGAGACCCATTTTAGAGAGAACAAATTATCCATGCTCAAGACTAGATCCTTCCCGATGGCTTACCACTCCAACCAACCAATTTGAAGGCAAATTCTCGGGGAATGTCTATTCTCCTTTCGAGCACAGTGCCGTGGTCCTGCCTAGACTCAGTTATGGACCCTGAAGGCTTTTTAAAAAAGGCATGGTTGGCGGTGTCAAGGCAACTCTGGCAAATCTCTCTGTCCCTAATACCCACCAAGATGTCTTCTTAAGCAGGACGCTA
This sequence comes from Lithobates sylvaticus, assembly GCA_028564925.1. Lineage (NCBI taxonomy): Eukaryota > Metazoa > Chordata > Amphibia > Anura > Ranidae > Lithobates > Lithobates sylvaticus. Next base: position 528,294,899 of record CM053027.1, read on the forward strand.
ACTCGCCTAGTAGATTTCACCAAAGGGCAGCTATATATAGGCGGGGACTTTAACATCCCCTTGATCCCATCTGAAGATCCTCCATCTCCCCTGGCTCCCGTAAAAGCATTGCTTAGTCTCGGCATAAGAACCAATTGGTTGACGTGTGGCGCCTTCTACATCCCTCGGAGAGGGACTTTACTTTTTATGCTCTACCTCACAAGATATACTCGCACATCAACTACTTTTTGGTACCTCATGCAAAACGACATGCAGTGCAAGCCTCCACCATAGGCTCCATTACATGGTCTGACCATTCCCTGATGTTCCTATCCTACGCCCTCACTGATTCCTTGATATCCAGGACCAAGTGCTGGAGACTAAATGAAAGCCCCCTGCAAGACAAAGAGGTGCTTGCAGATGTCACTAGGGAACTAGATTCTTACTTCAGAACCAATAACACGTCAGAATGCGACCACGGCATTCTTTGGGAGGCACACAAAGCAGTTATTTATGGTGTGCTTATCAAACATGGGTTAAGGCTCAAAAAACAATATACTAAACAGTTAACGTCATTAATGGAGGACTTCAGGGCCTTCGAAGCCCACCATAAGCATGCATCGTCACTTTCCTTGGAGAAAGGCCTTCTCACCCGACGTACACAAATTACAGACCTCCTGCATTCTAAAGCTAAAGCAGCACTACAGATCTGTAGGAAAATATCGTATGAATCCATGAATAAATGTGGCAGAATTCTAGCTAGATCCCTGAAGGAACAGAAATCGGCGACCTATGTACCATATCCAACACCGCCACATGGACTTAAAGTCACAATGCCCCACGATATCGTGCAGGAGTTCCAGAAATGTTATGACTCCTCCTATAATCTGGAAACTGTGCCCCCTTGCAGGAACATATAAATTCCTACCCATCTTCCTACCTCGTGCCCTATCCACTGCGGATAGGGATGCTAAAGAAGATCCCATCAACATAGAGGAAATTCCGGGAGCCATAGGGGCTACTAAACCAGGAAAGGCGCTGGGCCCGGACGGCCTCACTATCCAATATTATAAAGCCCTTTTACCCTCCCTCTGCCCATTCATGGGCAAACTGTTTAACACAGTAGGATCTATCGCATCCTTTGCTGTAGACACCTTGCAGGCCCATATATCAGTGATCCCGAATAAGGGCAAGGACCCAGCCTCATGTGGGAGTTATAGGCCGATCTCACTGCTTAATCTAGACCTCAAACTATTCACGAAGATCTTGGCGACTAGGATTCAGCATCATCTACCGCATCTGATCCATTTGGACCAAATAGGATTCGTGCCAACATGAGAGGCTAGAGACAACACCATTACTACATGTAGCAAACAAATCCCTTGCCCACTGTACGTTTCTTTTTTTTTTTTTTTTAACAGACACTGTACGTTTCTTGGCACCGATGCAGAAAAGGCTTATGAAAGGGTGAATTGGGACTTTCAGTTATAACGTATGCTGGTTTCGGCACCAACATGCTCCAGAGGATTTCCGCAATTTACTCCCAACCCTCAGCTCGGGTTTGAGTCAATGGGGTCCTGTCCAAACCTTTTAAAACTGCAAATGGAACATGACAGGGATGCCCACTGTCACCCCTCCTCTTCACTCTGTCACTGGAACTTTTTTTATTTACTGTACGTTTGAACCCGGATGTTACTGGCATAAACGTCAGGGGCACCCAACAAAAGGTTTCGGCCTATGCGGATGACATGCTATTTTCCCTTACCAACCCCTTGATCTCACTCCCAAACCTCCTTAACCACTAACTCACTGGCCACTTAAACCCCCTTCCTAACCAGACCAATTTTCAGCTTTCGGTGCTCTCACATTTTGAATGACAATTACTCAGTCATGCAACACTGTACCTATATGAAATTTTTGTCCTTTTTTCACACAAATAGATCTTTCTTATTTAATCACTGCTGGGTTTTTTATGTTTTGCATCATAAAAGAAAAAAGACCGAAAATTATGTAAAAAAAAAAAAATGAATTTTTCTTAGTTTCGGTTATAAAATTTAGCAAATACATTTTTCTTCATATATTTTGGCCAAAATTTATACTGCTACATATCTTTGGTAAAAATAACACAAATCTGTGTATATTATTTGGTCTTTGTGAAAGCCCTAACAAGCCAGGAAAGTACAAATACCCCCCAGATGACCCCTTTTTGGAAAGTAGACATTCCAAGGTATTTAGTAAGAGGCATGGTGAGTTTTTTGAAGTTGAAATTTTTTTCCCACAAAATTTTTATATTAGCAGGTTAATATTAGCAGGTTCTCACACACAGCATATGCATGGCACAAATTACACCCCAAAATAAATTCTCCTACTCTTCCCGAGTACGGCAATACACAACCTGGCCACATAGAGAGGCCCAACATGCAGGGAGCACCGTCAGGTGTTCTAGGGGCAAGTTTCAAATCTAACTGGACTACCTATTACACTTTAGTGAGGCACTGTACTGGCATGGATAAGCATGAATGGGGATGGATAAGCCGTGGATGGGGATGGCTGAGTATGGATGGCATAACTGAGTATGGCTGGGTATGGCTGGGTATGGCTGAGTATGGCTGAGTATGGCTGAGTATGGCTGAGTATGGCTGAGTATGGCTGAGTATGGCTGAGTATGGCTGAGTATGGCTGAGTATGGCTGAGTATGGCTGAGTATGGCTGAGTATGGCTGAGTATGGCTGAGTATGGCTGAGCATGGATGGATGAGTATTGCTGAGGATGGATGGATAAGTATTGCTGAGCATGGATGGATGAGTATTGCTAAGCATGGATGGATGAGTATTGCTAAGCATGGATGGATGAGTATTGCTAAGCATGGATGGATGAGTATAGCTAAGCATGGATGGATGAGTATAGCTAAGCATGGATGGATGAGTATTGCTAAGCATGGATGGATGAGTATTGCTAAGCATGGATGGATGAGTATTGCTAAGCATGGATGGATGAGTATTGCTAAGCATGGATGGATGAGTATTGCTAAGCATGGATGGATGGCTGAGCATGGATGGCTGTATGAGGCTGCAATTGTCACAGAGCAGCGCTGTGGGCACTAAAGATCCAGTCCACAGCGCTGCTGCAACCGATCTCTCCCCTCTCCTCTCACACTGTACCGATCTGTACAGAGGGGAGAGAGGAACCGGACGCGATGACTGTTTGTTTACAAGTGATCGCTCCGTCATTTGACAGAGCGATCTTGTGGTAAACGGCCTCTGTCAGTGGCCATTTACCTTGATGCGCCGGGTCCTCTGGACCCATCGGTCACAGATATTCCAGGGGGCGAGCGGAATTCTGGGAGGACGTCAATGTACAGCCTCCCAGAGTTATCGAGCCGCGCTGCAGCCGTCATTCGGCTATGGCGCGGTCATTAAGTGGTTAAGGAATTTGAGATATATGGGGCCCTCGCCAATGTCAAAATCAACTTTACCAAATCTGAGGTGATGGCAATTTACCTCCCGCAGCCAATTCTCTCACAACTCCAGAGAAACTTTAAAATAAATGGAATGACTCAGCGCTGACATACTTAGGCACGCTCATCCCTTTCAACATATTCAAGCCATTTAAACTTCCCCAGATTACTGAAAAAATCTGAGCTCTTTTGGACAAATGGAATACCGGAATCCACTCGTGGTTTGGCCACTGCAGTATCCTCAAAATGAGTATCCTATCTAAATTCCTATAAGCTCTACCAATTTATATCCCATCTAACTACTTCAAAACAGATCCAGGGGTATTTTTTGCATTTATATGGGCCCATAAACACCCACAATTAAAGTGATGCCAGCTCACACTACCTAAACAATATGGGGGCTGGCGGTGTCAGACATAAGTAAATACTACCAGGCAGTACATTTAAGTAAATTAATTGACTGGAATTGGCATTGTGACATCAAGCTTTGGGTTCAGTTAGAACAGGTCCAAAGTGTCATATCTCTCTGTAAGGCACCCTGGTGTTACACCTAACTACAGAGGGATGTGAAAAACCCTCCCCTAATTGGCCAGACCAGAAGACTCTGTTCATCTATTTGTGCAAGCGTCTCTCTCTCATGCCCGACGTCACCATTGTTACCAATATTGGGAAATCCACTTTTTACCCCGGGAAACCAAGATACGGCCTTTCGAAATTTGATTAATTCTGGGCATTCACAGGCCTCTCACTTCTTAATTGATAGGTGTTGGCCATCAATCTCTGCCCTCGCCAACCCCACAGGTTCCTTCTGCTTGGGGTTTTGGAGGGCTCTCCAACTCACTCATTTTTTCAGATCTCTCCCGCCCCCGAGCAACTTCAGTAGACCTCTTACAACTTTGGAGGAGGAGTACTGCTAGGACTCGGGAGTGATGTCACACACTCTCGGCCAACTACAGCCTACTGATCACGCCTCCAGAACCCCACTCCCTACACCGCTTCAACGAGTGGGAGTGAGATCTGGGTCGCATTCTCAGTTCACAACAAGGACATTACCTTCAATTTACGTACAAATCCTCCATTTGCACGAAAGTGCAAGAAACTAACTTTAATCTCTTGACCAGATGGTAGAGGATGCCGGGGAGGTTACATAAAAACTTTCCTGCAACTTCCGATTGCTGCTGGAAATGCCAGGAAGAATGGGGCACTCTTCTCCCTTCTCCATATTTTTTGGACCTGTCCAAAACTAGAACACTTCTGGAAAGAGGTTAAACGCATAGCCGAAAAATTCACGGAGCGAGTGATATCAGACGACCCCAGCTTTTTTCCTCCTCCATGCCTCCAATGCCCCTGGAAGAATCTACAAAAAAAATCATTCGCCATCTCCTTGACGCTGCCAGGGCATGCATTCCTCCTAAATGGAAATGTCCACAGTCTCCGACCATCGGGATGTGGCTTAAGAAAGTAGAGGAAATAGGCTGGAACACCTCGTCCTCTCGGCATGTCACCAACAAGAACGCTACTCCAAGACATGGTCGCTATGGAACATGTTTGTTTTCTCTGATGAAGGTCGAACGCTTTTCGACTGCGACTGTCAACTAAATATACCCTACCGTGACTCTGAATGCATTTGGTACTTTAGAAATACCCAGTATGCAATCCAAATATCGTCTGTGCAGCTCACGATCTCACATTATTGCTGAAACCACTTTTGGTATAATTGCCGAGCAGCTAATTATTGACCAATGACTTTAATTTCAGACCTGTCTATCCATTTATCCCAGTACAAAAATCAACCACGTAGGTAGAACAAGTACATGAAACAAGCTCATATTTTCAACTGTGCTTTCAGATTTTGAAATACATAAATTAAATTTTTAAACATGACTTGATTCCAGCAATTTTCCAAAATAATGATTTTTTTTTTCCTTTCTTTTGCTCTGGCACAACATAAAAGGCTTGGAAGGGTGGCTGGCTGATGCCATTTCGTAGACTAGTCATGTTTCTTAAGAAGAAATCTTCAGCTGGAAGCACATCAAATTTATGTTAACAATTACTGCTAAGCAATATGAATTGACTGGGTTAAGTTGCTGAATACTTGCACATATTTAAAATTATTTTTAGCTTGTTGATGAATGACAGTAATTTTTTTGTTATTCGGGACTGTTCCTTCAAAAGCACAAAAGAATACATTTAAACTAAAAAAAAGTTCTAATGCTGTAACATTATATTATGTACAAAAAAAAAAAAAAAAAAAAAAAGAAATAATCTTCACTACTTAAAGGAAGCCTCTACTGAGAGAAATATGCCAGCTTTCATTGCTCTCCACTCCTCCTGAAACATGCTAGTCGCAAGTCTGTCCAGACAAGTGAACTGTGGCTTGAACACTTTCCTGAGCCACTGAACCATAATTGTATGCACATAAAATATTCCGACTTGTAATGCTTGTTCTGGTCATTGGTCCCCACTCAGAGAGGTCTAATTAAAAGACAATTTGCATTAATTCATTCAGTGAATCTACATGTACGTTTGTTCTATGGTAATTAGGCAAAACAGGAAACATGCTTGGGGGGCGTTTTTCTGCTAAAGGGACAGGACAACTTCACACATCAAAAAGGGACTATGGACGGGGGCCATGTACCATCAAATCTTGGGTGAGACTCTCCTTCCCTCAGCCAGGGCATTGAAAATGGTTTGTGGAAGTGTATTCCAGCATGACAATGACCCAAAACACATGGCCAAGGCAACAAAGGCATGGATCAAGAAGAAGCACCTTAAGGTTCTGGAGTTGCCTAGCCAGTCTCCAGACCTTAATCCTATAGAAAATATGTGGAGGGAGCTGAAGGTTCAAGTTACCAAATGTCAGCCTTGGAGAGGATCTGAAAAGAGGAGTGGGACAAAATCCCTCCTGAGATGGGTGGTCAACTACAAGAAAAACGTCTGACCTCTAATTGACAACAAGGGTTTTGCCACCAAGTACCAAGTCATGTTTTGCGAAGGGGGTCAAATACTTATTTGACTCATTAAAATGCAAATCAATTTACAACTTTTTTTAAATGCGTTTTTCAGTTTTTTTTTGTTGTTATTCTGTCTTTCACTGTTAAAATAAAACTTACCATTAAAATTATAGACTGATCATTTGTCAGTGGGCAAACATACAAAATCAGCAGGGGATCAAATACTTTTTTTCCTCACTATATTTTATGAAAGCAAAGGCCCAGGAGCAAAAAATGGTGACAATTTTTTATGTCACATGATATTTATGCAGCCATACCAAATGCAAATCGTGAAAGAAAATAAAATAAAAAAATTACAGGTAAATAAATTTTAGTGCACACAAACACAATATAACACATGATGTTGCATTGGGTTAATAGATACCAAACGTTTTTAAAAGCCTTTACTAGTTACCACTTTAAAGTTAAACGCGAGCTCTGGCACTAGCATTATTGCTCTCACACTGCTGTTTGCAGCAATACCTTAAGACACATTTCGCACTGAGTTTTTCCAGGCGCAAAAGGGCTAAAAATATCGCCTGTAAAGCGCCTGAAAAACACCTCCGCTTCCACCGCAATCTGAAAAGCCCAAGTGTTTTCACACTGGGGTGGTGGAGGAGCGATGTATACACTGCTCCTAAACCGCCCCTGCCCATTGAAATGAATGGGCGCCTCTGCCGAAGCGTCTGCAAAGCTCTTTGGCAGCTGCGCTACACGGGCGCATTTAACCCTTTCTTCGGCCCCTAGCAGGGGTTAAAATGTTTTTTTATAATTTAACAGGTACTCCTTACTGAGCAATAAGGTCTATTAGACCCTTGATCCCTCCTCTGCTTTGCAAGGTAGCTGATCAAACCGAGATCTGTTTGATCGGTTGCTGCCCTAGCTGTACCGGCCAGGGAAACGGCAGACTGAAAATTATGAAATGCTCATGGTTTCTGGCTTCATTCGCCACAGAGGAGATGGAGGAACATCCATTCCTCTATCTCCTCTGTGTCAGCTGGCTCGACCACTGACAGCGATATGGACTTCCATGTGAAACAGAAGAGCATGGGAATGGCGCAGGGTGGCCCCCTTCCAAACCCTATATAAGTGATCAGGTGGCTGTGGAGCCACTTGGATCAGTTTTACAAGAAAGCCGATCACCAGCACTAAAATCGTCTTGCTCCTATATGTATTTATTTATTATCTCCTAAGGATGGCAAGTGGTTAAATCCCAACTCCTGGAAACGTTAAATGTATCCTGCACTGCCAGGGTTGATTGCTTATTTTGTTAGGGAAGAGGAGAAAACACTTACGCCTCCCTCACGCCCTCCAGACTGTACCTGCTTCGGTCCTGATGATGTTAGGATCCTAGACCACTGGGGAATGGGGGAGAAGAGGCTGCAAGCATTGGTCTAGCAGCATAGATGAGTGGAGGACCTGGTAAGTAAATCATCTATTTTGTTCCCCTAGAACTAAAAAAGAGCATATGACCCTTGCAGTGTAGCTGCAATAATTTTAGTTGCCTGGAGTTATGTTTTAATTATTTTCTTTAGCAATCCAGGAGATTAAAACCCCACGCTACTAAAATAGGGTGACTAGACGTCCCAGGATGGAGGATACTGTCTCCGGACAAAGCCTGTCCCCGGTTTTGTCCACAGATTCAGGGCCGGATTAACGTAGACAGAGCATCCCATGCTGGCTGAGAAAAAGCCTGGTGGCTCAGGTGCCGAGGCCCCCTTCTGGACGATCTCACTGCCGCTCCTGCTGCAGTTCAGTGAAGGAGAGGCAGAGCCAAAAAATTTTTGTACTCTTTGTAAAATCCATTTCTCAGTTCATCGACAGACACAGCGCCTCCTTAATCTTGACCATTGGGTTATATTGCCTCCGCAGGAGTAGGACTAGACAAAACAAAAAACACCTGGCTACGCCCATGGGCTGTCCTCAGTCAGTATATAACCTCCTCCCTGCTCTAGGTATTCAGTTTAATAGCAAGCAGTAATAGAAGTAAAACTCAATGGAGGGGTGGGTGCTGTGTCCGTCAAGGAACTCAGAGAAATTAATTTTACGGCGAGTACAAAAATCCCATTTTCTTTCGCTCGACGGACAAAATGCCTCCTTAATCTTGACCATTGGGACATCCTACAGCAGTGCCAAAGAAAAATGAGGGGTGGGCAAAGTAACCCAACCACAAGAGCCCTAACCAGGACACAGGAGCCTTAACCGGGCCACAGGAGCCCAATCTAAAAAAAAAAAAAATTTGATGAAAAAACACACCCCTCAAGAGGGAATCCCAATCAGGCTCAGAATCAGATGAGAGACTGAGCAGGGGAAGGCGGGGGACGCCTCCTTGTGGGTCTTTGTCCACAACGCTACTTCCACCCAGGATACTAATGACTCAAGGAATGCGGTCAGTGCAAACCATGGGAATCTGGGGTTCCGAGGGACCTGCCACCTTCATGAGAGGGATCAGTGGGTGAGATGTGACCCTGAGGCTCCATAGGGAAGAAGACCCTAAAGTACAAAAGGAACTTTGGCACCACTAAGGGATCCGCCTAATGCCCAGGGTATCTATCAGCAGAGAGGGAGATACACAAGGACCCCCAAAGACTCACCCTACCAGCAGAGGAGCGCCGCAATTTGGACCCAGCAACACCATGGACACCGTCTAATACATACATCCCGGGACAGGAAGAGGAGAAAAGAGAAGGAAGAGGAGGAGCTCCAGCGTCTCACTATACCAACGTAAAATGGCCGCCGTGACATTGGCTACACATACATGGGACGCAGGCCAGAGACCAGCCAAACCAAGGGAAAATGGCCGCTGTGATGTCATCAGACCTCCCAAACATGGCCGCCATGGCTGAAGCATGCTGCCAGGATCCTCTCTGTGCCTTCAACATCGCTGCACCCTCTGCAAAGGGACCCCCTCCAAAAAGTTACTGTACTCCACCAGGCAGGGTGAACATTTAAGGCTGCTGCTGTGAACTCTGCACTGGGGCCCCTAAACTGCACAGTACCTCACACTGCACACACAGCAGGGCATGCACCTAGGGGTCTCCGCTGCACCCTCTGCACTGGAATCCCCCCCCATAGCGCCAGGACAGGACACCTATCACCCATAAGTAGAATGGTGGGGAAGACCCCCAGGGGTCTCTACTGCCTGTCCTGGGACTTCCACCAATCCGCGGGGGGGAGGGAGAAGCCCAGCTTAACCAAGGGACTTTAGGATGGATCCTGTAGGCAGGTCCAAGCATCCCTGGAGGGTACCCGTGTCCACCCCAAACCCCACAAAGGAGAAGGGGGACTGTACTTACCAATCAATGGTGCAGGTGACCCTCCAGATGGAACTCCTTGTCAGCGAAGTGGGGGGCTGATGGCCAAGGGACGACTGCGACTTGGACCAGAGCCTGTTCGTATGCGACCCTGCGATACATTTAACTCAGAGGCCAGCCTCCGTCCATTGAGGCTATGTCGCGGCCAACCTAGCGCGTAGCTGCAGTCTGCATGCGCTCGCTGGCTGGACTGGGGAGACCACTGGATCAAAATTATCCAGCACGTCGCCCAGCCTGGCAGTTGTTTGTAGATCTTCCAGGAGAAAATGCATGGAAGAAAGGCAAAAAGCTAAATTTGCTAGGACCAAAAGATCCCAGCAGGGAGCTAGGTTCTTACTCCTGACTAGACAGAAATAAACTGAATACCTAGAGCAGGGAGTGGGTTATATACGGACTGAGAACAGCCCATGAATGTAGCCAGGTGTTTTTTGTTCTCTCTAGTCCTACTCCTGCGGAGGCGATATAACCCAATCGTTCATCTGTGTCCATCGATGAACGAAAGAGAAATTGAGGTGAGCAGATGGGAGGGGTCTAAGGAATTGATGCTTAGACCCTGGGTTACCATATGCCACTTTACTCTGGTGCTTGGACATTGGCAAAAACTTTGCTGAGACCATAACCCACCCCAGTGTATTCATATAAGGAACAATACACAGATCACTGTGAAAGTAAGAAAACCACCTGCCCTGTGCTACAAAATATGGAAATTACAGATATCTCAAACATGAAGTACAGGAAATAGGAATTGACACTTAGACTATGGGACATCCCCCAACAATAATCTGAGGGGTGGGCAACCCAATAGCCATAACAGCAATAAGGCCACATGAAAAACAAGGAGGGTCAAGAAACCCAGACAGTTGTCAGCAGAAGCAACGTGCTTGGTGCAATGCAAAAATGTAATCTAAGGTATGTGAATTAAATGAAATGTAAAGAAAAGCCGAACTCAAATTTAAGTGAATAAAATTTGATAAAAATAAATAAAAATGGAGTTGAGCTATCCCTTTAAGTAAACCGATAGAACAAAAGTTACATAAAACAATACACAAACATTTAAAATGTCCAACACCGTACATCAAATTAACAAATTGTGAATGCACAAGACAGTCCACATTTCCAATAAAAAAAAACTTCACTTCGACAACTGTGTCCACCATATATGCAAATCAGCTCCTTACCAAATGAGTATGACTGCCAAAGCATGAGATCCTTCGTACTTTTTCGATGTTGACAGTTCCATTGGATCAATGTCTTTATGGACCTTGTTTTGTTGAACTGGTCCAAATCATTTGGTAGAGGGGGGATTATGGTTTGGGGCTGTTTTTCAGGGCTTGGCCCCTTAGTTCCAGTAAAGGGAACTCTTAAGGCGTCAGAATACCAAGACATTTTGGACAATTTCATGCGCCAAACTTTGTGGGAACAGTTTGGGGATGGCCTCTTCCTGTTGCAACATGACTGCGCACCAGTGCACAAAGCAGGTCCATAAAGACATAGATGAGCGAGTTTGGGGGTGGAGGAACTTGACTGGTCTGCACACAGAGTCCTGACCTCAAACCAACAGAACACCTTTGGGATGAATTAGAGCAGGGATTGCGAGCCAGGCCTTCTTGTCAATGCCTGACCTCACAAATGCACTTCTGGAAGAATGGTCAAACATTCCCAAAGAACACACTCCCAAACCTTGTGGACAGCGTTCCCAGAAAAGTTGAAGCTTTTATAGCAGCAAAGGATGGGCCAACTCAATATTGAACCCTACGAACTAAGACTGGGATACAATTAAAGTTCACGTATGTGTAAAGACAAGCAGGCCAATATTTTTGGTAATATAGTGTGTGTGAGCATACATATACACAAACACACGTACATACATACACAATGTTTATAGATACAAAACATTTTAAAAATATAAAATGAGAAAAAAAAAAAAAAAAAAAAAGGACAAATTAAATGTTCTCTTGTTAAACAAAATTTCAATTATGCCCCTTGTTGGTTTTCTTATTACAGTGAAACTCCACCTGAGATAATACGGAACTAGGTCTTATGAATGACACTGGGATTTTGTAATCAAATTTAGCCAATAAGAACAAACATGGTTACACTATAAAAAAAATTGGATCCCAGATAAAAATGTTATATTTTGGTTTCCTTGTATTACAGCAGTTATATTTAGACATAATGTACAAGTGCACATCCAAGAGATGTAGTTGGCTTGAACACTATTTCAGTTATTTTATAAAAAATAATGTCAGGTATCATCTCAGTATGAGATGCAGCACATGGCGACAAATGTCTGTCACCTCTATTAATAAAGAGCATATGGCCTGGTGGATGGACTGCACACAATGAGAGCGACGATGCAGATCTGGTTGTGCCTGGTACCAGTTTGACGGAATGTTTGTATTTGGAGGAAGGGTGCAAACGCTCTTGGGAATTTCCACTTGCTCCATACCCATTAAGGTCAGCTTTTTAAAAGGAAAATATCATAATCTTATCTGAGAAGCTGTTAAATTGAGTGAAGACTTAATTTGAAGCTGCTCATTTGTAAATATAAACACCGTTACAGGTCCCATCAATCAGGCACAGCTCAATAGTCCCCCAGACACTGAACAGAGGATGATTAGGCTTAGTAACACGTTTTGTGTGACTGAGGCTCTAGTGCAAACACTTTACAGAAGCCTGGCAATATTGGTGCTTGATGCACAAAGCCACTCACCGGAGGGCAAGAACAAACAACCGGCCAGGAAAGGAACACGTGTCTGGGCTTTTTTAAGTAAATCCTTCCGTCAAGGCTGTCTATTGCACCATATGCGTGCTTCTATCTACGTCTGTGCCATTGTCATAAGGATATCCTGCTCAAGATAAACTCATCCAATAGCTTTATTAAAAAGGTATCCAAGCTCATAATGTTATTGAGAAGAATGATAATTTTAGATGGTTTGAACAAGATCCATCTACGTAAAAAAAAAAAACATTATCGCTCAGTTTAAAATTGTATTCCTGGTGACACTGTTTGTTAAACAGTTTTCCTATATGATAAAAAAAGATACCTGTACTAAAAAGTGTAGCTAGTTAAAGTGTAATAAGAAATCTGTACTCCAGCCCTACCTTCACCTCCACTCTTATTAATTACATTTCAGTTCTTCAAAAATTGGGGCTTAGGACTTGGCATCACACGTGGGTGTAATCTAGGGTGGTACAGCCCTGTTACAGATGAAGATGGTGGCACAGGGGCTGACTTCTACACCTTAAATATGGCAACGCTGGTACAGAGCACTTTACAGAAATAGTTTTAGGAAGATGACACTGAAGCCTATCTTGGACTCGTTAAAAATCACTGAATGTGAATAAACTACATGAGGAGCAATGGGCTGATGTACTAGCACTTTTATTTTATCAGAGGAGCCACAAAAGGCTATTTTGACTTACAACTATAGGATGCCAAAGAATATTCTACACTAGATAGTAGAAATCCTAGCCAGGCTTGGGATTACCATTGATGTTTGCGTACAGCACGTGTTCCCTGGCAAGCCCATGAGGTCCTAAATGTATACATTTTTCCACCTTACAAACAAGTGATTTCACCCAAAGGTGCAAATCCTGCTCAGATTGTGGAATGAGTGGTCTGCTCCCATTACATCAGAGTACCACTTGTTTAGATACAGTGGAACATTAGGCATAAAAAGCCCAAGAGTGTTTGCTGGTGTCCTTTGAGAAGCAGCATACTGCTACCAAGGACTATAGTCAGGACCTGATTCCAAGTCAACAACCCCTGGAAACAGGAAAAAGTCAACCTTTTGTAAGACTTTCCCTTTTATTAAAAGGGTAAACAGGCCTCTAAGGAGGGGAGCGAGACAGCCATGTGTGCTACATATGAACAGCCCTCTAGCCCACAAGAGAGACATGGCATATTAGGTGCCAAGGACTGCGAAATGTGGCTGCTAAATTCCCTATATTACATGAGACTATGAAATGTGACCTGAGGAGGTGTATGTCGCTATTTGCCAAGTCTGTTCTGCCAGCACACAGTAAAGGAGACTGGAAGGTAAACATGTCCTATTGCAATAGAACAAACCATCCAGAGTCCAGTCTGGAGAACAATACAAAGCTTGGCAGACCAAACAAGAGTACTTTGTATATATTGTTGTGCCAAAGACTACCTTAATGTGGTCTTCTCAGTAGCGAGACTTCGTAAAACTGTAAAGCATATCATGGGTGTACTTAAAAACGTGCTACACCTTGTAATACTGGGCTGTGAATTTTCTCAGTTTTGGGAATTGCAGTAGAAAAGTAATCAGTTCTGAAAATTTTAACTCAAAATAATAACAAAAGTGTACTCCTGCGCTACTGGAAACAAAGTTTTGCAAAGCTGTAAATCTGCAAACAATACCCCAATGGAAGTGAGTTTATGTCCCAGCTGCTGCTCCAAAGTGCACCCCTTATTGTACTTTTAATTCATCTTGTATACAAAAAGAGAGTGGGGCTACATACCTTAAAAATGTAACGTATACATAAATTGATAAAAAATATGAGACAAAATACAGCGTTGAATAATAAAAAATTATATTATTCCTTGTGCCCGTAGAACACACAATATTCCATACATGGTTGAGAAGGATGTAGGTGTAGCGCTGTTGACATGTTTTAAAGTGTATGAGATCTTAATATTCTATACGTGATCAGGTGTCCTGACAATGATTCAATCCTCCTTCACATGGCACAACCAATGTGACCGACCACTGACACACCCCTTCCTCGACACCGAAGGTGATTCTTGTACAAAAGTGCTCACTCACCAAATATTGGACTATGATTTCTTATCTAAAATAAGCATGTCAAAGTATGTTTATAAAGAAGAAAATTCTCGCCTCCAGGATGCCTGGGAAAATATGCTCCTTCACTCTCAGCAGCACAACAAACCAAACAAAAATCAATAGAACAGCTTCATTGTTTATTAAAGAGGAGGGCCCAGCAAAAAATGTTAAAAGTCAGCAGCTACAAATACTGCAGCTGCTGACTTTTAAGAAGAATCGGACACTTACCTGTCCCCGGGTCCAGCGATGCGGGGGAACGAAGCACCCCCTCGTTCCCCGCTCCGCTTGCGGCGCCGGCATCCTTACTGTGGGCACCCGGCTTCACAGCCGGGCACCCACTGCGCATGCAGTACATTGTGATACGTCGCACAGTCATCTGGGACCTGTCACGTGTCCCAGATGACTGACTGCCGAGAGGAAGTGACGTTTCTAGCCCACGCTGAGGAAGAGGCAGATTTCGTGGGACCACCTAGCAACAGGGAGAAATAAGTGAATTTTTTTTTTTTTATCCAATTCTTTTTTGTTGTTAGATTTAATGTATATAGGCATAATGTTGTCATTTTGGTGGAAACACCACTTTAAGTATATAAAACTGCATAAACATAAAAATTGCCCAGTCACATTAAAGTGGTTGTAAATCATAACACCCCCCCCCCCCCCCAAAAAAAAAACAAAAACAAAACCTGTAAGACAAAGGCATACTGCATCACATACTAGCTCATTATGAAATACTTACCTTAGATCAAAGCTGTTGCAGCAGCCCCGCACACCGCTGTGACAGGCAACATGTCTCCCAGGGGTTATTTCCAGGTTCACGGGCTCCCGCGCTGTGATTGACCGGAGCTGCAATTACGTCACTGCCATGCATGTGCGCGGGAGCTGCCGGACGAGGCACAGCTGCTGAAGAAACGGAACGAGCGAGCAGTTTCTTCAGTACACATGCGCCAATGACATAAATATCTCCTAAACCGTGCAGGTTTAAGAGATATTTACAGTACCTACAGGTAAGCTTTATAAAAGGCTTACCTGTAGGTACAAGTGGTGTAACTAGGTTTACAACCACTTTAAAATGTGCCTTTATTGGCACCAGATATAACCAGCCAATATGTGTTTGAGAACACCACTGCTCAGCTGTCTGCTAGAGCAGATATGCATTAAAAATACAGGATAGGACATCACCAGAAGTGGAACTGGAAATTCCGCCTCTACAGGTTTTATTGTTTGATGGCGACTAGTTAGTTTCCTGAAGACATCTTAGTTGTGGTTTATAAACTCTATACTGCATTCATTGGTCGTCATAACACAACAGGGCTGGTTATATTAACATAAACAACAAAAATATTACAAACTTTATTCAATACAAATGTTTATGGTATGCAGAAGTGCAATTTTTAATTCAATCTCAAATATAAACAAATACTTAAAATAGGATATCAAACCCACCATTCCTTAATGACTTTATGCCTAATATTTATTCTTATTATACAAGAATAAATAATAAAACATCAAGTCAGTAAGGGATGGTGGGTTGATATGTTATTTTAAGTATTTGTTTACATTTTAGATTGCATAATTCCACTTCTGCATACCATTATGACCATTCGTATTGAATGAAGTTTGTGATTTTAAATGGATTGATATTAACATAACCAGACTCATTGTGTTTTTGACGATTGGCACGTATTTGATCAACATATGGAATATTGTGTGTTCTACGGGCACAAGGAAAAGTGACTTATTATTCAACACTGTATTTTGTCAATTTTTTGGGGGATTTATGGTATGTAGCGCCACTCTTTGTATACAAGAGTTCTGAAAATGTGTCTGAACTGAATGATACCATTTTGCTTGAACTTAAAGGGGATGTCGACACCCCTATGTCAGACAAACAACTCAGCAGCAGTCATGGTTGGGGAGTCAAAAAACTGTCCCAGTGCCAAAAATAACAGTTATGCCAGTAGCCAGGGAAAATTTTGGGACCACACAGTTGCAAAATCCAAATTTGGCAAAGGCATAGAAAAATGTAAAGGTGATAAACAGGGTACCTAGGAAACCAGAAGCAAGTCTGGTATGACCTCATTTTCAGTGGCTTGCTTTCCCAGTCTCCCACAAGGATGATACTGGATCTGGCCCAGTCTCATGTATTGGGTTGTCATTTAAGGGTAGCATAAACAAAATGGGATTAAGCAGCTCTTTTTCTGGCCTGATATTTACACAGCAGTTGAGGAGTGTTGTAAATCATGTCCTGAGTGTCATATTATTGCATACCAACCACATTTTCAAAGTCCGCTGGAACCCTAGTCTATAATTCAGGCCCCATTTAAAAGGGTTGCTATCAATCTGGTCGGGCCACCGCTGAAGTCTGCTATGGGGCACCAGTACATTTTGATAGTTTTTGACTAAGTCACTAAGATACTTGGTGTCCATGAACTTGGTGTTCATTCAGAATACATCATTTTAAATTATAGCAAAGGATATGTTCCATATTTTTTCCGATAATAGTATTCCTTTGGAAATTTGAACAGACCAAGGAACCTCTATCATGAAATTTAAAAAAAGTTGTGTCAGCTGTTAAATACTCAACTATGCACCTTTCCCAAGCTGACGGCCTGATAGAACTATTCAACAAAACCCAGAAAGGTATGCTACAAAACAAAAAGGTACACATAAGGATGGAAAAGACTGGGACTTCCTCTACTGAAAGCATTGTGTGGCAACAGGGAGTGTCACATCCATTGACAGGGTTTTCCCTGTTCGAAATTGTGTACAGCAGACCTGCCCAGGGACTTCAGGATACAGCCTGGGAAAAATGGGAGCAAGAGGCCACACCTCACAACATTGTAATATTGCTTAGATGCAAGGCAGTATAGCAGCAGTCATGGTCATAATCTGGGAACAAAAGGCAGTAAAGCACAAAAGAGACAAGCCAGATTTTAAAATTGCATTTCTAAAATCAGAATCGTTAACTCAGCAGACAGATTTGGAGGCTTTCTCAACAGAAAGCACCATTAAACTATCCCCAGTAAAATGTATACCAGAGGTCAGAATTTCAGATAACCTGTCTGCTATCCAGATTCAAAAAGTCAGAGAGTCTTGCAGAAAAAATGAGGCGTTTTCAGAGTTACCAGGCCAAACTTAAGTAATTTACCTTGACACTGTGATTGGAAGTAAAGTTAAGACCTCTTTGGATACTTGAAGCTCAGAGAATAGCCATTGCAGAAGAGGTACAGATAATGTTAGCCCTAGGGGTAATAGAAAAATGTAACATTAAGTGGTCAAGTGCCACAGTGCTCATCCCTAAGCAGCCTGAGGTTCTACAATGACTTTAGGAAACTAAATGAAATATCCACATTTCATGCCAATACCAGGCAGATGAGGGGATAGAAACATTGGGACCTGCCCTTAAAAAGGGTTATAAACCCTTACATATACACAGTGACTAGACTAGCTTCAGGTGATAGACAGAGATTAAGCAAATCCTCCTATGTAAGTTGTAGCAGTTTATTTGCAGCCCTCTCTCCTCTACATCGATTAAAAGTACAAAGTTTACATAGCATTCCTGAGCTTCAGAAAGCAGGGGGCGGGAAGCTAAAGTTACACTCTGCAGAGGTTAGTGAGAGCTGATTGGAGGGAAGGAACACACACCCTTCATACAGCACACAGGGACATAGCTGAGGCTGCCAATCACACATTGTGTGCTGGAGGTCCCTCCTCTGTCACCTTTTTACTTCTTATCAGGAAAATTTGTCAGAAGTGACGCATGCAGATAGCAGAGGAACAAGGCAACAGACAGAAACTACACTTTGTGCTCTGGGTTGAGACAAATATACACAATAGACGGATATGCTTTGTTTATATTTCAGGTCAGAGATTTACAACCACTTTAATCTTACTAAAGGGTTTTGATAGGTTCCCTTGACAGGGAAAAGGAAAATAGACAACTTCTGTAACAACAGATGGGCTGTACCAGTATGCGGACCTCCCGTTTGGCTTACATGGAGCTCCAGCCTCATTCCTAAGAATGATGGACCACACTCTTATCCCCACAAAGCATAAACTTGGGCAAATCTAGATTCTGCTGTAATTTTCCATCTTGACCTCTACCTACAACGCTAACTCTGATGATTGTTAGAAGTTTTTTGTTTCAATAGTGTTTCTTCAGGCTAGAACAAACTCATATTAGAAAAACAGTACAGAAATAATTATGTAATTGATCATAAAATCAAATCAAAATACATTTTAGTTACATTTGGATGGATGTAAACTTTAGCCATAGATTCCAGACATCTTCCAATTCATCATTTTAAAGAACCGAGAAGATTACACCGACTATTATCCAGTTTAATCTTGAGAAAATCCATTAAAAATTGATTTAATGGAGAGTTCACCATCTAACATTTGGCTGTGAGAACGATGTAAGAAATTTTCCAGCATGTCTTGGAATGTTGGAAACGGCAGTTAAGGAAAAATACAAAGTAGTTTTAAGTAAGGAAGTTTATGAGTCTGTATATTTTGATACAAAATGTGTTGACTTTCGAACAAATACACAACATATGGAACACTGTTCTAGGATGCTTACATCCTCTAAAACAGGGGTAGGCAGCCCCTGGCACTGGTGCCACAAACAGCACTCGAAGCCTCTTTTGTCGGCACTCGACTTTCTCCCCATCAGAAGGGCAACGCAGGGAAGTGTCAGTGAGACACTAATGCATTCCAATTTCAGAATTCCCCACACCACACCTGCACTGAGGGGAGGGCACTGTGCCCCCACACATTGTAAAAGATAAACTGTTTGGTTCTCTAACTTTGCTGTAGCTGCGATCGTCCGCTCTTGTGATGGGGAAGAGATTGGGTGCAGTTCTGCTAGGAGGGGGGTGGGCGGAAAGAGGAGGACCATCATTGGCCACCATGTGGAAGAAGATGACTCGCTTGGTTGCCACTACCAATCTCAGAAAGAAGGGATTTCACTGCGATTGAGAAAACCACAATCAGGTAACAGTTTGTGGAATTACTGTTGAGCTTCTGGGAACTTTGTTGAAATTATTTCTGAACCTTTGCATCACTTACTACTGAACCCCTGCACTCTGTGTCCCTTTAAGCCACAGCCAGTATTCAGCGCAATGAAAACCACATCCAACTTTCCCTGTGGCGCAGAGCGCCACAGATTTTTTCAGCTGCAGGGGCCCAACTTATGATCCTGCACACAGGCTCACTGCTTTCAGAAAATGCCCCTGACCTGAGATCATCATTGTGCATCCATTCCATATGCTTGTATGTGACATTGCATACATCCCATACAAGCACGTGGGCTGGATGCGAGAGTTTAATCAGCAGGATGAGTGTGCCAGGACAGGTAGATACATCGGCTTCCTTTCCCCAGGGGGTGGGCAACTACATGGCAAATGAGGGTCAATGTAGAAAAATGTAAAATAATGCATTTGGGTGTCAAAAATATGAATGCAATCTATACACTGGGGGGAGAACCTCTGGGGGAATCTAGGGTGGAAAAGGACCTGGGGGTCCTAGTAGATGATAGGCTCAGCAATGGCATGCAATGCCAAGTTGCTGCCAATAAAGCAAACAGAATATTGGCATGCATTAAAAAGGGGATAAACTCCAGAGATAAAACGATAATTCTCCCGCTCTACAAGACTCTGGTCCGGCCGCACCTAGATTATGCTGTCCAAGTTCTGGGCACCAGTCCTCAGGAAGGATGAAATGGAGTACAAAGAAGGGCAACAAAGCTAATAAGGGTTCTGGAGCAGGGGTCTCTAACTGGCGGCCCTCCAGCTGTTGTGAAACTACAAGTCCCATCATGCCTCTGGCTGTGGGAGTCATCCTTGTAACTGTCAGCCTTGCACTGCCTCATGGGGCTTGTAGTTTTGCAACAGTTGGAGGGCCGCCAGTTTGAGACCCCCAGTCTGGAGGATATTTGTTATGAAGAAAAGGTTGCGAGCACTGAACTTATTCTCTCTGGAGAAGAGACGCTTGAGAGGGGATATGATTTCAATATACAAATACCATACTGGTGACCCCACAATAGGGATAAAACTTTTTCGCAAAAGGGAGTTCAACAAGACTCATGGCCACTCATTAAAATTAGAAGATAAGAGGTTTAACCTTAAACTACATAGTAGGGTTCTTTACTGTAAGAGCGGCAAGGATGTGGAATTCCCTTTCACAGGTGGTGGTCTCAGCAGGGGGCATTGATAGCTTCAAGAAACTATTAGATAAGCACCTGAACGAACGCAACATACAGGGATATACAATGTAATACTGACATATAATCACACACATAGGTTGGACTGGAGTCTTATTTCAACTTTACCTACTATGTAACTCTGCATATCACGCATATCATAAATGAGAAGAGGGTACATCAGTGGGGCAGATGAGGAGGGTACAGTGGTGGAAAAAATGAGCAGGAGGGTACATCAGTGGGGCAGATGTGCAGTGAGGTACAGTGGTGAGACAAATGAGAAGGGGGTTCAGTGGTGGGACAGAAAAGCAAGGGGGGTAGAGCAGTAGGGCAGCTGTAAAAGGAGGTGTATAGGTGGGACATATGAGCAGGGAGGTACATTAGGTGATACAGATGTGCAAGAGGTAAATTGGTGGGACAGCTAAGAAAGCGGGTTACAATGGTGAGGCAGATGAGCAGATGGGTTCAGTGCTGGGGCAGAAGAGCAGGGGGAACAGAGGTGGGGCAGATGAGCAGGGGGAACAGAGGTGGGACAGATGAGCAGGGGGAACAGAGGTGGGACAGATGAGCAGGGGGAACAGAGGTGGGACAGATGAGCAGGGGGAACAGAGGTGGGACAGATGAGCAGGGGGAACAGAGGTGGGACAGATGAGCAGGGGGAACAGAGGTGGGACAGATGAGCAGGGGGAACAGAGGTGGGACAGATGAGCAGGGGGAACAGAGGTGGGACAGATGAGCAGGGGGAACAGAGGTGGGACAGATGAGCAGGGGGAACAGAGGTGGGACAGATGAGCAGGGGGAACAGAGGTGGGACAGATGAGCAGGGGGAACAGAGGTGGGACAGATGAGCAGGGGGAACAGAGGTGGGACAGATGAGCAGGGGGAACAGAGGTGGGACAGATGAGCAGGGGGAACAGAGGTGGGACAGATGAGCAGGGGGAACAGAGGTGGGACAGATGAGCAGGGGGAACAGAGGTGGGACAGATGAGCAGGGGGAACAGAGGTGGGACAGATGAGCAGGGGGAACAGAGGTGGGACAGATGAGCAGGGGGAACAGAGGTGGGACAGATGAGCAGGGGGAACAGAGGTGGG
Organism: Lithobates sylvaticus; assembly: GCA_028564925.1. Taxonomy (NCBI): domain Eukaryota; kingdom Metazoa; phylum Chordata; class Amphibia; order Anura; family Ranidae; genus Lithobates; species Lithobates sylvaticus. The sequence continues at coordinate 528,316,744 of CM053027.1, forward strand.
ACAGATGAGCAGGGGGAACAGAGGTGGGACAGATGAGCAGGGGGAACAGAGGTGGGACAGATGAGCAGGGGGAACAGAGGTGGGACAGATGAGCAGGGGGAACAGAGGTGGGACAGATGAGCAGGGGGAACAGAGGTGGGACAGATGAGCAGGGGGAACAGAGGTGGGACAGATGAGCAGGGGGAACAGAGGTGGGACAGATGAGCAGGGGGAACAGAGGTGGGACAGATGAGCAGGGGGAACAGAGGTGGGACAGATGAGCAGGGGGAACAGAGGTGGGACAGATGAGCAGGGGGAACAGAGGTGGGACAGATGAGCAGGGGGAACAGAGGTGGGACAGATGAGCAGGGGGAACAGAGGTGGGACAGATGAGCAGGGGGAACAGAGGTGGGACAGATGAGCAGGGGGAACAGAGGTGGGACAGATGAGCAGGGGGAACAGAGGTGGGACAGATGAGCAGGGGGAACAGAGGTGGGACAGATGAGCAGGGGGAACAGAGGTGGGACAGATGAGCAGGGGGAACAGAGGTGGGACAGATGAGCAGGGGGAACAGAGGTGGGACAGATGAGCAGGGGGAACAGAGGTGGGACAGATGAGCAGGGGGAACAGAGGTGGGACAGATGAGCAGGGGGTACAGTAGTGGGGCAGATGAGAAGATAAGTTCAATGTTTAGGACAGACGAGAAGATGGTTAAGCAGTGAGACAGAAGAGCATGGGGGTACGGCGATGGGGCAGATGAGAAAGGGGGTACATTGGTGGGGCAGATGAGCAGGGGGGTACATTGGTGGGGCAGATGAGCAGGGTGGTACAGTAGTGAGGCAGATGTACAGTCGTGGGGCAGATGTACAGTTGTGGGGCAGATGTGGTACAGTGGTGAAAAAGATTTGAGGGGGGGGGGCAGTGATCTGAGGTGTGAAGTTGCAGGAATTGGGGCCCATCTGGGACGTGAGTGCAGTATGTTAATTTCTCACTACTAAAGTAGTTTACAGCATTTACTTTATAACCACACAAAGGCACAAATTGGCACTGATAGCTGGCACGGATTGGCATGGATAGGTGGCATGGATGGGCATGAATAGGCGGCACAGATGGGCATGGATAGGCGGCACAGATGGGCACTGATAGGCAGCATTGTATTTTTTTGTTTTGTGCTGATTGATGCCAATCAGTGCCAAACAATAATGCATGCCAATCAGTGATGCCCATTGTGGGCACTGATTGGCATCCAGTGTGGGCACTGATTGGCAACAAATGTAAGCAGTGATTGGCATCCCTGGTGGTCTAGGGTGGCATACCTGTTGCTAGGCATCCCTGATGGTCCAGTGTGGGCATCCTCGGGGGGCTGTGCTGATAATCGATCAGCGCAGACCCCCCGTCAGAGGAGCAGCCGTTCGGCTCTCCTCTACTCGCGTCAGACAGACGCGAGTGAGGAAAAGCCAATCACCGGCCCTTCCTATTTACACTGTGATCAGCCGTAATTGGACACGGCTGATCACGTGGTAAAGAGTCTCCGTCGGAGACTCTTTACCAAGATCATAGTTGCGGGGTGTCAGACTGACACCCCGCAACAACTATAACCGAGATGCGCGCCCCCGGGGGTGCGCAGTGGCTCAAAATCCTGAGGACGTCACATGATGTCCGGTCAGGATTTTAAAACCACTTTGCCGACGTCATTTGCCAATAGGGCGGGCGGCAAGTGGTTAAAAAATCTTGTGTGATTGAGGAGTGTGAAATTGAAATTTTTTTTATCAAAAAAATTGGCACTCTCAATTTCTTTTAAAACATTTTTCGGCACACTGTGCTCAAAAGGTTGCCTACCCCTGCTCTAAAACATAAAAAAGGAATGCATTTGGCTAATGGTTCTAGTAATATATACCACCAGGATCTCTTTGTGGTTCGCCAAAATAATTGTTGCAATAATGGATACTGAAGGTGTTCTTCTTGTACACTGAAAATCGGCAAGATGTACGGTTTCTCATAGATCTAATTTCCAATTAAACATAGAATAATTTATCATTAAAGGATGAGAAAAGAAGTTGGTAAAGGGAAGAAATGTGTCCCAATTGTCTATCAAAATGCCTGCATAAATCTTCAAAAGGGGATATTTTGTCACTTTTACCATAATATTTTGAAAGCGTGGTAATGAAATTAAGGATTTGATTTCTCAAGGAAGTTTGCATTTTTTTCACAAAGTGTCCATAGATAGAATATCTTGAGCTGTGTAGAAGACTGCGATTCTCAATAGACCCTTGTTTATCCACAATTTATACACATATCCCCATATTTAAACACATAGCAGAACAGATAATGCCATTCAGAAAAGAGGAAGTGTTTTGGATCCATCAGTTAGTGACTTTGTCTCCTGCCGGATTAAATCATGATGTTGATTTAGATTTGTTGAATGAGTTTACATATTTTTTCCGGCCTTGGCGATCAGTTATTTTCATCTGTTACATCTGCTGGACAATATATTACATTTGTTTGAATTGCTCAATAGAGGCCCTTAAAAAGGGTTAACATACCTCCTGTTACAATGTAACTTGAAGTTACTGCATTTAAGGGCAGTTCCAATGCACAGACCAGGCAATTTGCATTATGTCCCAAGGCTTCAGTTCACACCAATACACTGCCAATGTATATATCGTTGTTCTATTTGTTCAGACTTGAGAAAGGTCAGAAACACCCAAAGCTGTTGTCAGTTAACCTACTAAGACATTACCTTTGTGTGAAACCCCACATTTTATCTCTATATGGAATGGTTTTAAGGGTTTTGGCACATTTGTGTGGTGGGATGTGCTATAACACAAGTGAATTTTGGCATGTTGCGTGAGCCGTGTTGGGGTGCCACTCAATATCATTGGTACTGCAAATAATCAAATTGTGTCTCATGCACTGCAGCAACGTGCCGAGATAAAGCAACGCGTGCGGCATAAACTGGGCCCTAACACAATGCATAGTGTGAATGGGCCCAAGTTCACATTTCTCATTTATCCAGCGCTCAAGTATATATACCTATATCTAAGGGCTACTCACAGACCTAAAATTGTGGTCTTATGCAATTTAGACTTGAATGCCTGAGAAAAGACGAGTCATTTTTTTTTCTTAGTCAATCAGCCCTTGCAACAGACATCTGTCACACATCAATTTCAGGACCGGACCTCTATTTTGCCTACTGCAATACAGCTTCGGTCAGACACCTCTTAGCCTGCGACTGTGCAGTGAAGAAGCAGCAACACCACACTGATAATGTATCACTGTGTTTTTGCTTTATAATAGCCGGCTAACTGGGTATTGTGCAACAGTTTAACTACTTGCCTACCAGGTACGAACACCTCCTTCCTGACCAAGCCATTTTTCAGCTTTCAGCGCTGTCGCATTTTGAATGACAATTGTGCGGTCATGCAACGCTGTACCCAAATAAAATTTTTATCATTTTTCCCCCATAGATAGAGCTTTATTTTGGTGGTATTTGATCACCTCTGCGGTTTTTATTTCTTGCGCTATAAACAAAAGAAGAGCGACAAGTTTGAAAAAACATAATATTTTTTACTTTTTATTATAATAAATATCCAATTTTTTTTTTTTTAAACAAATTTTTTCCTCAGTTTAGGCCGATACGTATTCTTCTACATATTTTTGGTAAAAAAAAAAAAAAAAAAAAAAATCGCAATAAGCGTATATTGATTGGTTTGCGCAAAAGTTATAGCGTCTACAAAATAGGGGATAGATTTATAGCATTTTTTTATTATTATTTTTTTTTTACTAGTAATGGCGGCGATCTGCGATTTTTATCATGACTGCGACATTGCGGCGGACATATCGGACACTTTTGACACATTTTTGGGACCATTCACACAGCGATCCGTGCTATAAAAATGCATTGATTACTGTATAAATGTGACTGGCAAGGAAGGGGTTAACACTAGGGGGCGCTGCAGGGGTTAATGTGTTCCCTATAGTAGTGATTCTAACTGTGGGGGGAGGGGACTGACTGGGGGAGGGGACCGATCGGTGTCCATATGTACAAGGGACACACCATCGGTCTCCTCTCCAGTAACAGGACGTGGATCTGTGTGTTTACATACACAGATCCACATCCTGCTCGATTACCGGGCAATCGCGGGTGCCCAGCGGACATCGCGGCCGCCGGGCACGCGCATTGGCTCCCCAACTATGCGGCGGGCGCGCGCCCCCTAGTGGCCAAAATGTAGACAACGTCATATGACGGCGTCCCGCCACAAGAGCCGCACCGTCCCGCCGTCATTTGACAGTGGGCGGTCGGCTAGTGGTTAAACTTGACTGGTTTGCAATAATGTCCAATTAAATGTGCAATTAAAGCGGTATTAAACCCAAAACCAAAAATGCAATCTCACACTGGGGCAACTTGTCAGTCGCACTCCATTCAGTGCAATTTAACCATTCTAAATCGGAGTGAATTAAAGTGGTTCTGCACACATTTCATTTAGTAAATCTCTTTGCCTTCCAAATCAGGCAAAGAGTACTAAATGAAGTGTTTTTTTTTTTTTTTAACTTACCTTGTAATTGCCGACGTTCTTTCCTCTGTCTTTTCGGCGGTGGGTGGGGTCTTTGCGTCGATCCTCGTCACGCCGCACTGTCTCCTGGGATCTGGTGTCATAGATCCCAGGAGTCAGTGCGGACATCTTCCGAAATCTCGCGAGATGTCAACAGATGTGCCGAAATCTCGCGAGATTTCGGAGAACGTGAGCTGCACTTTGCTGTTACTGCGCACGTGCGAGATCGGCGCAGTAACGGCGGTGCATGCTGGGCCATCTGAAGAGCCTGTGTGGTTTCACATGCCCACAGGCAAGATGGCAACCAGCAGGAAGGATTTTTCTAACTGATTTTAGATGACGAAAACCGTCAGCAATGAGTTAGTGAAATGGAACACGTGAGTACTTAAATAACATCTTGTAATCCATTGCACAAAAAAAAAAAAAACTACAGACAGTGCAGAACCGCTTTAAGTTGCTCCAACTTAGAAAAAGGTTCCTGCACTTCTTTGGGGCGCCTTCAGAGCGGCTTGCATTGACTTCTATTAAAGTAGTCGTTTGCAAGCTGTGCTGAAGTCGCATTGTATGAGGCAGCTTCAAAGTCAGGCAACTTTGAAGCCCCCCAGTGTGAACCGAGCCGTATGCCGCGTACACACGTGCAGACTTTTGCCGGCGGACTTAGTCCAGCGGACAATCCCGCCGGACTTTCCAGCTGGGTCCGCTGGACTTTCCGAGCGTGTGGACTTGCCCACACACGCACAGACTTCTCCGGCGGATAATCCGCCGGCCAAAAGTCTGCGGGACTTTTGAAAATGAACGGACTTGCCCACACACGGAGCAGTCCGTTCATTTAGAACGTAACTTCAGGTTACGTAGCTAGCGTAGGCAGTAAATGCCGCCGCGCTAGCTCCGTAAGCTGGCATGGATTTAAAGGGACTCCCCACGCCGAAAAAACGGCGTGGGGGTTCCCCCCAAATCCATGTCAGACCCTCACCCGAGCACGCAGCCTGGCAGGCCAGGAAAGGGGTGGGGACGAACGAGCGCACCCCCCCTCCTGAGCCGTACCAGGCCGCGTGCCCTCAACATGGGGGGTGCCCTGGGGAAAGGGGGGCCGTGCGGCCCCCCCCCCCAAAGCACCTTGTCCCCATGTTGATGAGGACAAGGGCCTCTTCCCGACAACCCTGGCCGTTGGTTGTCGGGGTCTGCGGGCGGGGGCTTATCGGAATCTGAGAGCCCCCTTTTATAAGGGGGCACTCAGATCCCGGCCCCCCACCCTATGTGAATGAGTATGGGGTACGATGTACCCCTACCCATTCACCTAAGGTGTAAAATGTAAAGTAAAAAAACACCCACACTTTTGCAAAAAATAGTTTATTGCACTGCTCCGGGGGTCTTCTTCCGTCTTGGGGGTCTTCTCGCCGGACTCCCCCGCCATTTACCAAGCTCTTTTACCGAGCGGGGGAAGTCCGGCTACCTTCTTCGTCGTCGCCGTCGTCTGGGGGTCTCAATCCGCCTTCGGGGGTCTTCCGGGGGTCTCTTCTGTTCTTGCGGCGGTCGTCGTCTTCCGCGCCGCCGGCGCCGCCTTCTTCTTGTCCTTCTTGTTCTTCCGATGTTGACCCGACGCTCTCTCTGCCCGGAATGCCTGTGCCGCGCTGCGCTGGGACTTATATAGGGACATGGGGACAGGGTCACATGCTCATGTCACATGGTGACCCCGCCCCCTTGTGATGTCACAGTCCCAGCATCCTCCGGGACTGTGACAACACAAGGGGGCAGGGTCACCATGTGACATGAGCATGTGACCCTGTCCCCATGTCCCTATATAAGTCCCAGCGCAGCGCGGCACAGGCATTCCGGGCAGAGAGAGCGTCGGGTCAACATCGGAAGAAGAAGAAGAACAAGAAGAAGGACAAGAAGAAGAAGGCGGCGCGGAAGACGACGACCGCCGCAAGAACAGAAGAGACCCCCGGAAGACCCCCGAAGGCGGATCGAGACCCCCAGACGACGGCGGCGACGACGAAGAAGGTAGCCGGACTTCCCCCGCTCGGTAAAAGAGCTTGGTAAATGGCGGGGGAGTCCGGGGAGAAGACCCCCAAGACGGAAGAAGACCCCCGGAGCAGTGCAAGAAACTATTTTTTGCAAAAGTGTGGGTGTTTTTTTTACTTTACATTTTACACCTTAGGTGAATGGGTAGGGGTACATCGTACCCCATACTCATTCACATAGGGTGGGGGGCCGGGATCTGAGTGCCCCCTTATAAAAGGGGGCTCTCAGATTCCGCTAAGCCCCCGCCCGCAGACCCCGACAACCAACGGCCAGGGTTGTCGGGAAGAGGCCCTTGTCCTCATCAACATGGGGACAAGGTGCTTTGGGGTGGGGGGGCCGCACGGCCCCCCTTTCCCCAGGGCACCCCCCATGTTGAGGGCACGCGGCCTGGTACGGCTCAGGAGGGGGGGGGGGGCGCTCGTTCGTCCCCACCCCTTTCCTGGCCTGCCAGGCTGCGTGCTCGGATGAGGGTCTGACATGGAGTCCCTTTAAATCCATGCCAGCTTACGGAGCTAGCGCGGCGGCATTTACTGCCTACGCTAGCTACGTAACCTGAAGTCACGTGCTAAATGAACGGACTTGCCGATGAGCGGCAAGTCCGTTCATTTCAAAAGTCCCACGGACTTGCCTACTAACGGCGGGATTGTCCGCCGGACTGCCAAGTCCAGCGGATAATTTTAAAACCAAACTTAAAACTTTGGTCCGCCGGACTTTGGCGCCAAAAAGTCCGCCGACGCCCACACACGAGGGGATTATCCGCTGGACTTCAGTCCAGAGGATAATCCCGCGGGATAGTCCCTTCGTGTGTACGCGGCCTTAGAGTGCCTACACTCTGGATGAAGAAGCAACAGAGACAACTTTGGACAACATCATTGTTAAAGTGGCTGTAAACATGATTCATGAAATTTGACCTAGGCACATATCTGTAGTATTTACTTATCGTTCTCCAAGGCCCTAAGTCCCGTGTCTTTCTGCCGTTTCGTTCCTGTGTTATTAGCATGATAACTTCTGACAAGTTCTCAGAGACAGGAGATAAAAGCAGCCTGAAATATGTGGCGGGTGTGTGCTATAACTAGATTAACTTGTCTTGTCACAGCACAGCTCTGAAAGTATCTTCATTCTTCTGCCTATGTGGAGTGAGGGTGTGGGCCTTTCCTCCAATCAGCTGTCACACAGTGTAAGCCAAGACTAGCCTCCTGCTGAATGAGGAAGTAAAAATTTGAACACTATGTTAGAATTCTAAAGAATATAGCAAGCTGAAGACAGCAGCTATACATGTAAAACTTATGTAGGGAGATTTGTTTCATTTCTGTGTATCATCTGAGGCTGTTCACTTCACTGGGTATAGGAGAGCGTTTATATCCACTTTAACCCGGGGCGAGTGTTCAATCCAATAGCAGATTTAGATGCACTAACAAACTAAAGCCAAACTCTAGCTATTATGTAATTATAAGAAGAAAGGAAGAAAAACCCACCAGGGTTTACTTCCTCTTTAACACATACTGGCCAAGGCAGAAAAATTGTTTAAAATATAGGCACAAAGTACTTCCTTGTATTGAGTTCTTACACAACAGCCTCACTGCATAATGACCTCTATAAAAAAATAAAAAAAAGTAGGTACACAGCTGACCTTTTTACTACAAAGCTAACTGGCATAAAACACTATTCTCCACATTCCTCAGACGCCAATCCTCCTGTGACATCACAAGAGTGAGCCGTGTCCAGCAGAAGAACTGGTAAGCACAGCATGTACACCTATAGCAGCCCAAGAATCTGCACGTGAAACTCAACGACTGGACAATTCCTGCACGTCCCAATCTCTAATGATCAACTAACTACAGTCCACTGTAATTCTATCTTATCTGCGTTAACGCAGATAAGTTATGAAAATAGAAATTGTAATGGACGTGTAAAGATTTCTATCTTTACCAAGCAAGATTGTGAAGATATGAAGCAATTGGCTTATTGTTTTACAGCATAGAGTGATGCGTGGCGTTATACGTCAGATGCGGAATGAAAGCCCAACAATCCCTCCTAAACTACATCTACTGTTTGTATACAAGTTACTTATGGCACAGAGAAGGTTATTTAGCAACTATGACAGAATTAGAAAGTACAATATGGGTTAAGAATGCTCCCATGGCATTTACACAGCCTGTTCAAAGTAGAACACAACCAGAATGGAAATTTTTATTTTTTTATTAAAATAAAATAAAGAAAAGATCAAATCAAATTTACCTCCAAAATTTCTGAAACTTTTATAGAGCACTTACTCTAAGGGCCCATTCACACCTGAGCGTTTTCAGCTGAGAAAACGCTCCTCTCAAAAGTTCCAAAATACTCCAACAAGCAAAATCCCATTCATTTGAATGGCCCCTGTTTACATCTGAGTATTTTTTCGCCTGAAGCAAAATGCCTGAAGCAGTACACGAGCTTCTATTTAGGCAGATTACAAGTGTTTTTTCTGCTTTTTACACTGGTGACCTTTTCACCTGTACAAAATCGTGGCAAAATTGCAGTAAAATCACATTACTTTCCGCCTGAAAACAATACGCCCAGGTGTGAATACAGCCTTACACCAGCTCATACTTTAGAATCAGTTACATCCCCAGAATAATCTTCCCCTGCAACATTTTTATGCCCTGCCTGACCCACAGGCATGGGCTAAATACAAGATTAGGTCCCATTTCACATATACTCCAAAACTAAATGTCCCTCCACACTACTACTTTTGACATCTGCAGCTTGCCCATGCCTTCTACAGCCAGTTTTCTCATCAATCAAGACAGCTTAAAGTGGACCTTCAGTCACTTTTTCAACTTTCCATCTATTAAATCTTCTGCCCTTGTCGTTTTAACTTTGTTTTACTATCCATTGTTTTTCTGCCAGTAAAAACCTTATACAGCCCACTTCACTGTGGAACCTAAGGGGTTAATCCTCTACATTGTGTAAAAAGGCTGTTTGATCCTGACTTCTCTATTCCTCCCCTTCTGTCCTTAATCCATCTCCTAATAGTACAGAGCATAGCGGACACCTGCACATGCTCAGTTAAGTGTGTATTGCTAGATTTTTATTTATTTTTTCCATGGGAGGGTGCAAGTGATCAGCACGTGGCCAATCAGCACTGTCTAGATCAGAGGGTCAGGGGTCCTGCAGCCTCAGAGGACAATCAGGGGAGAATGAAAACTCCTCTTACAAGCTTTAACCACACACTGATAGAAGTCACAAGACTGCTCTAACTGCTGATGAGAAAAGGTATTTAGCTGGTTATATTTACTAAAATGAGTGCATTTCCATGCGCTGTGTACTTCGGGAGACCAGATACAGTGAATGCAGGGTCCTGGGTTTAGTAACACTAACATTTTTGATGCCAGAGCCGTTTTTTGCACACATTTAAAAAATAGTTTTTGGCTTAAAGACTACACAAAACCTCCAAACATAAATTTTCGGAAAGAAGTTACCCCTAGAGAATAAAACAGCGGTAGTTGCAATTTTTTTGTCACAGGTTATTACCGCAAAGGTTCAGTGTAAAAAAAAAAAAAAAAAAAAAAACATACTAAAGGTAGATTTAGGGAAAAAAACAATAAACTACCCACATTTTTGGTAAAAATATAAAAAAAGGGGTTGCACGAGTAGAGATACCCAACATGTCCAACCTTAAATTTTTGTGCACCCGTGAAATGGTGACAGACTTCAGTACCCTATATTTTCTATAGGTATCAGTTTAGTGTTACGGAGGAGGTCTTGTATTAGAGTTATTGCTCTCCCTCCCTCTTGTATTAGAGTTATTACTCTCATGTAATGTGTATCGCAATCACGGTTTAACGTGTTGCATGCGTTAGTATGTGCATATATGTGGGGGTGGGAGGACTTCAAAAAATGTTTGGGGGGGGTTATATGTGCTTGGGTGCAACTTTTATTTTTGCAAAAAAAATTCAACGCAATTGTTTTTTTCATTACATAGGGGACAAAGTCTTTTGTGTGATGTTTTTTAGGTTACAGGTTCTCTTTAATGAGACATGCAGGGTCCAAAAGACCCTGCATGTCTCCCATGCGCTCCACTGACTGTTTTGCAATGCAGATCTCATTGCAAAACATGTTTTCCTGGCTAAGCTACATGGGGAGACCTAGAACTTGACCTGGAAGTGAGGTCAGAGGCGTCGCTTTCCGGATCACAAGAAGGGAAGAAGAGCAGACGTGTGTCCCTTCTTCTCCTTCCCCTCCAGCCGCCTGCACCCGCCCTGCAGATGGGCAAGAGAAACCCGGAAAGCATGGTGAAGTGCCTTGTGTTAGCAATTGGACGGCAGTAAAAAGGTTAAGCGTTTTGACCTAGAGGCACTCCTGCGTTCGGACTCTCGTAATGAACCAGCTTTGACACTTTATACCCATCTTTTCATGGTGGAACCCCCGATTTGTCTACACTTTGACAAACGTGGCTCCTACATGTTCCAGATCTGGATGATGAAGACTGGACAGATATGTGGGACATGCCTTTTAAAGCAGCTGGTCTCATTTAGAGATTGAACAATTTAAGATCTTACGCAGAGCCTATTACACACCCCATAGGATTCACTGGCTTAACCTCTCTACTTCTCCAGCCTGCTGGTGCTGCGATCAGGATGTGGGGGATTTTTTCTATATATCTTTTGGACCTGCCCAGTAATCCAGGTATTCTGGGAATCCCTGGTGGACATTATTAGCAAGACAGCCCAGATCCCGTTTACTCCCTCTGAGAATCTGTACAGTGGGTCTTGCCGAGGGTCTTTGCTTTACAATTGTTGGTAGGACATTACTCAGATTACTGTTATTTTATGCGAGAAAGGCACTCGTGCGGCATTGGAAAAAAAATCATAATTCCCATTTTTGTATACTGGAAACAACTTCCAACTACCACTTATAAAGCCACTTGCACAAATGAGTTCAATTTATAAGTTTGCAAAAGTTTGGGTGAAATGGTTGGACGACATCTCCACTGAGTGCAACCACTTGTATGTGGGGATGGGCTGAGGGACAGGAGGTATATTGATAGCATACTCCTTACTGTATCCTTTGTTTTGAAGGGCTATAATCAGTGATATTCTCAGTGGCAACTATACAAGCCATATATGTACATCTTTTTTTTCCTTCTGTTTTTTATATTGGTTCTTCTGGTTTTATTTTTATTTATTGTCTTATTTTTCTTGGTATTGTAATATTGTGATATGAAGTACCTGTATTTGTTCTGGATAGCCTGCTCGCTCATGTGCTGGGGGGCTTCTGGGTTCAGGTTTTTGTTTGTTTATGCTAAACATCAATGAAGAGTTTGTTAAAAATAAATAAGTGCATTTAGGACAAAGTGCACTTTGCCTGTTTTCCCCTTTGCATTGACCTAACCTGACACCCGGCCCCCTCTCTCCACAGATGCATATTCACCTGGATGCGATGGCAGCAGCTTTCGGTGCTTATTTACATCAACTGCTGCAAGTCTCGCTATCTTGGACACTGCAGCCCATCAAAATTGGGGCACTGGAAAGTTCTGCACACCAATTATGTAGCGAAAACCTGCAGGCTGCCATGTTGCATTGAATTTTGCATAAAGTTACAGCGGCTGCAAATTGAAAAAGGAAAGTTAATTTTCATAACATTAAATTACAATATGGATTGTGTAGCAAATTGTATATATTATTTTCAATATAGATATAGATAGATAGAGATATATATATATATATATATATATATATCTATCTATATCATTAATGTGGAGTTACCCTTTAAATGTACAAACTTCTCTTACAAAAGGGCCTCCAAAGAGGGCTTTTTTTTTAAAATCAAAGAACGGAAACAGGAGCTGGGAATTAATTTTTTTACAGATTCCCAACTCTTACAAATATTACCCAAACTACCAGCTTACCCACACTACCTCAATGAACACTAAGACTCAGGAAACCAGTTTTACATTACACCCCCCCCCCCCCCCCCCCCCCCCCCCCCCCGCTGGTACAGGCTGTCATGCCACCTGACTAAGATAACCAACAGTGCTAGAGAGGATACAGGGAACTTTGCTGCATGTGTGGTGGGACTGCTGCTCAGTACTTTACAGAGACATTAAAATTAAAATCAAAGCCATTCTTGATGAGGATCTCTCAGACCACTTTTTTTTTCCCTCGCTCTGGGCCGGTGTCTCCCATTGTGTTCCACATTACAACATAAACCCCCCCCCAAAAAAAAACAAAAAAAAAAAAACAACAGGTGAACGCAATTTGTATAAATGGTTCTTTAATAAAGTGTAAGTAAACCCTCTTATAATTTTCAGCCACGGAAGCTGCCATCTTTGCCTTTGTTTAATCTACAACTGCCATGATGCTGCACATGTGATCAGTTTAGACACCATTGGATGGCTTGATAGTTTGGTTGAGAGCACAACCAACGGTAGTGTAACATTTCTGGCACGTGCCGGAAATGAAACGGTTTTATGGATGGGTTTACTTCCGCTTGAAGTACGAATCTGTGCTATAACCCACCTTTTTCAGATGTACAGCTTGCTACGTAAATAAAAAAAAAAAAAAAAATGTGCACATTTTTACTGACAAATATATTTTAAAACATATATAGCACTGACCCCCGAAGGAGGTGCTGGTTTTATTGGGCTTACCGTTACCTTCTTCACCTCGTCTCCGTCTAGGGTTTTCCGTGGTAAATGGCACAAAGCAATGTAGAAACTGACACTTTATCTTGCTTTTTTGGGTTATTTATTCAAAAGAGAAAACAGTCTCTTAAATGTAGGGTAAAGGGTTAGGGTGAAAGTTCAAGTACTTTTGGAACTGCAAAAGATAGGAAGTCTCTTAGAAGATTAATCCAGAGAATAACTTTCACAGCTGGATTATCACAACCCCCGGATAGACTTCCTCTCACTAGGCTTGGCAGCCGATGAAGTGTTCAGTAAAGCAAAGTCTCTGCCACAGACTTGAATGTAGAACACTTGAACAAAGTCTCTGTCACAGACTTGGATGTAACTGAGGGACTTAGACAAATTTAGAGAGCTATCATACGGTACCAGTATCCTGCAGCCGGTCCGTCGATACCGTATAAGTGTAGATCCATTTAGTGTCCTTCAACTGAGCCTCCAGGCTCCTTCAGAGAAGCCAGCCTTGTGCATGGCCTTCTCCCGAAGAGTCCTCCCCTGGATGCTTCTCCAGTTGCTGGGCCTCGCCTTAGATGAGACGGCACCGGACCACTCTTGGATAATTAGGCCACTATATCCATTCTGACCTGTCCCTGCAGTTGCTTCGCCTCGGGCTATCCAGCCCCGAGACTCAGAATTGCATGGATCCGCACCCCAGGCCAGGAGGGCCCTGAGGGCTAGTCAGGAGGACCAGGAGCAAACAAACAGACAGAAGATATCTTCTGGACCGGAACCCCGAAGCACGTGATCTCAGTACCTTAAATACCACCTCCTAGAAATCACAGCAGAATGACACTCCCCCTGGGCTGGTTCCGAGAATGAATGATACCAAATACGCCCAGCCAAACTGCATTCTCATACTTGCCAACGGTGACAGCGACACCTGCGGCCAAGGAGGAGTGCAATTCCAGCTAGACTGGTACTGAAACCATTTTTTGGCATAATTAGCCCTAAAACCTAACTGTGGTTTCAGGAATATTAACTTTGAAAGAACACGTAACATGGGCTCTTCAGGAGACACACACACACACACACATATATATATATATACACATATAAATAAAAATAAAATGTTTGGTTTGTAAGAAAATGATACAGGAAAAACACTGGTTTGTGATAATGCTGCCTTATATTGGAAAATACAGGAAATAACAATGCAAAACAGTATGAAAATTAGGCAAAATAATAAATTATGAGTTTGTACCAAACCACAGATTCTGAAAAGATCAAATTACATTCCAAATAGTTCCTGGACCAGTATCCAGCTTATCTGAAAATAGCGATTGCCGTTCATAAACAGTGAGACATTTTATCTTTATGGTTCTATGCCATTTTGCAGGTCATGTGAGCAGCATTAAAAAGTGTGGTGTGGGTTCAGATGAGAATAGATTTATAGCGATAGATAGTGGAGGTGTCTGAATGTATGAACAGCAATTGTGAGAGTAGCAGTGGACTGGAGGACAGTGAGCACAAATTAAAAACACTCTTCAAGTGGATTATATACATTGAAATTGTTTTAGCAAATAATTATATCAGTAATTGCAGAGCCCTTGAAAGGCTGGTAAACAAAGCAAACCAAGCCAATCAGTAGCTCTTCCTGGAAACAGTACCCCCATAGATATGACCACATGATCCCCCCCCCCCCCCCCCCCTGCCATACTTCTAATCCCAGACCAGGAAGGAGCTAGGGGAAGGTGGTAGGAAGTACAAGTACTACTAGGAGACTGGATGATGCTACACCCCAGTAAAATAGAAGCAGAAGGTACATATTTAACCACTTACCCACTGGGCACTTAAACCCCCTTCCTAACCAGACCAATTTTCAGCTTTCGGTGCTCTCATACTTTGAATGACAATTACTCAGTCATGCAACACTGTACCCAAATGAATTTTGTGTCCTTTTTTTCACACAAATAGAGCTTTCTTTTTTGGTGGTATTTAATGGTGGTGGCAGAGCGTTGCACAGTGGTGGCAGAGCATTGCACAGTGGTTGGTGGCAGAGCATTGCACAGTGGTTGGTGGCAGAGCATTGCACAGTGGTTGGTGGCAGAGCATTGCACAGTGGTTGGTGGCAGAGCATTGCACAGTGGTTGGTGGCAGAGCATTGCACAGTGGTTGGTGGCAGAGCATTGCACAGTGGTTGGTGGCAGAGCATTGCACAGTGGTTGGTGGCAGAGCATTGCACAGTGGTTGGTGGCAGAGCATTGCACAGTGGTTGGTGGCAGAGCATTGCACAGTGGTTGGTGGCAGAGCATTGCACAGTGGTGGCAGTGTATTGCACAGTGGTGGCAGTGTATTGACCAGCGCTGTGGGCACTACACATCCAGCCCACAGCGCTGGTCCCGTCTCTCCCCCTCTCCGCTTCTCTCCCCTCTGTACCGATCGGTAAAGAGAGGAGAGGGAGGAACCGGCGTCATGACGTGACGCCGGTTTGTGTACATGTGATCGCTCCGTCATCAGCGGCCGTTTACCGTGATGCGCCGGGTCCTCGGGACCCGGCGGTCACGGATGTTCCCGAGTGCGCGCCCCAGGGGGCGCGCGGGAGCAAGTTTCTGGGAGGACGTCCGTAGGATAAGCCGACCGCGCTGTAGCCGTCTTTTGACTATAGCGCGGTCGGCATGTGGTTAAAGGAGAAGTTCACCTTTCAAGAAAAATAAATAAATGCACATATTTTTTCAGGAAAAAAAAAATGTGCATTTTAAATTTTCTCCTGCAGGAGCCCGGAAAGCATTGCACTCATGATCATCAGGGGTGCAATGTTGGACTTCTGCAGACAAGCCCTGCAGCTTTCTGTCCATACCGTCATACAGGGCTTGTGAATGACCTAAGAGACTGCTCATCAGTGCCCTTGGAGTTCATTCAGAACTACAAGGAAACTGAATGAATGACGCGGCTGTGTGGGCAGAGCCCTGCACAGCTGCCCTGTTTCTAAATTTGTGACAGCAAGTGTGGGAAGAAGATCCTCCGCTTGTTGTCACACTGGGTGGGGGTGGAAGAGTCAGGGGAACCAGTGGCAGGAGCTGGAACATGTTCCATCCTAAACACATAACATGTTCCAAAAGGTGAACATAGCCTTTAAATGTAGGGGTTAAGTTGTGGTTAAGAATTAGTTTTAGGGGCGACACAGATTTGACAGTAACTACAGTGAGGGTAAAAAGTATTTTATCCCCTGCTGATTTTGTACGTTTGCCCACTGACAAAGAAATTAACCGTTTCATAATTTTAATGGTAGGTTTATTTTAATAGTGAGACAGAACAAAATATCCAGAAAAACGCATTTCAAAAAAGTTATACATTGATTTGCATTTTAACGAGTGAAATCGGTATTTGATCCCCTATCAGCAAGATTTCTGGCTCCCAGGTGTCTTCAATACAGGTAACGAGCTGAGATTAGGAGCACTCTCTTAAAAGGGAGTTCTCCTAATCTCAGGTTGTTACCTGTATAAAAGACACCTGTCCACAGAAGCAATCAGATTACGATCGCTCCACCATGGCCAAGACCAAAGAGCTGTCCAAAGAGGTCAGGGACAAGATTGTAGACCTACACAAGGCTGAAATAAGCTACAAGACCATCGCCAAGCAGCTTGGTGAGAGGGCGACAACAGATGCAATTATTCGCAAATTTAAGAAACACAAAATAACTGTCAATTTCCCTTGGTCTGGGGCTCCATGCAAGATCTCACCTCGTGGAGTTTCAATGATCATGAGGTGAGGAATCAGCCCAGAACTACAAGGGAGAATCTTATCAAGGCAGCTGGGAACATAGTCACCAAGAAAACAATTGGTAACATACTACGCTGTTAAGGACTCAAATCCTGCAGCGCCCACAAGGTCCCCCTACTCAAGAAAGCACATGTACAGGCCCATCTGAAGTTTGCTAATGAACATCTGAATGATTCAGGGAAGACTAGGTAAAAGTGTTGTGGTCAGACGAGACCAAAATAGAGTTCTTTGGCATCAACTCAACTTGCCGTGTTTGGAGGAGGGGGAATGATGCCTGTGATCCCAAGAACACCATCCCCTCCGTCAAACATGTATGACAACTTCACTGCATCAAGAGGGACGATGGACGGGGCCACAGACTCACAAATCTTGGGCGAGAACCTCCTTCCCTCATCCAGGGCATTGAAAATGGGTCATGGATGGGTATTACAACATGACAATGACCCAAAACACACGGCCAAGGCAACAAACGAATGGCTCAAGAAGAAGCACCTTAAGGTCCTGGAGTGGCCTAGCCAGTCTCAAGATCTTAATCTGGAGACTGGCGGATATGTGGAGGGAGCTGAAGGTTCGAGTTACCAAACGTCAGCCTCAAAACCCTAATGACTAGGAGAGGATCTGCATCTGAGATGTGTGCAAACCTGGTGGCCAACTACAAGAAATGTCTGACCTCTGATTGCCAACAAGGGCTTTGCCACCAAGTACCAAGTCATGTTTAGCGAAGGGGTCAAATACTTATTTCACTCATTAAAATGCAAATCAATTCAAACTTTTTGAAATGCATTTTCTGGATATCTTTTGTTGTATTTCAGTCTCTCACTGTTAAAATAAACCTACCATTAAAATTATAGACTGATCATTTCTTTGTCAGTGGGCAAACTTACAAATTCAGCAGGGGATTAAATACTTTTTTCCCTCACTGTAATACGTTTTTAAGTGTGAAATTCATTTTGAGGGCGAGATAATTGTATAACGTGCTTAACATACATTTGGCAAATTTTATGGCACCAGAACTGCCATACCAAGAACTAAGCTAAATTTCATACAGCCAATTTCAACAGGTAAGATAAAAAGTTTGCTTATCTCACTTGGCGCCACCTATACCTGAAATATCACTTCAACCTAACTTTTTTTTATTAAAAAAAATGATTTTTGCAATTTTGAACCATGCCATGGTCAATTCTAAGAAGCAAATCACTTACACCGGGAAATTCCGTAGGCAAAAAAAAAAAAAAGGCCAAAGTACAATATCTTTGTCCTTACAAGATTCATATGATCAAAAGCATTCAGAGACCTTCCCCCTTTATTTGCTAAGTCAATACAGAGGAAAAAGGCCTGGAAGCCTATTATCAGCTCATCCAGTTCAACTGATAGGACTGTAAATATTTTTCTAGGTTATCTCAAAGGTAGTAAATATCTTTGCAGGTGTGATTCAGTTGTTTGAAGCATCAGCAGTCTACTAATTTCTCTTTTGTGTATTGGGCAAAAAATCAGCAATATAATACTGATGTGTCAGGAAGAAGGGTGCAGGAGAATGTCATAAATTTGAAGCCGATGGAAGGCAGGTTCAAGATCATTCAACATGCAAGTGCCCGAGACCTAGGTTTTAGTGTCTCGTGAGTATTTGAAGTGTGGTTATGTCTAAATCCAGACATAGGCTTATCTCTAGAGGTAGAACACAATTCATCACTGATTGCATAATGGTCAAAGGAGTGGTCGGGAATTTATTTCACAGAGGACTTGTGAGCTTCAGCTGAACATTCTGATGGCTTTGACATACTGTATAACAGTTGGCCGCCTTCCAACCTAAACAAAGTCCTCACACAACTGATCAACAGATTGGAATATCACTTTTGCTTTTGATTGTGTCAAAGTTCCAACTTCAAGAGATTCTATTGTGAATAATCATGTATTATACATGATGGAGCCATGAAGTTTATTGTAATATGCTGCCCAGAGAAAAGCACTAGGTTTAAACAAAGCCAGTTGACCTTTAGAAGGTCATCTCCCCTACCAAAGGTGAAGGTTGTTGACCTTGCAGTACACCTCCTGTCCAGTGTGGGTGCCAACACCATCTGCAAATCCCAGCCACTTGAGGATGCCATGGCATAATTTCCAGTCTGCTGTTATTCTTAGGATCAGTTATAAATTCATATCTCAGGCAGTACAAAGCAGAGCAACAGCATTTACTGTGAACATTCCACAATGACATATAATACAACGGGTTCAGCTACCCTACAACTAAACTTTTATCAGTACTGTTTGTTCCATAGTTAGTCAGGCTACGGATTTCCTCATCTTTTTTGTTCCACATCTAATCAGGTACCCAGAAATTCAACAGGAAAAATGAAAGTCAACAGATTGGTAACAATAAAAAATATTTTTTCAAGAATGTATTTGGAATGCAATGGATTTTTATTATAGTAAACAGAAATGTGGAGCGCCAGCGAAAATGCTTTCTTTCCTCTTTCCTTTTCAAACAAACATGGGTGCAGCTGATTAAGGATAAAGGAGAGACACGCTGCGCAATGTTTACAATCTGTCAGAAAAAGTCTTTCCAGTGTAATGCATTCCATATTATTCAACACGAAAACAGGGAAATGATAACGCATCAAGCAGCACAGTGTATTTTGCACATTAACAGACCCTCATAGCAAGCAGACCAAACACAAGAAGCAGACTGGATGATGGAGGTGTGGGAGGCATCACACAATTGAAACATCTGCTGTCCCTTATAACCATTGATGGGTTCTGCACTACTTAACTTGATACACCATCACCACAAAGCATCAGTAGCTGCCCAGCAGGTACTGTCAAGTAAAGGGCTTTCAGTGACTGCTGTGCACTAGGCTATGTTCTAAGACATAGACCATCGCCCCATCTGAAAAACGTCACATGAAGGCCTTATTCACACGAGTTTGGCTTGTATTAAGTGCAGACAGCTTTTGCAAAACATCTGCAAGACGTTCCATTTCAGAATGGGGACAGTACAGATCTAAATAGATGCATGTCAATTTAAACATGGTGCTAGCTGGCTTCAGTAAGCTCTGCACTTCCTAATTTTCCTGAAGGTCTGTTAGCTGCTTATTTCAGGACATGTACAAAGTCAAGGCAAGCTCCCCACTCCCCTCAGTTCAGCCCATATGGCCTATACTTACCTCTGTCCCATTTCCAGCAATATTTATTGCCCGGCTCTGCACAGAGCCGCATAGCTTTTCTTCTAAAAGAATCCCCACTAGGTTTCCTTCTTCCTTGCGACAGCACTATTCATCTAGGTAGACTGTATTTAGGAAGAAAAGGGGCATGCCTTAACCACCTGAATACAGGGCACTTACATCCCCTTCCTGCCCAGACCAATTTTCAGCTTTCAGTGCTCTCAGTGTGAATGACAACTACTCGGTCATGTAACACTGTACCCATATGAAACTTGCATCCTTTTTTTCACACAAATGGAGCTTTCTTTTGGTGGTAATCACTAGTGGGTTTTTTATTTTTTGTGCTATAAATAAAAAAAGGTCAATTGTGAAAAAAATTCCTTTTTCTTCGTTTCTGTCATACAATTTTGCTAATTAGTAATTTTTCTTCATAAAATTTGGCCAAAATTTATACTGCTACATATCTTTGGTAAAAATAACACAAAATTAGTGTATATTATTTGGTCTTTGTGAAAGTTATAGAGTCTACAAACTATGGAGCCAAATCACCGAATATTTATCACATCTGATCAGGCCTTCAGTACATCAGGTGCATCTCATTTCTTGAGACACTAACAAGTCAGGAAAGTACAAATAACCCCCAAAGACCCCTTTTTAGAAAGTAGACATCCCAAGGTATTAGGTAGCATGGTGAGTTTTTTTCCCCCAAAATTCCTTGCAAAATGAAGAAGATTTTTTTTTTTTTTTTACAAAATTGTCATATTATCAGGTTATTTCTCACACACTACTTACAAAAAATTACACCCAAAAATAGTCTGCTACTCTCCCTGAGTATGGCAAAACCACGTGCGAGACTTACACAGCACCTTTAGGCGTTCTACGAGCATAAATGACACATCTCATTTCTCAACCACCCATTACACTTTTGAAGGCCCTGGAGCACAAGGACAATGGGATTGCCCACAAAATGACCCCATTTTGGAAAGCAAACACCCCAACGTATAATCTATGAGGCATGATGAGTCTTTTGAACGCTTCATTTTTTTCCAGAAGTTTTTAGAAAATGTGGGAAAAAATGAAAACGCATTTTTTTTTTTTTTTTTTTTTACAAAGTTGTCAATTTATAAAGATATTTCTAACGCATAGCATGTATATAGCAAAAATGACACCCCAAAATGCATTCTGCTTCTCTTCCAGAGTATGGTGATACCACATGTGTGAGACTTTTACACAGCCTGGCCACATACAGAGGCCCAATATTGAAGTAGTACCTTCAGGCTTTCTAGGAGCATAAATTACACATCTCATTTCATTCCTACCCATCACACTTTAGAAGGTCCTTGAGTACCAAGACAGTGGAATTACCCACAAAAATTACCTCATTTTGGAAAGCAAACACCCCAACGTATATTCTATGAGGCATGGGCTGCAAATAGGTACTCGGGTACTCCGATGGCCTGGCGACAGGTACTCGGGTACTCCGATGGCCTGGCGACAGGTACTCTGGTACTCCGATGGCCTGGCGACGGGTACTCGGGTACTCAGATGGCCTGGCGACGGGTACTCCGATGGACTGGTGACAGGTACTTTGATGGGCGGTGACAGGTACTTTGATGGGCGGTGACAGGTACTTTGATGGGCGGTGACAGGTCCTCTTTATTGGGGGGCAATCAGTGTGATTGGTGTACACTGCAAGCAGAAATGAGATGTTACCGCAATCTCCTTCTCACACACGATCGATGTGTGAGGAGAACCACCCGGTAACATCTCGTTACCGTGGTTTGCTGACAATTAGTGATTGGCTGTGAAAGGATCACAGCCGATCACGTGGTAAACAGCCGCCAGTCAATGGCTGTTTACCAGAGTCAGTGATGAGCAGTGTTCCCGGGAACATGGCACCAACGTGCACGTGCAGCGTGCTCGCGCGCATGCACCATGCAAGTGGGGCGGTACCACCTGTGATCAGCCGTGACTTCATTGCGGCCGATCACGTGGTAAACAGCCATGCCCAGTGGCTGTTCATCCCCCTCGGTGACAAGCGGTGTCTCTGACTTGTCATCACCGAAAATTCAGGGATGCGCACACACTATCGCGTGCATTCCCTGTTTAAATGGATGGACGTCATATGACGTGGGCCCAGAACGAGAGCTGCGCCGCCTGGTCATCATACAACGGCCGGCAAGCAGTGGTCATCAACCATGTCCTCAGGGACAACCAACAGGCCATGTTTTATGTATTGCCTTGGGGAGATGCAGACCAGAATACTACAATCACTGAGCAGCAAATGATATCACCGGTGATGTATTTCAGTTATCTTGCAAACCTGGCCTGTTAGTGGCCCCTGCCTTGAAGGACAACTTGTACCAAACCTACAGCTGTCATTTAAAGTGACAGTCACCACACGTTAAAACACCCCCATACTGGAACTAAATGGTGCTTCAGATGCTTCAAAGTGATATTGAAGGCAATTAAAAAACAAACCTGTTATACCCTCCTGCTTTGTGCAATCGTTTTGCACAGGGCAGTCCCAATACTCCTCTTCTAGGGTTTCCTGCCAGCGCTCCTGCCGAATGTCTTCAGAGAAAGCAGCTTGCTATGGGGACTCCCAAGCTGTTGGTCTGCGTGTCCATTCACATGCAGAGCAGTGGCCCCCTATCGCTCCTCATTGGCTCACTTGCTGTCTCAGGCAATGAGAAAGAGCTCTCAGAGAGCCAAAATTCTCAGAAACATCGCTGGATTGCAATAGGGCTCAGGCAAGTATTGGGGGGGGGGGGGGGCTGCACACAGGTCATTTAACTTCATGCATAGAATGTGACCCACAAGAAAAGTATTACCAAAAAGGCTTTAGCCATACTTTTCTTTTAATGCTAGGTACGCTGACATATATTTAAAGCAGAACTAAACCTATCAGTTTAATAGTCCCATTTGCTTTTGCCCTCAACCAAATGGCCAAGTCATCAGATGGCATAGTGCCATAACTAATCGCACATGCAACACCATGGCAACTACAGATCAAATAGACACTAAGATGGCAGCATCTTTTGCTTTAAAGCATAGAATGCTTGCTTTTGGGTTTAGGTACGCTTTAGCCGCAGCCTTAAATCCACCGAAGGCTCCATACCCCATATTCTGCTATCAGCACGGTGGCTACAACATTGCTGCCACTGATAAACTGCTGGCTTGTTCAGTAACAAGACTATGTATACATTTTTGTTAGCAACATCACGGTTTCTGAACAGCAAGTCAAACTACGGCTATGCTCAAGATGTCTCCTCACATGAATTACAACACAGTAGAGCAGGTACACAACTGTCCTGAGTGGTTGACTGCGGAATATAACAACCACCTGCATCATTTGATTAATAAAGCAAATCCTAAAAAAATAAAAAGAAGTAATTTTTTTTCTACAGCCCCACCCAATCCTAAAAATTTTGAAAACTGTGGCCTGGCATATTTTTATAATACTGGCTCCAGTACATCATTTTGTACCTTAGAAGGTATTTAACTCACAAAAGCATACAACAGCCTTGGTCAAGAAAGGGTCAGTCATACAAAAAAAAGCTGTGCATGCAAACATACTGTACATACAATAAACTTGTAAGATTGACAGGCTTTAGGTTTATTATTCCTACCAGAGTACTTACATGTATTATTACTTACATCATAGAGACACAGCTAATGTAATCATACTTTGGTGTTTTTATTGTACGAGTTATGTGAAAAACATCTCCAGTACAATACATGCACGGGAAAAAAAACAAATAAATCAAATGTGTAAGAAATGTGCTTGGGGAAATTCCTTCAATTAATGCCAACATTTAACGTCACACAGAGATTACTAAACAAACACATGAAACATTGTTTATAGAATTAATGAGAGTTTAAACAATGCTGGACAAATAGGCTTTTTGCAGGTGATTGCCCTAAACCTGCCAACACAATATTAAAGCGATCTACACACATTCAATGGCAGTTGGATGTGCAAGTGCAATCCGACCACCGAAGTGAATAGCCTCAGACGATACACAGAGATGAAACATCTCGCTGCATAAGTTTTACATATGCTGTATGCTGTCTTTCCCTTTCTACAATCTTTGAAATGGGCAGATCGTGTTAGAAATCTTTCTTCCTCTTTCAACAGAAGGAGATGAGTCTGGTCTTACACTGTGTGAGAGCAGACTGGAGGAAAGGCACCCCCCCCCTCCACATAGACAGAGGAACGAAGGAACATGAGGAGCTGTAGTCCGAATAGACAAGCTCACAGCCAATCTTCCTCGAAGCCCCCTACCCAACACAAATTTTCAGCTGCTGTTAACTCATGAGTTGGAGAATGTCAAAAGTGACTCTGCTGATAAGAGGAGCAGAGCACCAGAGAGAAAGGGCACGTAGAGCTTAGGATAAGTAAACACTACATATATACAGTATCTCACAAAAGTGAGTACACCCCTCACATTTTTGTAAATATTTTATTATATCTTTTCATGTGACAGAAATTACACTTTGCTACAATGTAAAGTAGTGCGTGTACAGCTTGTATAATGGTGTCAATTTTCTGTCCCGTCAAAATAACTCACCCAGCCAGTAATGTCTAACCCGCTGGCAATAAAAATGAGTACAGCCCAAAGTGAAAACGTCCAAATTGGGACCCATTAGCCATTTTCCCTCCCGGTGTCAGGTGACTGAGTGTTACAAGGTCTCAGGTGTGTTAAACTTGGTGTTAGCTCTCTCATTCTCACATACTGGTCACTGGAAGTTAAACATAGAAAGAAAAAAAAAAAAAAAAAAAAAAAAAAAAAAAAGATTACAGCGCACACATACAAAAATGACATTTAACTCCTGCAAGGCTATTTAAAAACACCTGAGCATATTCAGAAAATATGGGGGGTTTAGTTACACCTGTAGCGCCGGCTCCTAATGAGCAGACGCTATTTTTTTCAAAATTAAGTTGCCGGAGGCCACAGTTGGGCTTCAGGCTAGTTTCTATAAATTACTGGTTTCTGTACCAGTTCAGCTGGGTTGCACTGGGTTCTCCTTGACCGCAGGTGTCGCTGTCACCGCCGGCAAGAGTAGAAATGCAATTTAGCTGGATGGATTGAATGCTATCTATTGCTCGGAACCAGCCCAGTGGAGTGTTATCCTGCTGTGCATTCTGGGAGATGGTATTTAAGGTACCGACGCCAGGTTGGCAGGGTTGTTGCTGCTGATTCTTTCTGGGTCTTCATTGGGTCCTCTTGACCCAGACCCCATGGCCCTCCAGGCCTGGGGTGAGGAGCTATGTATCCTGTGTCTCGGGGCCAGCTGGCCCGGGCCGATGCAGCCGAGAGGATAGGCCCGAGAAAATTTTGGAGCCTACTGATCCAGGGATGGTCCGGTGCAGTTTCATCTGAAGGGGGAGGCCCAGAAACTGAAGGACCCAGGGGAGGACTCTTTCAAGGGAAGACTGTGCGCAAGGCTGGTATCTCTGGAGGAGCCCGGAGACTCAGTTGAAGGATGCAACTCGGATCATTATACCTACAGTACCACCGGTTCGGCTGAAAGAGACTGGTATTGTATGAAAATATTCTTAAATCTCTCAGTGACGCTTAAGTTTAGAGGAACTATTGTCTTCTTGATCTAAAAAGAGATCTTAAACCCGCAGTTCCAGGTGCCTGAACTCATCCTTAACCCTTTGACCCTTTTTATTGAAAGACTTTGTTTTTAATTTGAATAAATAACCATAAAAAGGATTAAGCATTGGAAATTCGCATTTTTTGGGCATGATAACGACCCCAAACACACCTCCAAGATGACCACTGCCTTGCTAAAGAAGCCGAGGGTAAAGGTGATGGACTGGGCAAGCATGTCTCCAGACCTAAACCCTATCGAGGTATCTCAAAAGAAAGGTGGAGGAGCGCAAGGTCTCCAACATTCACCAGCTCCATGATATCATGAAGGAGTGGAAGGGGACACCAGTGGCAACCTGTGAAGTTCTGGGGAACTCCATGCCCAAAAGGGTTAAGGCAGTGCTGGAAAAGAATGGTGGCCACACAAAATATTGACACTTTGGGCCCAATTTGGACATTTTCACTTAGGGGTGTACTCACTTTTGTTGCCAGCGGTTTAGACATTAATGGCTGTGTGTTGAGATATTTTGAGGGTACAGCACATTTACACTGTTATACAAGCTGTACACTCACTACTTCACATTGTAGCAAAGTGTAATTTCTTAACTTTCGTCACATGAAAAGATAATAAAATATTTACAAAATTGTGAGGGGTGTACTCACTTTTGCGAGATACTGTATGTGCTTAGGTCAAATTTCATGAATGGGGTTTACAACCACTTTAACATTATGTAGCCTCAGCTATATACAGCACTGTCTTCCAGCAGTGGGGTGAGAACTTCCCGTCCCACTACTGGAAGAAAACAAACGGAATGAATGAATGAATGATTTGTATAGCGCTGCAACTGCGAACTGAATCGCCTCGAGGCGCTTGACTGCTCATGTTGGGATGCCATGTATTAGAAGAGGTGGGTCTTGAGTTTTTTCCTGAAGGCCTGATGGTTTTCTTCCATGCGGATGTTGTTTGGTAGAGCATTCCATAGCCGGGGTCCCTGTACTGCAAATCTTCGTTCTCCCTTGGATTTGTAGCGGGCTTTGGGGATGAGAAGGCGATTTTGGTTTGTTGATCGAAGTCTGCGATTCGGTATGTATTTTTCTATTTTCTCACAAAGGTATTGAGGCGCATTTCCTTGTGTACATTTGTGGGTGAGGCGGAGTCGGAGTCGGCCTGAGTACTGATAAGCCATTCAGAGGAAGCTTCGTATGCTATGAATGAATACAAAGCTTCTTTCGATTGATTGAGAAGGAGTGGCAGGCGGATGACAGACTCCACCTTTCGTCAATCAGAAGAATCTTTGTATTCCTCATAGAATACAAAGCTCCCTGTGAATGGCTGAGCAGTGCTAAGTCCAAATATTTGGTTCTGGGAGGGGGATGGGAAGTTCCCATCCCACTGCCCAGACACAGCGTTGTGTACTGTATATGCAGCAATCTGATACAACACACCCAGAAAGAGCACCTGTTAGTGCAGCAAATAATTTGTCTGGGCCAGCTCGGCCCAAACTATTTAAAGCGGAGGTTCACATAAAAATTGAACCTCTGCTTTTCGGACCCCCCTCTCCGGTGTCACAATTGGGACCTTTCAGGGGGAGAGGGGTGCAGATACCCAAGACAGGCATTTGCACCCAGTCCGGGCATAGATTCCCACGGGAGTCTACGCCTCTTCCTGTCCCCCCGCGCTGTCTGCTGGTAAACACAAGGGTCCCAGGAGATAGCGGGGACCAGTTAGGACGTGCAGCACGACTCGTGCATGCGCAGTAGGGAACCGGGAAGTGAAGCCGCAACACTTCACTTCCTGATTACCTCACCAAGGATGGCGGCGGCAGCTGCCGAGAGCCGATCGAATGATCGGCTGCCGACATCGCTGGATCCTGGGACAGGTAAGTGTCCATTTATTAAAAGTCAGCAGCTGCAGTATTTGTAGCTGCTGGCTTTTAATATTTTTTCTCTTTTTTTTTTAGGAGGACCTACTCTTTAAAAAGACATTAAACCTGGAGTAAAGTAGGCCACAGATGGATTGAAATTTGTCCAATTCAGTAGGGACCGGCTGATTTTCGATCCATCTTTGGCCGGGGCCTGCTGGAAAACTTTAGAACTCATGCACACTGGATGTTTTTACAGCTGCTCCAAGGGGCATCTGTTTTTTTTTTTTCTGCCTCTATACGCCCTTGCATGTTAGCCTGTGGCCACGCACACATAGGCTTTAAGCATCCTTTAGTGGCAGGAGAGTTTAGAGGCAGGAACAAAAACTCACTGCCAGTGCGCCCAGTAGCAGCAGAGTTTGGGTAGAAAATATGCTTGACGCTACTAAAAACTGTTGAAACGCACCTAAATGCTTACCGTGTTTAGCGCTTGAACATTAATTTCCAATGAAATTAACACCCAAGAGCTTGACACCTATAAAAGCTCCTAAAAGCTTTAGACACTTTTACAAGCCTCAGGCATGTTTTTCTGCAATAATGCTGCTGGCTTCTAGGAGAGTTAAAATAAATGTCCTATATGTATGAGGCCTTAGTTTGATCGGTGCTACAATGCTAAATATAATATTCTGACAGCAGAGGAGTCCAACTGTCTCCCCCGTTGTCAGAATACATTGACACAGCGGGTAGGGATTCCTGCATCCTTAAATGTGTGGCTGGGGGAATGGGTTAAATTTGTTTTGTCCAATCTACTGGCTGCACAAAAAAATCTCAGCCATGTATGGCCAGCTTTTTTCTTTGTGTAAGCAGGCTGAAAGTCCGGAATACCCAGACAGTTGAACAGGCTGAAATAGGTTGAACAAAAAAAAAAAAAAAACTTCCGGATTACTGCATCCACAAAAGCAATGTGGACGCAGGGATCTCCACCGCCACGCTATCGTCAGAATACACTGATCAGCCCTGCAGCCATTGGGTTTATATACACACTTTTTTTAGTTCTATATAATGGATTTTGTACAAAATTTGTTTTATGTAAACCATATTACCAAAAGCATTGGGACGCATGCCTTTACATGAACCTTAATGACATCCCAGTCTTAGTCCGTAGGGTTCAATATTGAGCTGGTCCACCATTTGCTGATGTTGCACAAGAAGGTCTGGCTCCCAGTCTCCACTCTAATTCACCCCAAAAGGTGTTCTATCTGGTGTGCAGGCCTGTCAAGTTCATGTTGGAACAGGTTATAGTTGGCCCCTTCCTATTCCCACAAAGTTGGGAGCATGACATTGTCTAAAATGTCTTGGTATGCTGATGCCGTTCCCTTCACTGGAACTAAGGGGCCAAACCCAACCCCTGGAAAACAACCCCAAACCATAATCCCCCCCCCCCCCCCCATCACATGATTTTGACCAGTGCACAAAGCAAGGTCCATAAAGACATGGATGAGCGAGTTTGGGGTGGAGAAACTTGACTGGCCTGCACATAGTCCTGACCTTAACCTGATAGAACGCCTTTGGTATGATGAATTCGAGCGGAGACTGCGAGCCGTGCCTTACCTCACAAATGCGCTTCTGGAAGAATGGTCAAATATTCCCATAGACACCCTTCCCAGAAGAGTTGAAGCGGTTATAGCTGCAGAGGGTGGGCCAACTAAATATTGAACAATATGGACTAAGACACCATTAAAGCTTATGTGCATGTAAAGGCAGGCATGCCAATACTTTTGGTAATAGTGTGTGTGTATAATATATATATATATATATATATATATATATATATATATATATATATATACACATATATACACACACACACACACACACACACACACACACACACATATACACACACTTATTTTTTACAATAAGGGTTGCCACCAGTTTTCTGACAATATTGTGTCACGAGGTGCTGGCAGCTTATGAATGGGAACTTAGGCAAGACTGCAAAAGATTTTGCTCCTTTATTATCCATCTTCAGATCTGCAGTTAGTATCCTATCTTTAATAAACACTTTACACAAATTTCACCCAAGAGTCACATATTTTTCCAATTAAAAAGTATGAATCTTGGGTGAAAAACATTTTTTTATCTACTGTATAATATAACTTACGTTGAACACTCTCAAACATGACAGAAAAAAGAAAGTCCCGTGGGGTCATGTAAAACTCTCCATCGTACTCCAGTGAAGCAAACTGCAAGAAACGTAACTTTCGGAGTGACTGCTTTTCTTGCTTTTCATCTTCAACTTGTTCTTTCTGAAACAAAAAAAAAAAAAAAAACAGGAATTTAGAGCAACAAGCAAAAGAGACAGGAAAATACTCTTACATAGATTACACACATACACAGATTTTGACAACAAATTGTCAGTTGCAGAAGCCTTAAACAGTCTTTTGAGAATTGGGATTTCTTAAAGGTTACTGGGGTAGCCTCCAGACTAATATATATATATATATATATATATATATATATATATATATATATATATATATATATATATATATATATATATATATATATAAACACACACACGGGGAAAATTATTATTTGATCCCCTGCAGATTTTGTACGTTTGCCCACTTACAAAGAAATGAAGGGTCTATAATTTTTATCATAGGTGTATTTTAAATAATGATAGAGAAGATCAACAAAAATTCAGAAAAAAACACACAATTCAAATGTTATAAAACGAGTTTGTCAGTGAGTAAAATAAATATTTGATCCCCTACCAACCAACGATAACTCGGTCTCCCACAGACTGACTACAGTATGTGCTTGAATGGTACACAGATTAACCACTTAAGCCACGGAAGGATTTACCCCCTTAATGACCCATCAATTTTTTGCTATACGGCACTGCGTACATTTAATTGCGTGGTTGTGCAACGCTGTACCCAAACAAAATGTATGTCCTCCCCCCCCCCCCCCCGGTATTTGATCACCTCTGCAGGTTTTAATTTTTTACGCTATAAAACAAAAAAAAGAGCGACAATGTAGAAAAACACAATATTTTTTACTTTTTGCTATAATAAATATCCCAAAAAAATAAAAATCTTAATCAGTTTAGGCCAATATGTATTCTTCTACAATTTTGTATTTATTTTTTACCAAAAAAATAACACCTAATAAGCGTCTATGGATTGGTTTGCTCAAAAGTTAGTGTCTACAAAATAGGGGATATATTTATTGCATTTTTAGCTGGACTGCGACATTGTGGCAGACAGATCAGACACTTGACACTTTCTTGGGACCATTGACATTTATACAGAGAGATCAGAGCTATAAAATAGCTACTGATTACTGTATAAATGTCACTGGCTGGGAAGGGGTTAACAATAGGGGCAATCAAGGGGTTAAGTGTTTCCTAGAGAGGGGTTTCCAACTATGGGGGGGGGGGGGAGTGGACTGACAGGTAGTAGAGAGCAATCACTGTTCCTGATAACTAGGAACAGCAGATATCTCTCTACTTCCCTGACAGAACGGGGATCTGTTTACATTGACAGATCCCCGGTTTGGCTCTCTGTGGAGCGATCGTGGGTCGCTGGCCACACGCATTGGCTGCGGAGTGGTGACGCGGGTGCGTGCACCCCCTATAGCTCTTAAAGCGCCCGATGTACACCTATGGTGGTTTGCGTAGCCATGCCCACCTGCTGCAGTAGAATGATGGCGGCTGGTCGGTAGTTAATTCTGTCAATTTAAGAAGGTGCTGCCAACGACAACTCGTTATTTGTATAATCCATTCAAACCTCACCATCATCGGTAAGACCAAAGAGTTGTCAAAGGACATCAGGGACAAGATTGTAGACCTGCACAAGGCTGGAATGGGCTACCAGACCCTCAGCAAGAAGCTTGGTTAGAAGGAGACAACTTGAAGCAATTCTTCGCAAATGGTAGAAATACAAAATAACCAATTGCTTTCAGTCTGGAGCACCATGCAAGATTTCACCTCATGGGGTAAGAATGATCATGAGAAAAGTGAGGGATCAGCCAGAACTATAGAGGAGGAGCTTGTGAATGATCAAGGCAGTTGGGACCAAAGTCATCAAACAAATCATTAGAAACACAATATGCCGCCATGGATTGAAATCCTGCTGCGCCCGCCAAGGTCCTCCTCCTCAAGAAGGCACATGTACAGGCTAGTGTTGCCAACCATCCGTAGATTTATGGGCAGCCCGTAAAAACAGGGCACTTTTTCTCCTGCCCGTAAATGCCTGTAGGAGTCAAATAGTGCCAGTAAAAATGGCTGCGACAGGCTTGGGTGAAAACTGTGCATGCGCAGTTCCTGAAATCCCGAGATGATCCAATTCCGAGTCCGCGCCGCCCACCCACGACCATTGATGATGTAATGCTGCAAAACGCATTTCCTACTGGCCAATAACATTTAAAATGCCAGGAGCCGAGCGTGCTGATGGAGGAGCCGAGACCTGTGGTGTGGACAGTGCAGTGGAGCCAGAGGGCTGGCAGCAGTGGCACCGCGAGAAAGAAGGACAGTGCAGACCTGACCCCTCGCAGCCCACACGGACACACAAGGCCCTGACCAGTGCCACTGGCCAGCACTGAGCACACCCTGCCCTGGCTGCAGCCCCCTGGTGAGTGAGTGGAGTACATGCATACAAGCCAACTTCAACTTAGATTGAATCCCACCTCTGACCAACACCTGTATCCCGTGCGCATCCTCTGACCACCTCCTTTACATCAGAATCTGCAGAACTCCCCCTTACAGTGTAAGGGTGAACTCTGATGTAAAGGGGAATGCAGTGGACTGCAATGGCACTACACATCACCCCAAAAACACCATACCAACAGTGAAGTTTTCTTGATAAGAATCTGCGGCCATCTACACAGATGATGAAGATGAAACCAGGGTGGACATTTCAGCAAGACAATGATCCCAAACACAAAGCCAAGGAAACTCTCAATTGGCTTTAACCACTTAAGGACCGCAAGGATTTACCCCCTTAATGGCCAGGCCATTTTTTGTGATATGGCACTGCGTCGTTTTAACTGACAATTGTGCGGTTGTACGACTCTGTACCCAAATAAAATGAATGTCTTTTTCCCCTACAAAAATAGAGCTTTCTTTTGGTGACATTTGATCACCTCTGCGGTTTTATTTTTTGTAAACAAAAAGGAGCTACAATTTTGAAAAAAAAATAATAAAAATAAAATATCCCCCAAAAATATCTAAAAAAACGAAATTTCTTCCTCGGCTTAGGCCGATATATATTCTACATATTTTTGTTAAAAAATAAAATAAAAATCCCAATAAGCATATATGGATTGGTTTGCGCAAAAGTTTTAGCATCTACAACATAGGGAATAGATTTATGGTATTTTTTTTTTACTAGTAATGGCGGTGATCTGCATTTTTTCACGGGACTGCAACATTGCGGAAAACAGATCGGGCACCTGACATTTGACACTTTTTTGGGGAACCAGTGACATTATTACAGTAATCAGTGCTAAAAATATGCAATGTTATTGTACTAATGACACTGGCAGGGAAGGGGTTAATATCAGGGGCGATCAAGGGGTTAAATGTGTTCCCTGCAGGTGTGTTCCAACTGTATGGGGGAGATAGTATGGATCTGTGGGTTTCCCCAGGCAGCCCACCGCACAGCAGAAAGACAGGATCTGTTATCTCCCATGTCAGAACAGAGATTTGCCTGGTTTACACAGGCAGATCCCTGCTCCATCACTTCAAGGAACGATCGAGGGTGGCCAGCAGAGTGCGCCCCACCCGCTGATTGGATCCCCCACTGACCAGTGGGCTCGCACCCACAAAATGGAGTTCCTGAGCCGACGTACAATGAGGGCGATTCATGGGAACGAGCTGACCTGCCACTGTACAATAATGATGGCTGGTCGGCAAGTGGTTCGAGAAAGAAAATAAAGCTGCAAGAATGAACAATCACCTGGCATGAATCCAATAGAAAATCGATGAAAAGAATTAAAGATCAGAGTTCATAGAAGAGGCCCACGGAACCTTCAAGATTTGAAGACTGTGTGGAAGAATGGACCAAAATCACACCTGAGCAACGCATGCGACTAGTTTCTCCATACAGGTGGTGTCTTGAAGCTGTCATTCTCAACAAAGGATTTTGTACAAAGTATTAAATACATTTCAGTTAGCGTGTTCAATACTTTTTCCCTGTGTCATTAAATTTTATTACACATAACTTCATTTCTGAACTTATTTGTTTTGGTTTGGTTTCTTTGTATGTATGGATTGTTGTTCCCGACGTGGTGAAATTTTCATGTCACCATCACCTTTAGAAATATATTTACCTAGAAAAACAGTCACGTGTTCAGTACTTATTTTACCTGTGGTATTTTATTCACTGAACTGCAACTCAATTTATAACATTTGTATCATGGGTTTTTTCTGTATTTTTGGCAGATATTCTGCCTTCATCATTTAAATTACACCTATGATAAAAAAAGTTATAGACCCTTTATTTCATTGTAAGTGGGCAAACTTACAAAATCTGGAAGGGATCAAATAAGTATTTACCCCACCAAGTACATTGCTGCCATCCTCGCAGATTACAGTAGGTTCACACTTAAAGATGTGGAGTGTGGTTTCAATATATATCTGCATTTCTTAAAGCAGAGTTCCACCCAAAAGTGGAACTTCCGCTCATTTGTCTCCTCCACCCTCTGGTGCCACATTTGGCACCTTTCAGGGGAGCGGATACCCAGTCTTTGACAGGTAGCCTGTTCCCACTTCAGGGAGACCGGGCCGCAGCGAATTACATCAGTGGCTCAGCTCCCTCCCCCGCCGACGGGCCAGTAGGAGAGTGCAGCGGTGCCTCGCACATGCGCAGTAGGGACCGGACGTGAAGTCGTAATGCTGCACTGCCAAGATCCTTACTGGTGGTGGTGGCTGCACCAGACAGCTAGAGAAAAAAATCAGCTGCGGTGCTGACATCGCTGGACTCCAGTACAGGTAAGTGTCTTATTATTAAAAAAGTCAGAAAGTGCAGTATGTGTAGCTGCTGGCTTAATTTTTGCAGGGGTGTGAGGATCTTCACTTTAAACTGAAGAGGTTGTGGATATCCCATTCATTGTAAAATGTGTAATTCATATGCTCACATTTAAATATAGAATATATGCCTGCTTTACTTCTGCTAGCCAGGAGACCTCTGATGCAAAGCTCATAGTGCAACTTCCCAAATTTTAGCAGTAAGCCACACTTGTAAAACGTAACATGCCAACCATTGACTAATGAAAGCACCCAAACTGGCCAAAAAGGTGTTCTCGTTAGGTGGGCAGAACTTAGGGCCTACACTAGGACATTGGAAATGTAATTCCCTAACAAAGTAAAAAGAAAAGCACTCATGTATTTAAATGCTTTCTGGGTCATAAAGTCATGATCCTATGTTATCTTAAGCTATGACTAAGCACCGTGTTCGGTGTGAAACATGTCAGCAGCTGTGCAGTTAGTCTGTACACAAGCCTAGATGCTATGATTTTATTATATCTTTTGAAATAAAGTTGAATAATTTGGAGTGCGGCTATCCAGCTACATCTTTTCTACCTATGTTATCTTAAAACGTCAATTCCTTGGCAACAGTTCAAACCGTTTTTTTTTTTTTCTTGAATGATCGTTTTAGACAAAAAAAAAAAAAAAGAAGAATTTGAGTAAAGGCCAATACAGTTCCATAGGAACGGCCTAGTGTGTGGCTTGAGTACAAGAGATATAATATCAGATTAACGTGATGCCCCAAAGAAAACAGATTCCCCCAATGAAAAAGGCACCATCTAGCTAGCATGTCCAGACTTTGCAGAACTTCTTGGGGCAACCCCTATTATGGTAAGTGTCTCAGTATAAAGGGAAATTTTGAGATCATAAGTTGCATCTAAAATCGGATGGTAGGAGAACATTTTTTCAAACCAATTAAGCCTTCGTGGTGTAAAATAAGAGTCCGAGTAGTGTCCTCTCTGCCATGGTAGTCGCCAAGTCTTCCACAAAATCCAACAGGCAGATACTAGGCGAAAGGATAATAAAGATTTGGGCCACAGCGTTGATGTTACTAAATGACAGCCACCCAGTATTGGCAAATTGCTGGGCAGGCCCAAAATGTATGAAAGAAGTCACCGGTAATTTGGGCACATTGCCAGCAGGTCAAGGAGAATTCTTGGTTTTGCCTGTGAAGCCTGAAAGTGGTAAATTATGCACAATGCATAATTTTGAATTGCATAAGTGTCTCTGGTGGACACTAGGTGTTGGAAGGGTATGTCCCATATGTCCAACCAATCCTTCTCGTAGAGATCAGAAACATCCACCTGTAACTTTTGTCTCACGTTAGATCATTCTGGAATGGTAGCCATGATAAAGAATTTGTGACAAACCAAGGCTGGCTTCCGAATATTAGTAGCTTGAAGCAATAGTTCAAGATCTGAGCAGGTAAGATCTGACAGCTAGGCAGCCATTTAGTGGCCTAGACCAAGCAAGGCATCATGTAGCTCAGAAGAGGAGAGGCTGCCTAGGTAACACTACCTAGTAATGGTGTCTAAATCTGCAAGACAATGGAGTTTACGATTAAGTGGTTAAGAATTAGAACCCATCTGAATTTTTAGTACAAAAGGGGCTCTGCAAGATACATTTCCCTTCACTTCCCTTCCTACTGACAAAGATTTTACCATGCAGGAATTGAGGGGCACTTTTTTTGGTAGGGTAGTGAAATGCTAGTACCCCAGTCAGAATTGTATACTAGTCAGTGTCCCCGTTTCAGACTTCCTCTCACTTCTTGTGTGGTAAAACTACTGTCACCAGGACAGGAAGTGCGAGGGATCTTTTTAACAGAGTGCAGAGTAGCGGTACAGACCAGACAGGGGTTCTAATACTGCCCCACTCTATCCAAAACTAAAAAAAAAAAAAAAAAAAAAAAAAAAAAAAAAGTTTAGCTTGACATGCACTTTACCAGAATGATTTTTCCTTTACCAGTTCAGTGACTTGCATTTGGTCCCAGCATACGTTAGCACTGGGCTAGAATTTTGGGAAGAGGATAGGCCTCCTTTAGATCCTTTACCCAGGAGAATACTGTCCACTTATAAAATGGCATATGGGCTGGTTTTAGCAAGCAGGGAGTTTAAATCAAAGCTGAACCTGAAAATGTTTGCTTTGGAGTCCTCTTCCCCTCCACCCACCATTCACAGGCTAATAATCAACAAGACATAAAAAAAAAAAAAAAAATCATTGCCTCGAATTGTTACAAGGATCTCAAGCTGACCTCAAAGAAATACCAATATAGCAAAACATTAACAAATGTAAAAGTTCTAGATAAAACAGATGAAGCAGATCGGGTTTCCATTTTCATAGATGGTTGAAAGATGAGCAAGTTTTGCACCATATTTTGCCTGAAGTAGTGTAACTTCAGATGGTTAGAATACCCATCACCAAACTACTCCACCTGCTTTAAAAATTGACCAATTTATCTTACTTTATCAGCGTCTTCTATCAGCATAAAGATCAGTCTTACTTCTCTATACCCTCCAGAACAAAACCAGAAACAACAACATGTCCTCAAAAAGACCCCCAAAACTCATCGTCTAACTCTTGGTGCTATGTCATTCTTAAAATCAATGATGACAAATTGTTCTCTTTTAGAAAGCATTGTTCTTCTGATGTAAACGATTTTAAGTTATAGCTAGAAACCCCAAAAAGAAAGTTGGGTGATTACAAAAGGCAAGTATTTTACTAAATAGACACTGATGCTTTTTTTTTTTTTTTTTTTTTTTTTAAGTGATCAGTTCGCCAATATGGATGAGTAGCCTTAATTTGATTATTTAATCTCATGAAATCTCCTAGAACGGTTTAAATCACAAAATCAAGTATCACTTATGCCCTGTACACACGATCAGAATATTGTACAAAAAAACATTGCTTTCAAAGCGATTGTACGATAATCTGATCATTAGTACACAGTTTTCGTCCAAAATTTTCCGAAGGGACAAACATGAAAATTTCTCGCACGGTAACAGATCATATGATTTTAGTTTAATCAGTACAGTTTTGGTCCAAAAATACAATACAAATACCTTACATCACTTCCGAATTTTTATTCTGTTGTACGGGAATTTTCATACTTTAGTAACCTGTTCTCGATATGGAAACTAGCTTGCAGAAAAGAAAAAAAAAAAAAAAAGGGGGACGATCATACGTCCGATAATCTCATTGTGTGTACTAGTCTTTAGATGTGCTATCAGCAATATTTCTCCTGAATTGGGTTTTAACTAGAATAAAAAAATACCACATGGATTAGGGTTTAATACAATATTTGAGCTAGCCTTATTGGGAGGTATAAGTTGTTCCTTTATCAGAACGTTATATTCGAAAGTAATTTTCTGATTTGGCTCTACAGAAGCAAAAATAAAGATATCACTAATGTTACAAAGTACTTGTACATGTATATATAAACACACACACACACACACACACACACACACGTTTGCAAAAAAAAATGCCACCAATGAGTGGGAACAACCAACAAGCTGGTGGTTGTACAAAAGTTGATCCGTAAATCAACTTCTGTACAACCAGCCTCCCATACATGGATTTAAATTTGGCCATTCTCTGCTGAACCGGCAGAATTTCCAACCATGTATGGCCGCCATTAGTTACCAAGCACAAAGAGCTACAACACAGTTTGGAAATGTTAAACTTACTGTAGCTGCTGACTTTTAATATAAGGATACCTGTCCAGGGCTGACCTCACCCAAGCCGGCTCTTCAATCCGCTTCAGTTCCAGTCCCCGGCATCTTAACTAAGGGAAACCGGCAGTGAAGCCTTGCAGCTTCACAGCCGGCTTCTTATCACGCATGCATGAGCCATGCTGCACATTGTGAATGATCTTGCAGTCTTCATGGACTTGCGATGTGTTCCAGAATGCTGCGCGGAAGGAGGATGGGGGTGAAGTCTGCTCAGATTGCTGTGGCAATCTATCCATAAGTGGGAGTGGGTACCTGTCGGGGGGGGGGGTGCAAACAAGTGGAAATTCCCCTTTTGGGTGAAGTTTTGCTTAAAGTGTAAACATGATCTCTGCAGACATGACAATCTCCTATCTCCAAAGTAGTTGAGGGTGATTGTCCCAACAGACTTTAGCACAAAAATAGTAAATTACTGTACATTATCAACAACAGTTAAAATGTTTGCTTTCATTCTTGAAAGCTGTGGCATTTGTTTGGCTGTACCCTGAGTGACCCTGCAGAGGGGAGTTTCAGTGTTGCAGACACAATTCGATTGTTCTCTGTTGATGGGAAGTTTGAACCCCTGTGGGGACCAGGTCCCTTGAACAGTCAGACTTGTAAACTCTGCCTTAGGCTGTAATGGTGGCAATACACGCTTCAATAAGAACAAATGATTTATTTTCTAACCAATCTCTTGGATTGGAATAACCCATACAATAGATAAGCCACACAGGGAAATAGATTTCGATTGATTGATTGTTAAGAAATTATTTAAATTTTGATTGCAAGTTATTGACTGCATCTCTGTTTCCACCAATTAATCGTATAATCTGATCGATCGAAAAAAGGATTGCATTAATGAACAAAGTATCTCTGTTGCAAAACAATCAATATTCTGCCTGGGCCAATCGACAAAGTGATTGAATCTGGATTGAAATGGAGTTTAAATCTATCGAAACAGAAGTCAGTGTCTTTGACTGTTTGTGGAATCAATCATTTTGATCAAATCCCACTTTGAAGAAAAAAAATGGCTTTTTAGGCTGGCATCCGTTGTTACCACTTCTCAAGTCAAGAGCAGGATTGGATATGCCCATAGGAACTTGTTTTGGCTATGGAAAGTCGGGTACCATTAGGCAAAGACTAGTGTGCATTAGCATGTCCACAGTAGAAAGCATTTGGCATAAAGCCACAGCTTGTAAAAAGAAGGGGAGGGAAAAACCTCTGCAGTCTCTGCCTAAAATGAGGGTTCTCAATTCTTTCCTCTAATATTCTCAAGGGAAGGTTGCTTTGCCTCAACAGTATTGAGGAGAATATAGGACTAGTAATGTAGAATCTAAAAGGTTCTAGAAGTGTCCAGAGTTTTCCAAAGAATTTAGACACAGCGGCAGAGAAATCTGCTCTCGTCAGACAGGCAGCATGTTGTGTGCCAGAGAGAACATTGCTCTGTGACAAGGGAACAACTTTCACTGACTGGTGGTTAGAGTTTTTTGCAGGATCTCTACTCCCTTGCACCTGTGACTCCCCATTGCTAAATGAGGGTATCCCCAGTGGGGTACGCTTGGTTATGGAGCATGGAATGGATGGGTTTGTGCGTGTCCGGATATGAGAGCCGCTATTAGTGCTATAGCCACCGACTATGTTCCTGTGGCTGTCTCTTTGTAGAAAATGGCATCAGAAGAACAAGAAGCAACGTTCTGTGTGCATTCTCAGCGAAAAAGGCAGATAGGAAGACATAGGAGGTGTGACAGGGGGACAAAAAACCAACAGGTTTAAAGTGCTAAAACTGAGACACCACATTAGAGACAAAATGGCAGGTGTTACCACAATAAAGGGAATAACACCCAAATCTTCTGCCTATAGAACCACAAAATGTGCTATGCACCATGGATTGTGTTAAAAGCCAGGAACCAGTGTAAATACACCAGGGGCAACCCTGTCTTACCTTATCTAAGATGCTGGACCTATTGAAGGTTCAGGCTTTGCTTAAACCTCTAATACTACACATGATTCACTATATGCCAAGATGAGCTCCTAAAGCAGGATCCAAAGCCTGAAGCAAATATTACAGGCCGGTCCCACACAGTGGAGACCCAGTAAAGTCCCCAAGGTACGCACTAAGGATAAGCAATCCAGAAAACTGCTAGAGAGCCCACAGCAGTAAGCTGTTAGATTTTGATAGGCGTATCTGAGAAAAAAAATGTAATTTAAAAAAAGGAAAGAATTCTTAAGAGGAGAACATGTCCATCACATAAGGACACTAGCAAAAAACTGGAGGCTCACAGAGTGGGTAGGGTTATATAGTGTGCTCTAGGGGTGGTCTTAGCAAGTTTTTTTTTTTTTGCCAGTGTCCAATCACCTTAAGGTAGCAGCATATAACCTGTGGTCTAAAAATACTAATCCTGTGCAACGCACTGTACAATTAAGATTGGAATAACATCCATGTGATTCTAACATGTTGCATACCCAGCCCCACCCATATACCAGGTCTAAAAGCAACAAGGTATTGTTTTAGATTTGAAGATCTGCTTGCCACTACTAAACTGTTTTAACCACTAGCTGACCGCCCACTGTCAAATGACGGCGGGACGGTGCAGCTCTTGGGGCGGGCCGCCATCATAGGACGGTGCTCGCTTTTTGGCCACTGGGGGGCGCGCGCGCGCGTGCCCGCCGCGTAGCTGGGGACCCGGTGCGCGTGCCCGGCGGTCGCGATGACCGCCAGGCACCCGCGATTGCCCGGTAATCGAGCAGGACGTGGATCTGTGTGTGTAAACACAAGACGTGGATCTGTGTGTTTACACACACAGATCCACGTCCTGTCAGAGAAGAGGAGACCGATGGTGTCCTTTGTACATAGGGACACCGATTGGTCCCCTCCCCCAGTCAGTCCCCTCCCCCCACAGTTAGAATCACTAAGATAGGGTACATATTAACCCCTGCAGCGCCCCCTAGTGTTAACCCCTTCCCTGCCAGTCACATTTATACAGTAATCAATGCATTTTTATAGCACGGATCGCTGTATAAATGTGAATGGTCCCAAAAATGTGTCAAAGGTGTCCGAAGTGCCCGCCGCAATGTCGCAGTCACGATAAAAATCGCAAATCGTCGCCATTACTAGTAAAAAAAATAAAATAAATGCTATAAATCTATCCCCTATTTTGTAGACGCTATAACTTTTGCGCAAACCAATCAATATACGCTTATTGCGATTTTTTTTACCAAAAATATGTATCGGCCTAAACTGAGGAAAAAATTTGTTTAAAAAAAAAAAAAAATTGGATATTTATTATAATAAAAAAGTAAAAAATATTATGTTTTTTCAAACTTGTCGCTCTTTTGTTTATAGCGCAAGAAATAAAAAACGCAGAGGTGATCAAATACCACCAAAATAAAGCTCTATCTATCTGTGGGGAAAAAAAGATAAAAAATTTATTTTGGTACAGCGTTGCATGACCACGCAATTGTCATTCAAAATGCGACAGCGCTGAAAGCTGAAAAATGGCTTGGTCAGGAAGGAGGTGTTCGTGCCTGGTAGGCAAGTAGTTAAAGTAAAATTTTCTAACAAATGTGTACTTAAATTCCAAAAGATAAATGGTCCCGTCCTGGGAGCCCTGCAATAGTTCTAGTCACACGAGGTGTTACCCTAAAATACAAGGAGGGTGTAATCACAAGACATCAATAACCAAAAAAAGACCATATACACACCCAAAAGCTACCGCCTCATGATGTAAACATATTCAAGATTGAACAACATCACAAAATCCCAGCTACCCCCCTCTGTCCCCCCACCCTCACAGCCAATCCCCTACAACCCAATGCAGGGCTACTCCTAAAAGACCCCCTTAAAAACCCTGCTATGAATACCTGCACGCTGGTGGGATCAAATGACCTATGAGAGCCATGGTTTATATGGCACTCCACCTTAAGGCCACAATTAGAGGGGTCTTTTAGGGGAAGCCCTGCCCCAGGTGGGAGGGCCACATTACAGTTTTAGAGAGGGGGGGTTGAAGTGATTTTATATGGGAGGTCATTGGGTTGCAGGCGATTGGCTGTAAGGGTGGGGGGGGGTGGAGAAATGGGGCAACTGGGGTTTTGTGATGCTGTTCAATCTTGAATCTGTTCACAATAAATCACAAGGAGCTTTTGGGTGTGTATACGTCCTTTTTTGGTTACAA
Source organism: Lithobates sylvaticus (assembly GCA_028564925.1). Taxonomy (NCBI): domain Eukaryota; kingdom Metazoa; phylum Chordata; class Amphibia; order Anura; family Ranidae; genus Lithobates; species Lithobates sylvaticus. Next base: position 528,359,220 of record CM053027.1, read on the forward strand.
ATGTGTACTTACCTTATCACTTCCTGCTATATTTCAAAGGGTTATGGTTTACTTAAGTTAAACTTCAGGAAAAGATGCTAAATACACAGATGAATTTGAGTAAATATAGAGGGGGTGGTCTTGCATATCAAGGAATTTGTATTTCATTCCATCCGGGCCTATAGTTTTTACACAGCCAACTTAAATTGCACAAGCTGTTGCATAACACCACTGAACGTAAATGAATGCGGTGGCACTCTCTCTCCACCCCCAACCCTTTGACCAGATAGTTAAAGAATAACCACTGAAAAATTAGGTAATCTCTCTGCTCACTCATCCCATTAGCATGCTCCTTGTCAATGCATTTGCATGCAGTACACCCGATTGTCTCCCAGTGCCATCCCTTAGGAAATATTTATTTATTTATTAATAAATTCAGAGTTGCATGGATTTGGCGTCTTTAATATAAGCCCGGTGTACCAGAATTAATTCCACATAATGCATTAAACAACACGCAAACACTGAATAACAGCTTTTCAAATTGCATTAGCATTAATTACATTTGCCTGTAGCTCTCCTTTAGGTTCACTGTTAAGATGAACTATATCCAATATCCATGCAGGTTGACTATAAAAGCGGTGAAAGCAGATATGAAGAAGACCATGCACTTGTACAATAACTGCTACCTAATAGTAAAACTATGTGAAAAATGTCTTTGATGTCAGACAAATGTAAATATAATAAAGACATTAAGACATACAATCAACCCAGGGAGATAAAAACTACCCTTCTGACAGCATAAGTTATCTGTGTTAACACTGCAAAAAGTATTTCTTTAGGGAATACAAAACCCAGAATCTGGAGATCAGATCAAGATCAACTGCAGTAATTATTTACATATTAAAAGAAAATTACATCTTTATTTACTGAACATTTTTTCCAGAGTACATGTCTAGTAACATAAGAATTGCCAACTTTTTTTCTTTTAAATCACTCATAATGAGTCATTGAATGCGTTTAAGATATGATGTCTTCTAAAAAGGAGAAACATTTACTCATAGTCCACATTTCAAAAGATAAATAATTGCCAGAATATTCTATTAGAAGTCAGAAAGAAAAGGAGATCAAGCCTCAGGGTGTGTATGCCCTAAACAGATAAATCAACATTTGTCATGTTTCCTGCATTTGATGTTCATTCACTCTTCTACCCTTAAGTTTGACAATATTTCGGCGCTTCTTTAATTATTATTTTGCTACAAACTATCTGCCATAGAAAAATGCTACAGCTGTCAGTCCCACAAAACAGAGGCAGCTAATTGAGATAAAGAGTTTGTATCTTGTGGCGTGAGAAGCACACCTGTCTTTAGGTACGCAAACTGAAGTGCAGGCCTGTATAGTGGCATCCAATGCGTACCCATCAGAGCTCCATAGGTGGCAACTCTATTTATACTGTAGAAATAAGATTTGATAAATAAGTTTGTTTGTGCCCAATTTGTAAAAACGTATCATTTCAAAAACTGAGGGTTGAAATAAAGCTGAATTTAAACAGAGGAAACGCTTTCTTCACATTGGAAGATTAGCAATTGCTTCTACACACAGTAATGCTGAATGTACACCAGTAAATTTTAGCTACTCAATCAAAATTGCCATCGATCAGGCACCTCCATTAGAATGCAGGCCAGGCACTGGAAGAGAGCTTATGAATAATTTTAGTTGTGTACTGTAGTCACAGTAGCCAAATAAGTCCAAAACAGTCACATTTATGCCTTAAAAGGAGCTTACAATCTAAAGTCCCTAACTAACATTCATACATACACATATTAGTGTAAATTTAGACATGAGCCATTAACCTACAAGCATGTGTTTGGAGTGTGGGAGCTAACCGGAGTACCCGGAGGAAACCCACGCAGGCACAGGGAGAACATGAAGGCTTCAAACTGAAGACCCTACCACTGTCACATGGTGAGGAATCTCACTTTTTTTTTTTAGCCAATTGATTTCAATAGGAAGAAGAAATCAAACTTTAAGGCCTTGATGTCAATGCCAAATTTGCAGAGTAAACCGAACAAAACTTCTTGGTCATTTGTTTTTCGCAGAATTATTGTACCAGCTGCAACATGCAATTTTTCATGCCTAAATAGCAAGTACCTGATCCAACATGCTGGCTTTTGTTTAGAAAAACAAAACAAATGATGGAACAATCATATGCGCCATTTTCTTTTTTTTTTATCAGATTTTACAGAACGTTCAGTTGTCAACTAGTCTATGGCTGGTCTTAGTATTAGGTTTCTTTCACACAGGAAAGCAGTGAGCAGATCCCCAGCTGATCGGAGCCAAACGGGACAGATGTCACATCCGTGCCTATGCGGTATTTATCCAGCGACACTGGCGGACGGATGTAAATTGACGCCATACGATCTGGTCCGCAGAAATGGAAAAAAGGACACAGTTCTTTTACGTTTATTTCTCTGACCTGGACAGACCCAGAGGTAGGTGGGTGTAAACTGATTAGTTTGTTTGCATCAGCCTGTCCATAGGGCTCAATGGACCTTTCGTCCTCCTGAAAAACTGACAGGTAGGCCTGATCAGAAAGCCCATGGAAAAGGGGCTCAAGTTTACTTGCTCATCACTGACTAATTTGACTACCTAAAGTATTTTTACATTACATTTTAAAGACTTATAAATCTTTGGTTTGGTACACTAAATTACCTGCTTGGTTTTGCTCATTATAGGCTGACACATAGACCAAATTGTAAAATAAAACTTATAAATATCTTTATTTTTTCGTACTGTTATTTTATCTTACAATTGTGTCAGCTGCTATCTGTCAATGTTAGTAGCAGAGTAATGGGTGGCATCTCCTGGGCATTAGAAGGTAACAATTAACTGTAGCTTAAAAAAGCAAGTCCAAGCAAAACTAAGATTTCCATTATGGATGGACAAAAGGGTGTTACGCTGAAGCAGTGAGAGCTCCTTACCTGAATAACCAGCTTTACACTTTCTTGCAATATGGTTCTACTTCCTAAGCTGCATTCCATATAATGTCAGCAACATAAAAAAAATAAAAAAAAGGAGGTTGCACAAAAAAAGACAAGTGATGGAGGATACAGTCACTGCCAGAGGCAGTCCAAAATATCTTTTGAATTTGTCTGAAAAGAATGTTATGTGCAACTTTCTACTGTATACAAACTGTGGACTCCAGTCTAAATTCTGCAAAGTTGCAATGATCATAAACAGAATTACCCATTCACTGATAGATTTTACTTGATTCCTGTAGTTACTCCTTAATTATGTGAGCTGTTGCAAGCTGAACTTTTATCAAGAAAAAATTTACTACGATGAACAATAAAGCGGACACGAATTGAGTAAATAGGACGACACATATAATCAATTTCTACAGTTGTAAGATAGAACACTTTATTTCAGGCAAGATCAAAGCAAGGGGATGTAAAATTAAAGAACAGTGTGCTTTTTATTCTTTTTTGCCTTCTGGAGACATACCGATGTGTAATCATTTAATCATTTTCATAACACGCTGCTACCAAGTAGGTTGTGTTCCACCTTTAACAGTGCAAAGGGGTTTTATGACCACTGAAACAAAAAATGCTTAGAAGTGCACACATCAAAAGATCAACACACAAACATGTCGGAGCACACACAAAACACCTTGACGTAGGGACCATGTCCAGACAGAGCTAGGTTAATGTCAAATGCTACCTCCATCGGTTTATAAGTCTTAAGATTTAGGCAAGTCATGATAACTTGTTAAAAGAAAATTATGTATTTTTAGTGAAACCTGTGAGTTATTAGGCCTCATGCACACAGGGCATTTGAATTTCTCCTCCGACTGCCTTCTATTCCTGGCAGAAAAAATCAGCTTACAAAACTTGCCAAAGGCCACAAATTGCACACACTTTTAGGTGTATTTAGGAGAGTCAAGTGTTGAAGCATTTATGGATTTCATTGGCCAGAATATTCATCTATTCTAGTCATTGCAATGAATGTTCAAGAGCTAAACGCGTCTAGTGTTTCAACACGTTTACCTGCGTCAAGCTGTTTTTTTCTACCCAAACGCTCATCTCCTGAACCTGTTGAATGATGGGTTATTTTTTTACGTCTGTGAAAGCTCCTCCTCTAATTTGGCTGTAAATGCCTATGTGTGCATGGACACATGAGCTAACATACAGGTGCTTTTACAGGCTGAAAAAAAACTCAAACACCTGTAAAAGAGGAGTTTAAGCCCTGTGTGCACAACAGCATTTTGACTCAATGATTAAAGCAAAACATCTGCCAAAAAAAAAAAAAAAAAAAAACTGATAAATATGAATAGCCTATTAAATGATAGAATAATAAAACTAGCTTTTGCTGCAATACTCACTTTCAAACACGAGGTATCCCCCACAGTACTTTTCTTCTCCTGCGATATGTCCTCAGTTTGATGACCATCATCATTCAACCCACTTCCTACAAATGCAGGTCGCCCTGGACCCACCCTAACCTGCAACTAGACAGTGAAAGGAGAAGCAGCATACTGATGAAACTAGACTGTCACCCCGCTTTCTCTTCCTATGAGCAAGTTTCTTTGTTCGGCTCATTCCTCTCAATCGCCAGTCCTGCTGTATATTCACTGAAAGACTAATTCCAGGAATTTATACTGCTTGCATTAAAAAGAACATTTCATGCTGTATAAATGATTGGACAGCTGCAATAATGAGTCTTTTCTATCTACCTAGGGTTGAACTTTAAATGTCTACGTTCTCGCTGTGCCATATATTTAAGACATTAAATACATTTTGCAATTCTGCAGGCTTTGTTCCATTGCCTGGCCTAATTCCTGTTCACATCTCAGGCTGATACCACTCACTTTGGCCCTTCTTAAGGTTCACCTTCAAATTTTTCATCATGTTGATTCAGGGAAGGAAATTTCTATTATAAAAATGAGTTTCCTACCCCAACAACCAATCTTTTCAAACTAGATATCCAAACAATGTTACAATCAACACCATGCAATAGCTTATAAGGACTGTGACGTGAACCCTTTCACCAGGAGAAAACAAGAGTACAATCCTTCTAAGTATGCCTCACTGGAAGCAGTAGGGTGTCAATGAGCTGTAAACAGTATCTTTAGAGAGAAGACTACTGGAACTCTTTTTTTTTTTTAATTTTTACTTTGGTCTTGCCCACTATGGCGAGGTTTGAAAGGAAGAAGGAGATCCTGTGGACAGGTGTCTTTTATACACATTATGAGTTGTCGTTAGGAGCACCTTCTTAAAATTGACAGGACTGATCTGTGTGCCACATGAGAGCCTACTGTAGCCAGTCTATGGGATTCATAATTATTGTTGGTATGTAGGGGGATCAAATAATTATCTTACTCACTAAGGCTGCTTTCACACTGGGGCGGTTTGCAGGCGTTATTGCGCTAAGAATAGCGCCTGCAAACCGACCCGAAACAGCTGTTGCTGTTCCTTCAGTGTGAAAGCCCGAGGGCTTTCACACTGAAGCGGTGCGCTTGCAGGACGCTCAAAAATGTCCTGCAAGCCGCATCTTTGGCTCGCTATAGGAGCGGTATATTTACCGCTCCTATAGCGCCAGGTCCCATTGAAAATAATGGGGGAGCGCGCCGAACCCGCCCGCAAAACGCCGCAATAGCGGCGGTTTGCGGGCGGTATTGACCCTTTTTCGGCCGCTCGCGGGGGGTAAAAACACCCCGCGAGCGGCCGCAATGCGCCTCTAAAACGCCGGTAAAGCGGCGCTAAATATAGCGCCGCTTTACCGCCAGCGCCCCCACCGCTCCAGTGTGAAAGCAGCCTAAACGGCAACTCAATTTACAACACTTGCACCGTGCCCTTCCTGGATCCCTGGTTGACACTCCGTCTCCACCATCTCAAAATACACCCATGACAAAAACTACAGACCCCTTACCTCCCTGTAAGTGGGCAAACCCAGGAAATCCGCAGGGGACCACACAATCACCCTCCCCATGTATAATGGTTATTTATTTGTTAAGCACATTAATACATTTTTTTTTGGGGGTGAAACTCCACTTTAATATAAATTTCTGATGCTCCCATCCTTTAGATATTGTTTGTACCACTTCAGGGACACCCTGATTGACGGAGAGCTGCTTTTTAAAAACTGGATATTGAGCTGTTGTTCACCTATTATTGGGTCTGGTCTCGTTTATTAATAAAGGAATAATGGTTGTCTTACAGGTCGCTTGAAAACTGAGTCTTGACGAGGGATCGTTCCAAGAGTCTTTTCTGGCAGAGGTAAGAGACTGCAGCATATATACAAGCATTGGTTATTCCCAATCAGTGCCCACCGACTACTGGAACTCTGAATCAGAGTTAGACGGTGACAGGGACCAAGAATCCAGCCGAATCTATAAATTCATGAAGGTCAGAGACAAATTCTGCAGGGGAAAGTGCTGAAGTGTCCTTAGCGCCTTTGCGGGCCAAAAACTGAGCACATACAGCAAAAGGTCTTGAGTGGACACAGAGGTTCCTGTGAATATAGAAGATGACTCTGCCTCACCTGACAGAGTTGAGACTTGGAATATGACAACCCTATAACAAAAGAGGTCTCAGGTTCTAGACTGCAAATGCCAGTAGCTTCAAAGAGTACCAAGTAAATGTACAAGAACGTGCAGACACTTGCAACAGGTTTCGGGGGACATAATTCAAAGCTAGGCTGAGGAAATGCTGTTCCGAAAAGCTGCTATATAAAGACCAGCTCATGCATCAGTGTAGCAAGGAATCTTGATGAAGTCATGGAGAAAAAAATCCACAACGAAAAAAAGGCTAGCAAAAAGTAGTTTGAGGCATGCTGAGCAGAGGAGGGAATATAAGGGGGCTTACTGCAGATTTCAGGTGTGGTGGAGGCCAGTAAGATCACACTTCACTGCCTCCCTTGTAGGTTTAAGTCAGTCTGGACCTGAAAACTCTGCTGTTTGGCACCTGTGTTTTCATCCTTTAAAATTTGCCCTCACTCTCCTTTCATCCTGGTCTTTGTCCCTCATCCTCCTCACAACTTAAATGCATGTCAAGTACATTCTGTTCTCATTTTCCAGAAAGCTGAAACTTGTATTTGTGAATGTTGTCGGCAGCTGTTTTATATAAGCCATTGGGGACTTCTAACTCAGAATGTTATAATAATTCTCTCTATACAGAACAGTATATTCCTGCAAATGCAATAAATCAAATACATTAGTAGATCTTGTTCTACATAAAATGTATATTAAAGAGGTTATGCATTCTGGCAGTGAGTACAGTCTTCAGTAGATCGACTTATGTAGCGCAGGGTTTGACTTAAGTGAAAACAGAGCAGTGTTTTGTTCATTTATAGCATATGGAGAAACCAATTAATACAAGGATTATTTTAGAAATCCACGTGTGACATTTTAACTCATCATTACACTATGGCAATCCAAACCCAAAAAGTCATACAGAGCCATATTACAATATTGATTACCATATTAATTAGGACAAACCTAATTTTTAACCTATAAAACCATACTCTTGGCTTTTTTTTTTTTTGTTTCAATGTCCCCTAGGCAGGTTTGAAAAAACCCCTCCAAAAAAACACAAGTTACATTTCTTTCCTATGCAGTTCCCCACAGTACCCCCATTCCTACCACAAGGTGTCCTCAGTATTTGCAGTTGAATGCCACCCAGAGTTATTTAACCTAGAAAAATGAGAACATACTATGAGTGCATGGCACCATTAACCCGCCCCCCTGAAAGGGTATCACCACAGTGCCTTGCACCCAGAGCAGCACTGACATCATTTCAGTTCCTTTAATATGTCCAGGAAAAACTAACAAGTTTGAAAAATTACTTTTCAGCTTCTCTTTCTTCTCCTGTCACCTAAAGGTTATATTACAACATGATAATGTCCTGCCAGTTTGAGAAATAGAAGATGATTCAGAGTAATTCTCAGACACAGGGCTCACTAGAAGAAATCATCCTTTCGGGATGTTTTGTCCCATCTCTGACTTAAGTTTTTTCTCTCCATTAGACAAACTTTCCTCCTTTCCATCTGCTAGTTAAGCCTTACAATGGTAACAGCAGTTAGAGCGGTGCAGCTTTTTTTCTTTTTTAAGAGACCTGTAAGAAATGGTCACCCCTCTGAGTTATTAGACTGTGACCCCCCCACCCCACCATGAATCCATTTTCTAAGAATTTCCCTTATGCGATTTGATTTTCCTATATACTAAAACCATAATCAACTTCAAAATAAGTTAAATCCAAGTACAGTCGTTGACTTATGAGCTTGTTTTGCAATATTTCCTTCTGAGAGAGGGGAAAATGCACTATAACAGGTGGTTTAGGATCAGAGCAAATAGCAATGGCTTTCCTGCTATTATAGAAGTGCAGAAAGCTTGAGAACTCTGGGTTGCTCCAGCTGCTGTGGTAAATAATGATAGATGAATAAATGATTTCAGGCTTCAACCACCAGCTTACTTTATACCAACTGATTTTCCTGGGTTGATTAACTCATAACCTACCAGCCAAAACATATGAAGAACGCAGTTCCATGCCTGGTTGTCCATTTCTCTCTTCATGTTCGACATGTTCATACCAGTCAAAATGCTGATGAAGATCAAATGAATCCCGAGGGACGTTTCAGATATTGAATCAAAAGAATACATTTACACTTTGCATGCAAGTGAGGTACTCAGATGAACACAAGCCCTAATACAATGAAGGTACAAATCAAGAGGGACTCTTCTCGGGTCCTTCTTCACATTCTCCTGGCCCCTCCTTCCCATTGAGTGCCCCCACAGCAAGCAGCTTGCAATGGGGGCACCAGAGCCGAGTCACAGCTTCCCGTGTCCATTCAGACACAGAGCTGCTGCCTGGCCCCTCCCCCTCTCTCTCGATTGACTGACTGACTGACTTTGATTGACAGCAGCGGAAGCCAATGGCGCCACTGCTGTGTCTCAGCCAATCAGAAGGGAGAGTCTCGGATGGCCGAGACACTCGTTGACATCGCTGGACAGAGATGGGGCTCAGGTAAGTATTAGGGGGTGCTGGGGCGGCTGCTGGACATAGACTGCATGAAGATAAAAAAACCTTCTGATCCTAGAACTCCTTTAAAGGGTTCATTATCCTTTACAAAAAAATTGTCTATGCAGATAAACTGTGCAGCTTTGACTAAACTTGAACAATGTCCTTGGTATAGGCGTAGGCCATTTACATACCTCATGGAGACCGACTGGAAAACTTCTAGGATGTTGCCAAAAGACACCTAGCTGTTACTTGTTCACCTTTACCATCACAGGGGTGAACTCCCAAACGTTTATCTGAGAGCTACTGCATGAGGGGAGAGAAAGAGCATGTGAGGGGGTTTGAGAAGAGCTAGCTTCTGTGAAGGTGAACAGTAGGCTTCTCTTAGCAACACAGATGACCCTTATCTATATAGGCAGGTTTTTGGTAAAGGTGAACTGTGCCTTAAGAGAAGTGCAAAATGATAAAAAAAAATTATTAAAAAAAAAATTATTAAAAAAAAATCAAACATGCATACTTGCCTCCCTGCTGCAGCATTGGGGTGCTGTTGCAGGTGTCCCCCGCCAGCTCTAAACCCGTTAGTAATCACGTGACAGCTGATCGCTCAGTTCTCAGGTCCGCTCTGTCATTCACTGCTCTGCACCCCCAACTGGAGCGCAGGGCAGGACAGGGGGCGGAAAGCAGCTTGATCAGGCACTCAGTGGAACACTGAAAGGCTGATCCAGCTTCTGTTCAGGCATCTGGGTTAATCTCAACATTATTGTGGGGATCCCTCCAAAGTCTAGGGCGGCTCTCTGATATCATCCAACAGCAGGCTTTAGCCCACTGTCTGCTGATTCTGGGTCACAGGATTGACAAGTGCTGGAGCAATGAAAATAGGCAGTTGGGCCTCTTTACCAACCACCCTTAAGCTGCAAAGGCACCTGGATGGGGTTGCACATATGCTGCAACAAATTATACCCTCTGTTGTGTTCGACAGGAGTATTGAATGCAAATGCAACCAATTCAAGTGAATGGGGCCACACTGCAACTGTGTGCATTGCACATTGGTGCAGGGTTTACAGGATTAAAACAGGCAGAGGGGAGATTACATATTTCCACCTCACTGCTTGTCAAATGCAGAGTTGCCCCAATTGTAAACTCAGCCATAAAGTAGTTGTAAAGTCAGAAGGTTTTTTTTTTTTTTATCTTAATGCATTCTAGGCATTAAGATAAAAACCCTTCTGTGTGCCGTAGCCCCCCTGATACTAACCGGAGCCCAATTCTGTCCAGCGATGTCCACGAGTGTCTTGGCCATCCGGGACTCTCCATCCTGATTGGCTGAGACTCAGCAGCTGTGCCATTGGCTCCCGCAGCTGTCAAAATCAGTTAGCCAATCAGGAGAGAGTGGGGCGGTGCCATACTGCAGCTCTGTGTCTGAATGGACATGGAGCTGCAGCTCAGCTTGGGTGCCCCCCATAGCAAGCTGCTTGCTGTGGGGGCACTCAACAGGAGGAAGGGGCCAGGAGCACCGAAGAGGCACCCAAGAAGAGGAAGATCCAGGCTGATCTGTGCAAATCCACTGCAACAGAGAAGGAAAGTATTTTTTTTTTTTTATATAAAAATAATAAAGACTTTACAATCACTTTAAAAAGTTACCCCAATATCTATCCCTCGATATATTAAATGTAAGGAATAGGTCAAATATATAATAAATTTGGAGCATACCATGCAAAACCTCTACAAAATCCATTCTAGAAAAAACATGCAGGGTTCATCCATAGGTGGCAAGGGGTTCCTTGAGCAGTGGCCGATTGCCCTCCCATATGATAGTGCCTGCATAGATCCAGGGCTAAAACCACTTGGCAGAGCCAGCAGCATGACAGATGAGATTGTTTTAGCTGTTTAAAAGAGTGGCATTCTTTCCTGATAACCAACATCAGGGGAAGTTTTCCCACTGATGCCCAATAAATATTAGAAGGGGTTCTCCAAGTACTTGTAAGGGTTTCTCTGGGATAAAAAAGGTTGAAAAAGGCTGCTCTGGAAAGTACGAGCATGGGTTGATTATAATCTCTCTGAATTTTGACAGATCATATTTTAGGATACCAGAAATGGACTATGGATATGAAAGTGTAATAACAGTGCTACCCACTAAGGACAGTCCCATTTCAACCCCCATTTTAATCTTTTAATTTTCTCCTCTCTCGATATCTCTTAATGTCTTTTGGACAAGTATAACAGTTCACGTGAACAAATTTGGTTTGCCAATGAAAACGGATCATCACTTGCTGGCAAATCTTGGCTCAGATTTTGCTCATGGCTGCCATATTTGTGCATTGTTGCACGTCTTGTTTTGATGTGCTGCACAGTGATTGTTTTTAAAGTATAACTAACTTTTCGTTTTTGAAAGAGTGGAGAGGCATTAGAACATCTGTCAGATTTTATTGCAGTCTGTGCCCCTATTAGGGCGATTCACCCTCGCTATTAGTCCTGTTTACCATCATCATCGAAAGTGAAAGTAAAAGAAAATAAGTTGTTCCCAGAAAAGTAAATAGAAGGGAAATCTTCCAATAGGGATACTAGTTTTGGTGATCTGACGGTCCCCAAGGCATTCCCTTAATTTGCAGGGGATTGCCTCTCACTTTTTCGGTCTATGAGACAGGAAGTGAAATCTCCACAATGGAACACAAATGGCAAAAAAAGAAAAACCTGACACTGTTTATAACCCTCCCTTGCTCTATCCAAAATGAAAAAAGAAAGTTTAGCCTATAGTTCTACTTTAAGTGTATGCCTAGGCAAAAATAAAAACACCCGTTGAGCTTCTTAAAATATACTGCGTCCCTAACTTCCTGTTTGGGTTGACAACACAATGGAGATTTTTGCACTGAAATTCCAACCAGCACGGTCAGCCCTGTCTATTTGAGTAATGGTCAGGTGAACTTCAAATAGTTCTCACTGAATATACATTTTACAGTTTCCTTTTAACACCTGTCTGACTAGGAGCTTTCGAAAAAAAAAAAATGAAAAAAAGCTGCTCTTGGTGCATTCAAAAATCATTCAAAAAATATCACCAGCATATTATCCATCTTCAAGAAATACCTTTGTGGGAAACAGCACTAGGTATGTTAAGTCAATGACCCATCTAAATTGGCCCGTGTTAATGGCCCACGCTGAAAATAGAGAAGTGATTTAACAAGCACTGTGGTATTGCTTTGATCACTGAACATCATTACCTCCAGCTACTAAATCTCTTTAAGTTATGCAGCACTTTATCTATTAGTTTCTGCAGGAGATAAAATTGTCCTGTGTTATACACCCTTACAAATACTCTACCAGCCTTTACAACTGCCAGCAAATGAGCTTGGACAGTATTTATTAAAAAAAAAAAAAAAAAAAAACACAAATCAAGGCAGCAGAGGCAAAGCACAAGTGAGGCCACACAGCTGGGCCACTTCCTCCCATATACGTATACCTTTTTTTTTTTTTTTTTTTTTTTTAGCAGAAGAGGGAAAACAAGCTGGTGCATCGCCTCCACAATTTATCTGATTACTAACGGTTCCCCTGACTTTACTAGCTGATGGCAACGCACTGGCCTTCACAGGAAGCTAGTTTAATTGTTCTGACATTTATTGCAGAGTATAACTTCTGGAGAGGGGGGGGCGAGGATCTAGACATCTTACCCTAGTTTATCAAACATCAAAGAATTCGATCTATTAACATCTGTTGCCAGCATCAAATGGATAAAAGTTAATAGCCTGTCTCTTTCAATTGACAGCTCTATTTGCTGGAGAAAGAAGTGCGGTAATGAAGGGGGAAATTAAAGATTGCACAGGAAGACAGCCCATTATGTGGCGAGATGGTCAGTGCAGCCATCTCAGGCGTAAAACACACAAGAGCAAAAGTGAGGTCTCAAATTGTATAATAAAAACAGATGAGAATGATGCTACTATACAAAGGCAGCGAATAACCATAAAACATTGACTTGCGTCATACGTGCTATTTACTTTATGTAATTATTATTTTCCCCTTTCCAAATACAAATATAACTGATCTTTGTTAAAGTGACAGACAGGACTGCTTCTGTCCAAGAAGCAGTGCTGGGACAACATCCTTTGGGTACTGAAAGGAGAGCCGTGGCCATGCATCAGGAACCATTAGGTGCAAGAAGGTGCAGGAAAAAAAATCTTGATTTCCCAAATTAGAATTCAACTCCAGCCAACCAGTTTATTTTTTTGTAGAATATGGAACTAACATTTATCAAGGTTTTGCTTCTCAATTTTTTTGCATTCTAAAAAGGTGGCCGTATATGGTTTACATTTTAGCCAATTTTGTGGAAATCGGCAGAATTGTGAGCTGTGGGTGGCCCTGTCGGCAACCCTCTGCTTGACAAAAGTTGATCTTTGCATCGAAGAAGATGATCAGAACATTTTTGGCTGAACAGCACCTGCATCTAAATCAGATGCAGACACTGTCAAGGTATTCAAGCAGCTAGCAAGGTGGATATTCCTCTATCCATGCGGTTTAGCACAGATGGAAGAATCAATCTATCAATCAACAGTAACACAGTCCATATTCCCATTGCACACGTTCCTAGAATAAGCTCTTTAGACTGCTTGCTGCTGTAGCGATCACTAGCTGGATACTGGAACCCATACAATATGTAGATATTCACCAGCACACCAAGGATCATCAATTTCGTCCAAACTATTTTTTATTCAAGAAAGTTCACATAAAAAAGGAGTGTAGAGCACTACACTGCTTTGTGATATGATCTTTCTTGAATAAAAAAATAAATAAAAAATGTGGGCGAAATTGATGATCATTGATGTGCTGGTGAATATCTATGTATTTAATCTACAGTAAGGACCCTTTCACACGAGCGGACTGATTGGGTATTTTAGGCAGACCCAATCAGACCATCCATTGCCCTCTATGCAGCAGTGGATGTCAACGGACATGTGTGTTGACACCCGATCCGATCCTATCCACTAAAAACAGATGGATGAGCTATCTGTTCCATGTCCACCTGGCAAATTGGAAGACAGTTGGATGGAAATGGATAAGTGGTCCGTTTCCATCCGACCGCCTGTAGAAGAGCGGGCTGTGTCCATGTCCGCTATTCATAAACAGAGTGGAAACGGACCGGTCATGCGCCTACTCAGCAGACAAATTGAGCAGACAGATTGAGCAGACATATCCCCTGGTGAAGTCCTCCCGTCAGAAAGGGGTCCATTTCTCTCACTCAGCCCAGGAGGCTGAACAAGAGAATTCTACAAATGGGTGGCCAGCTTAGGATTTCCCTTATTTTACGAATGATGAAAGATCCTCTAGCAGAGACACAGTTAAAAAAAAAAAATAAAAAAAAAATCTGACAAAAGATCCTAAAACTTTTACAACCTTTAACAAAAGCCGTTTGTGTGCAGTGATCTTCCCTCATTTTCTATTCTACAGACAGACCAGAAGTTACAGCAGTACCATGAGCAGGCTCCAGTGTCCATGTCCCATATAATTGCATGAGGGCTCTGCGAACAGGTGTGGCCAGTGCCAACAGAGGCCTTCTGCAAAAGTGGAATAGATAATGCAGCAGGATGTTGCTTTTCCAAAGAGTTAAATAAGAAACCGGGGATAGGAGTCTTGATGCTGGTTAGTATAGGAGGGGTAGAGTGGTGGATTCGGTTTGTTAACAAAAACTATTTCTGGCCCCCACCCAATAGTGTGCCATCTTGGCATAAATGGCCACACCCATCACAAAATATTCTCAAATACACTTACATTGCAGGGAAAAGGAGGGGTGTTTGACTGGTCAACTAGTCCTTGGAATAGGAATGGATGGTGATGTTTGGTAGAAGTCAGCCAGGATGGCAGGAGACAACTTTGAAAGGATCAGTGTACTAAAATAAAAGTACAGCTAGCCTATAAATGCTGTAATGCTTAAAAAAAAAAAAAAGTTTCTGTATCCCCTCTCCCCTTCTTTTCCTCCAATTGAGAACTGTAACGAATAACATGCCAAGGAGGATGAGCACCACACCGAGCAAAGCTCCAAATATTCACCTCTACATTTTGGCATTTTTTCCCTATAAAAAAAAGGTAGTTCAAACAAACCCCTATTTGAGAATGTTTGAGGACTTTGTGCAATCCCTTCTTGTAAGCACATTCACAGATTTAAAGGAAATGATGCAGGTACCTACATTATCAGGATTTTAAATGTAGCTTTGTTTGTTAAAGCTGAACATGACTGGATTAAATGATGAATTTAATATTTTTCTAGAGTTCAGCATTATTATGTAATGTGGACCTACCACTTCGGCCCCAGAAGATTTGGCTGCTCAATGACCAGGCCATTTTTTGTGTTACGGCACTGCGTCGCTTTACCCAAACAAAATCGACGTCCTTTTTTCCCCACAAATAGAGCTTTATTTTGGTGGTATTTGATCACCTCTACAGTCTATTTTTTGCGCTATAAACAAAAGAGCGCCAATTTTGAAAAAAATAAATAAAATAAAACAATATCTTTTACTTTTTGCTATAATAAATATCCCCACTTTTTTTTTTCCCTCAGTTTAGGCCAATGTGTATTCTTCTACATATTTTTGGTAAAAAAAAAAATAAATATATATATATATATATATATATATATATATATATATATATATATTCGCAATAAGCGTATATTTGTTTGCGTAAAATTTATAGCATCTACAAAATAGGGAATAGATTTATAACATTTTTTTCTTTTTTTTTTTACTAGTAATGGTGGCGATCTGCGATTCTTATCGGGAATGCGATATTGCAGCAGACAAATTGGACACTCAACACATTTTTGGGACCATTGACAATTATACAGTGATCAGTGCTATAAAAATGCACTGATTACTGTATAAATGTCACTGGCAGGGAAGAGGTTAACACTAGGGGGCGATCAAGGGGTTAACTCTGTTCCCTAGGTGTGTTCTAACTGTGGGGGGGATGGGACTGACTAGGGGAATTGAGAGATCAGTATTCATACTTTGACCGAACTCCTTGTTGCTGAGCCCAGCCTCTACTGCCTTATATACATGGTCCCACCGGAAGTGATGAGCCGGAAACGGCTCAATGACATCATATCCGGTGCGGGTGCCCCTTGAGGTGTGCATGCACCAGAAGCCTCCAGCCACGATATAGACAGCTGGTATAAGGCTCTGGGCGCAAGCGCCGCCCATCCACCAGAATATAATTAGTAGATGGGAACAGAGGAGAAGAAAGCCTTCTCGTCCACCAGGGGCATCCGAACGCCAATCCAAATAGCCATCATAGATAAAGAAATAGCCCGCTCTCAATGATGCTGAATGGGCTCAGCAACAAGGATGCATACTACGGCGACGGTGAGGGACTAGCTGGACACTGAGGAGCAATTGCACCCCATCTATTTACCAACTACTTGCCGGCTTTCCCACTTTTGTACCTTTATCTCCTGTTTGAAGATTTTCAGGTAGCAAGCTACTTTTCCTTACTTTGTCTTACTCTTTATTTTGTATAGTGCCAATTGAATGCATAGTTAGCTGGCTTAGTATGTTTGTAACCGGCAGTCTCATATTCAGTGGACAGTTATAAAATGATAGCTTTAGTTTTGTGTTTATGCTATAGTCTTATATGCTTAATAATCTTTTGGGGACACTGAATGGCTATCTATTTGATGATGGTGCTGTACGATATGAGCTTATATGCCATGTACATCAACCTATATGGGGGTGACCCATATGGTTGTATGTTTCATCCATATTAATACGCGCTATTGCGCCAACATGCTGACAATAATTTTGCTATATTTGTTCCCTACATGCGTGGTGATGTGAAGTATTTTGCATCTGAACACATATGTTTGGTGCTTTTAGATTACCAATGGTCAAGACGATTGTGCTTTTAATACGGTCCGATGCCCATCAGACCAAGCTGGTGATTCTGGCATCATTGCTTTCATTGGATGGTGACCCGCTCTTTGATATAATGGTTGTTCTTTTGTCAGTACCAAAAAGTTTTGGTCAGCACCCATACTAATTGCATAATATATGGTTACTATTGCAAAGAAATGTAATCGATGTTGATACTAAATGTCATTTTTTGTAACTTGGACATTGTTATAGATGCATGTTGAGCCGCCCAGAAGAAGCAGATAATTAGTCTGCGAAACGCGTTGGATATCCGCATATACAAGCATCTGTTCAAGCCTTTGGACTAAGTATCAACTGTGGTCTTATATTCATATGACCTGTTATTAATGTATCATTTTATATTTTGTTATAAATTTTATTAATATCGCTGTGGTTGGGCTTACCCTAATGACAGAAAAACATAGCCGTTAAAATCCCATCACATTATGAAAGAGTGACTCTCACTCTTTCTATTGACCCAAATAGGGATGTGGATATGATGTTCTGTCACTAGAATCTGTCCAACAAATTTCTTGTAAAATTGTCAATAAAAGGCTCTTTGGTGAAGTCACCTTCAGAGGTTGGTCCCAAGACAACCTGAATTCTATGTTCTCCGTCTTCTGGGTTTACTGAAACAGCGCGCAGCTAAAGAGAAGTATCGTGGCAGTGGGCTCCAGATCGAAGGCGAGTATTGCTTTTGAGCTGCTGCTGGGGGACTTTTTTTTTGCCCATTGTGCACAGAGATGGGCTTTAACGTAAAAGTATTGCTGACATGGATCTCATTTTTAAAATATCAAAAGATGCGATTTTGGGAGATAAAAATAAAAAAAAAAAATCACAAAACAAGAGACTGCAATTTTAAAAATGTTGGATATCTTTTACTACAGGATGACTATTACTGACAGTCGTGTAAACGTCTTAGTCTATTTACAGTCTAGGTGTATGCACATTTTCCATTTTATCTGAGCTCTTACGAAATCTGTACATCCTGTGGGATATTTAAAACTACATTTTACAGCTGTTTATCACAGGCCTAAAAGCTTCGAGTTTGAAATTCTTTTAATAGGTGAGCGGAAAAATGTTAATTTTGGTCCATTTGCCCCCACACAGGCAGACACATAAGAAACAAAATACTTGACAGTGTAGGAGTGCCGGGAATCATCCAGTGAATGACAAATTGAGCAGCAAAAATTCAGAATACTTTTTATCACCTCTTACAACCAGGTCTATACTACACGGCTATATAGTATTCAATATATTACTGTTTTAATATAACAAAACAAAAAGAAACAAAAAGAAAAAAAACACCTGATACGGGTTTTAACCATGCCCTCAAAAATTGGGAAAAATGGGTTTAGATGTACTCTGAGGTGTGCTTGAGCCTCTTCAAGCATTTTGAAGAATTTTTTTATGCATATTTGAATATGCCTTTTTCTGGCATTTTCAGGCTGGAGCTTTTGAGCCAATAGAAAGCTGCTTACTAGGAGGAAAAAGGCAAGAAACCATACCAAAAAAACGTATGTTCCGCGTGTTTTTCGGGTACTCCTGTGAAACCTATAGGGACTAAAATTGTGCGATTTTGCTGCAGAAAAGATTTTTCAAAAAAGTTTTTGAAGCGTCAAGTGACATGATGCTCAGGTGTGAATGGGCACCTTTGGCTACAATGGGAAGCCTTTTGTTGAGCATTGAAGTGCTTCTAGAAAAGCTCTTCAAATCACTCAGATGTGAACTGAGCATTAAAGTGGTTCTAAAGTCAGAAGATTTTAATGCATTCAATACATTAAGATAAAAAAAATATATTTTTACCCATTTTGTCTGGGCTCACAAAAAACCCTGCCTCCATCGCACCCAATTGTCTCTACCGAAACAATATGGTGGCTTGGAATTACCCAATGCTCAAAAGTACTACCAGGCAATCCACCTCTGCATGGTCATGGATTGGCGGCGCCATTCAGTATCCAAACTCTGGGTACAATTGGAACAAAACCAAACTAACATACCCCTGAAGAGTGCGCTCTGGTGTTATGATACACTTCCTTGGGAGCTAAAGTTCCACCCACTATACGGACCACACTATTACAGAGCTCCCAAGCCTCTCATGACAAAAAACTCACTATTTTCCCCGATCTTAAGACCACCCCAATTTTCACCAGGCTTTCAGCCTACGGAATTCCAAATTCTTAGGAACTCGAACTGCGAACACACCTCTAAATTTGTAGTTGTTGGAAATTGGCCCTCCATGATGGAATTGTAGGACACCTCCGGTCCCAATCAACTCCCATTCTTGAGCGCAGAACAATTACATCATTTCCTGAAATCTATCCCCAACCCCTAGAGCTTAACTCGTTAGTTAACTACCTTCGAGGAGTACTGGTCTAGAACTGATCCCCCCCCCCCCCCCCCCAGCCCAGGTCCTCTCCAAAGCATATTCACTACTGAACACGCCCTCAGAACAATCACATCTACCTTGTCTAGTGAAATAGAAGGCGTATCTACATCGCACATTCACTTCAAAACAAAATAACAGATTTTCCCTCAAATCAATCTTTGTGCACCAAAATACAAGAAACAAAATTTCAAAATATTAACCAGATGGTACCTCACGCCCCTTAGACTACATACATTTTACCCTGACGCCGCAGACCGTTGTTGGCGATGCCAGTGGGACAGAGGAACACTACTGCATATCTTTTGGTCCTGCCCTAAACTGAAGAATTTCTGATCAGCTGTCCACACCGTCACCGAGAAATTTACAGAATACAAGATACTTGATGACCCAGCTTTCTTTCTGTTACACGTATCGAGTATCCCTGCTCAAACTTACAAAGTCAATTTTCCGTCACCTTCAAACTTACAAAGTCAATTTTCCGTCACCTGCGAAACGCAGCCAAGTTCTGTATCCCTCTTTACTGGAAACAGCAATACACACAGACCACTGCGATTTGGCTGTGGAAGGTGGAAGATATAAACAGGATGGAAGATTTAATTCTCACAGCGCAAAATAAACGTGAAAAATTACACAAAGACCTTGAGCCTCTGGAACATGTTTACCCTCTGAGGAGGGGAAGGCCCTCTTTGGAACAAAAGTTGCTCAACAGGTTGCAGTAGCTACCTGTCCCTGTTGACCCGAGCCATTGTCGTCCCCTCACCTATTTCCTTCTCCCCCTCCCCCCCCCTACTCTGGCCTTTCCTACTCTACTCTTTTACTTCTCTCCTTTTCTGTTACTATTAAGGAAAAGTGAAAATTAGATTTTGGCCTGTTGCATTTTGGAACTACTCATTTTGGAAGTATTTCATACTAATGAACAAACTAATCGCATACTTACCTATGATGTTCATCAATGTATATGGTAATCACACATTGTTTATACTGGTTTAGAGTGATCTAAGGATTCGCGATTATAGTCCCTCTTCTTTGTGTATTATTGATGTAACATTTGGGTCTTGCCCTTTATTAGAGTTCAATAAAAATAATATTTGAATAAATTAAAAAAAAAAAAAAAAAAAAAAACCTTCCGTGTGCAGCAGCCCCCCTCATACTTACCTGAAGCCCATCTCGATCCAGCGAGGTTGCATGAGAGTCTCGGCTGTCCGGGACGCTCCTTCATTGGCTGAGACAGCAGCGAGGTGCCATTGGCTCCCACTTCTGTCAAAGTTGGTGAGCACAT
The DNA here is from genome assembly GCA_028564925.1 of Lithobates sylvaticus. Lineage (NCBI taxonomy): Eukaryota > Metazoa > Chordata > Amphibia > Anura > Ranidae > Lithobates > Lithobates sylvaticus. Next base: position 528,379,764 of record CM053027.1, read on the forward strand.
AAAGAGAGAGGGGGGCAGGGGCAAGCCACAGGTCCGTGTCTGAATGGACATATCGAGCAGCAGCTCGGCTCAGGTGCCCCCATAGCAATTTCATAAAAATGTAAGTAAAGAAAAGGAGAGAAAAAAAAGCTCCCTATTCATGTAGAGCCAGAGTTATAAAGTTTTGGAGGGTGAAGAAAGATCCACTTTAAATAAATAAAGCACCAAGCTTTTCTTTGAGTACATCATGGGACAGAGTCAGGCTAATATTCATTACCTGCTGGGTTATACTTCATCATTAGGTGAATGGACACTGGTAGACCAAAGGTCTTAATGCCAGATATAACCCCTCCCATACAGGAAGTACATTAGTTTTGTAGCAAGCACTAAAACCTCAAAAAAGAGGGGAGGAATCTCTGTGTCCCATGATATATTTAAAGAAAAGGATTTTACAGGCAAGTATGACGTAAAAATCCAATTTTCTTTTTCATACATCATGGGACACATTACCTGCTGGGACATCCCAGAGCAATAGTCTTGAGGGGAGGGAAACACCCTGCCAAACAATAGCCATCAGAACTTATACGGCTGCTCGAACAGGCACTTGATAACATTTTGTGAACGTATGCACTGAAGACCAGGTAGCAGCCTTACAAATCTGAGCCACAGATACCCGATGGCAAAAAGCCCAGGAGGTTCCTACACTCCTGGTAGGATGAGCTCTCACCCTAAAGAGGGGAGGTTTATGTTTCAGACCATAGGCCTGACAGACCAATTGATGGCTCCAACTGGCAATGGAAGCTTTGGAAGCTGCATGCCCCTTCTTGGGTCCTTTTGGGAAAAAAAAAAAAAAAAAAAAAAAGTCTGATCCTCGGATCTCCGCAGACAGATAAACCTTGACTGCCCGGACAATGTCCAAAGAATGCAGTCTCTTATCCGCAGAATGAGGCTGAGAGAAAAAAAAGAAGGCAAAATAATGTTGTGATTCAAATGAAAGGCCACCTTTGGCAAAAAAGGATGGAGCTGGTCGTAACACGACTCTCATGGTGAAGGATCAAGTACGGTTCCCTGCATGAAAGGGCCGCCAACTCCGACATCTTTATAGCCGAGGTGATAGCCATCAAGAAGGCTAGCTTGCATGAAAGCAAGTCTAATGGAATTTCCTTAATAGGTTCAAATGGTTGTTTCTGTAACAGCACCAAGTTCAAGTCCCAAGGACACATAGGTGACCCATTGCATAAAGGTTTGGGATCAGTGAATGGGAGGCTAAAGGCCTTTGGAAGAATACTGATAGGGCTGAAACCTGACCTCTGATTGTACTCAAAGCCAACTTGATTTTCACAGCTGACTGTAGAAAAGAAACTTCTCCCAATCACATATTTCTGAGGATGTCATTTTCTGGCTTCACACCAAGCAATACAAGTCTTCCAGACCTTATAATAAATCTTCCTAGTGACAGCTTTTCTAGCATTCACTAGAGTAGACACCACGGTCCTTTAACACCCTGGCTTCAATAGCCATGCCGTCAAATTTAGAGACTGTAAAATGGGGTGGACTATAGGACCTTGAGACAGTAGATCGGAGCTACGTGGAAGCGTCCATGGCCTGTCTATCGTCAGTCTCACAATCTCTGGGAACCAGGGCCTTCTGGCCAGGCTGGTGCCACCAGAATGACTGGAACCCCCTCTCTGAAACTCTGCGCAACAAATGTGGAAGGAGAGGGATTGGAGGGAAAGCATAAATCAAGGAGTACTGTCTCTGGCATCTGCTCCAATTGCCAGAGGATCGCTCGTTAGAGACAAAACTGCTGTAGCTTGTTGTTGAACCCGAATGCCAGTAGATCGACCTCTGGCCATCCCAAACGTTGGCAAATTTCCTGGAACACCTCTGGGTGGAGGGACCATTCCCCCAGGCAGATCTGCTGGCGGATGAGATAATCTGCCTTCCAATTCTCTACTCCCAGGATATGGACTGCCAATATCATTGGCACATGTCCCTCTGCCCAGGCTAGTATGTAGTTCACCTCCTTCAGAGCTGAACAACTCCTGATACCGCCTTGGCGGTATATATAGGCCACTGCCGTGGCATTCTCGGACTGAACCCTGATATGAGGCAGTCCTGAAGCTCCATCGTCCAGGACCGCATGGCCAGACGTACTGCCCGTAAATCTAGGACGTTGATGGGCAGGGCAGGGTCTGCTCTGTCCCTGACCATTTCCCCTGAACTGTGAGGCTGTCTAGGGTCACTCCCCAGACAGACTGGCATCTGTAGTTCGTACTCTCCAAGTTACCGGGAGAAAGGATTTTCCTTTTTGCAGGTTCTGATCCTGCAACCACCAGTTTAGGCTTAAGCATGCCTGAGGAGATAAGCACATTGAATAATCCAGGGCTTTTCTTCCTCTGTTCCAAGCCAACAAAATGTCTTGTTGTAAAAGGCCTGGAATGGAACTGGGCATAGGGCACTGCCTCGAAGAAGGATACCATCCTCCCAAGAAGACTTATACAGGGCTGAATGGAGGGTTGTCTGGTGCCCCTTATCTGACGCACCTGATCGTTTGGGGAACAGATCCTTATGGGTGGCAAGAACACTCTTGCTTGGACCGTGTTTAAAATCAGACCTAAATATCTTAGAGATTTTGAGCTGGTCTCAAGGCTGACTTTTCCGTATTTATGCTCCAGCCTAAAGCTTTTCAAATACCTCACTGTGTATATTATGCTCTGTTGTAGAGTCTGTACTGAGTGATCTCTGAGCAGGAGGTCATCCAGATACCCGAGCACCAGGATCCCTTGGGCCCTTAAAAGACCCAGTACTGGTGCTAGGACCTTTGTGAACACCCGGGGAGCTGTAGCAAGCCCGTAGGGTAGAGCCACAAACTGAAAATGAAGGAACCTCTGATGAGGCTGAAAGATAGGTACATGCAAGTACGCATCCCGTAGGGTAGAGCCACAAACTGCAAAACATAGGAACCTCTGATGAGGCTGAAAGATAGGTACATGTAAGTACGCATCCTTTATATCGAAGGAGGCTAAAAAGTCTCCGTGCTGGAGTGAGGTTACTACTGAGCGGACAGACTCCATCCGAAAGGACTGCGTCAATATATACTAGTTCAGGTACCTTAAGTCCAAAATGGTCCTTGTGTTCCTGTGTGGTTTCTGAACCGTAACAGGTTTGGAGTAAAACCCTGTGCCCCTTTCGAATACAGGAACCTCTACAATCACTCCTTGATGCACTAGATGTAGTGCCTGAAGTTTCTTTTTGGAGGATCCGAGGGAACGCTGGATCTTAGACCCCCCCCCCCCCCCCCCCCCCCCCCCCCCCGTAACTCCAGCTTGTAACCGTGAGATATAATTGAGGTGACCCACTCGTCCTGAATTGTTGTTTTCCAAATGTCTGCATCCAATGGAGTGGGGCGTCCCCTCAAAAGGAGGGCTTGGTGCTGGGGTTAGAAGAATTTTGGACCCAGGGCCTTTTTTGGCCCTGGCTTTGCGGCTTGCCCCTGGCCCTAGCGCCCTGTTGGCGGTGGAACCGCCCTGACACAGACACTTGAGGAAGCAGTCCCTGGGTTTTTAAAAGAGGGACGTTTGGTGCTCTTCTTCACAGGAAGTAGAGAACTCTTCCCTCCAGAAATCTTTTGGGTATATTTGTCCAAGTGATCACAGAATAAACGTTCCCCATGAAACGGGAAACCTGCAAATAACTTTTTACAAGGAAGCTCGGCTAACCAGTTCTTAAGCCATAAAAGTCTGCGCATATGTACAGACAAGAGAGCCCTGCTGTATTGAATCCTTTAAAGCATCAACAGCAAAACATAGCGCACAAGGAATATCTGTCTTACTTTCAGGCAGATCATCCTCCTGGTTAGCCCATTTGACCCGATTCTTTACAGACTGGCAAATACCAATCGCTGCAACAGCTGGCTGAATAACTGAACTGGCCAAAGAAAGGGAAGCCTTTTATAAAGAACTCCAATTTAACGCACAGGGCTGGAAAGGTCCAGTTGACATCAACTGGACAAGTTACATTTTTGTTTAAGGAAGAGACTGCTGCATCCACGGCTGGCATGCTCCATTTCTTGACTAACTTTTCATCCATGGGATATAAAAAGGGAAAACCTTTTAGGAGGCAAAAAAGTCCTGTCAGGATGTTCCCAATTAGCATACACCGCCTGTTCGAGTCAAAATCAAAAGCCTCTGCGACCAAGAGGCAGAAATTGACTGGATATCTTCTTGTCCAGATTGCTTGGAAGCAGACTCATCTGCCGGGCACTCCACCGAATCCTGAGCTTTAAGCTCTTGCCCATCCTCAACCCAATCCTGCTAAAAGTAGGAGACTCCGAGGAGGGGGGATCTGTCATGCCGCTTCCTGCCACCCTGCGGGATGAAGGCAATCATGCCGGCAATCCTGTGCTCTAACCCAGCTGGGGCTGAGGACAGTTCATCTTTAGTGATAAAGCGTGAAGCAGCAGCATTTACTGTAGGCACAATACCAGATAGGCACACCGGCGCAGATTGCCCGGGAGCCTCTGGTCTTTCAGGGGATACAACACTAGGGATACGACTAGGTTCATCAGGAACTACTGATGACATAGGTGTGCCCTTACCTATGGCGTTAGTCCCACTCCTCTTTTTGGAAGACATTCAATGCCGCAAACATAGTACTTGGGTGTAGTTAAAACACCTCAGAAGGGAGACCCTTTAATAGGACTCACCAAGCCAACATTCCTGCCAAACACCTTTAGCCTGCCAACACCTGGTGACTCACGTGATTCGGGTAAGGAAACATGAACCACTGCAAGGGTCTGTTCAGAGCCTCTGTGTCCCACAGCTGCCTTCTGGAACCCCTACATGCTTGGCCTGCACAGCTTAAATAAGCTGGGTGTGCGCCATAACGTTCAAAGTGTGTGTCCCACACGCATATAACAGCCAGACACAAGTAAAAAAGGTACACCTTGCAAACACCCACAGCTAGCCCAGAACTCCCCTGTATGGTCACTGCATACAGGTGTTCAGCCTTAAGCTAGCTTGACTGATTGTTACAATCACTGGGACACCCTACAATAATAAAATAAAAAGGGGTTTCACTTACCCGTCCAGGCACAGGGCCACTTAAAAGCCAAGGGCCAAATCTTCACCCTTCACGGTGGGCTCCTGTCACTTGGACCTTAAAGGACTGGGTACCCTTTCATGTTTAGGGTCCACTCCCTTGGACATGTACAGCACCCTGCAGGAAATGCTTTAGCACTGTAGTGTCCAGGATTCCCAACGCTTTATCGCTCTGAGGCCACATTGCAGGCAAAACCTTGCAGGATCTTAAGTCTTCTTTGTGAGGCTCGGGTACCATTTATCGAAGCATAAAAGCCTGTGTCAAATGAATCCGATGGGTCAATCCCTTGATTCATTTTGGGAACCGTTTGTGGGACTAGAGACCTAGGGCTCAAAGTACTTCCTGTATGGGAGGAGTAATATAGGGGATCACTTCCTGACTGAAGACCTTTGGTCTACCAGTGTCCATTCACCTAATGATGGAGTATAACCCAGCAGGTAATGAATATTACCCCGACTCTGTGTCCCATGATGTATGAAAAAGAAATGGATGCCCTGTTCACACAGCTGTACTGCCATAGGTAGCACATGATAATACTCGTACTGCTTGGGAAATTAGATCAGTCTTTAATTTAATTCTTCCAGGATTACAACCATTTTCAAATGGAAGTTTAAACTTTTTTTGCCAATCAGTTTTGGGTCATGTTTTGGGTGAGCAGTTGCAGCCAATTCTGGTATTTTCTTCCTTTACAAAACATGTTTGGACACAAGCTCCTTTCTTCTCCTCCTGACAGGTACTTCTAAGTGCAGCTCACCCAGATAAAAGAATTGTCAAAGTTTTCCTCAATTTAAGAGATTTGTTCCTCTTGCTGATTCATTTTCTCAACATCTCAACTTTCACATAGTAATTATTACTGTCACACAACTCCACGAAGCAACTGGAAAATCTTTATTATTTTCACTGTTGTTCCTGTATTGTCATATTGCACTATTTCTCCTTAGTCTTCATATAGTCATCGGTTCTAAACTACTAACATGACAGAAATGCGACAAAAACCTTCCTAAAAAGGGTATTTTACCGATGTTATCACCTAAAATAAATAAAACGCATGCATTAAACAAATTCAAGTCACCCACAATTATGAAAATAATTAATCACCAAATGACACTTTTCTAACAGAAAACAAGTTTACAGAGCATATACAGAGGAAAGTTAACCCTCCATCCCAATTTTCCATTTCTGGGATGGAATGTGAAGTTCTGCCCATACCAAAAACAGATCCACTATTTTTGAGCTGGGAGACTTTGGTTCCTCCTTTGTGGTTGATATAAGCCACAAGGTACAAGGTATTGTACGACTGAATCCTGGTCAATGAACTTACAGACGAGAGGTGCAGCATTAGAGGCCAATTCATCGTACGGTGCAAGGATAACTGCAGGTAACTGCAAGGATACAAAGAAAACAATTGTTTTCGGTGTGTCCCATTCACACTGCAACACAACCCGCAGCTGTGATAAAATGCAGACACACTGTTATCGCAGCGAGCTGTACAGAATTGCATGTCACTATACAACAGTGACATGAATGCAGTGCACTTTTGTACACTTTAAAAGGAAGTTCAGTGTTAAAAAAAATCATATGGAATTAAGATTGCCATTATGGAAATGCCTTGAAGGAGACAACCATCAAGATCAACTCTGATGCAAAGTTGAGGGTTGGTTGGCTCATTGACTGCAGAGTCCAAACATGGAATCACATGTATGTCCAAAGGAAGGAAGACCTTGGACAGCGCCATATCTGAAATCAAGCCCACAGACCCCAAATGATGATGAGGTGGTTTTAGCACTGACTGAAAGTTTAGGATCCACCTGAATCTCTGGGTGGTCTGCATTGGGCTCTGGCTGTCAGAACGTTAGTCAACCAAGGCCTAAAAAAAAAAAAAAAGTTTGACCAAATATCCAACGATGGGCCCTGAGAACAAAGCAGAGCCACTGTACAAAACAGACTGTATAAGTGACAGTACAGGGAACAATTTGGCAGGCTTGGAACTTTACAGAGAACGAAGGCTGGTGATCTTTGGCACGGCTGACGCAAGTTGATCCAGGTCAAGTCACGTGAGCACTGCATCAATAAAATGGTGCCAGATCCCTTATGAAAAGTCAGCAGCTACGAAATTCGTAGCTGCCGACTTAAATTTCTTTTCAGAGTGAACCTTCTTTTACATATTTTTTATGGGACCAAGTGCATATAACCCTGTCCCATACAAATCTGTTACTAAGCAGTGTAGTTTAACATGCTTCCCCTGCCCAACAATGCCTCTGGAAAGGAAACCGATTTGTGATGGACAGCTTTGATCGCTGACAGCAGGGGACCAGCGCTGCCCCCCCACCCCCAAAAACAAACAGCCTGTGGCACCGTGTGTCTATCAGTGGCTGCTTTTACACATACACAGCCTAGTCGAAAGATCACACACAGCCGCAGCAGGATCTTTCAGTTATATAACTGCACAATCAGTGCAGTGTTATACACTGCACCAGTTTTTACAACATTGCCGATTGTTTATGCCTAAAAGTGAAAGCTCACAGAGTGCTGCAGTATTGTGTGATCCATCAGCTGGGCTGTATGTGTAAAATCAGCCACTGAGACAGAGCCGCAGCTCTGCGTGATCAGTCAATATCAAGAATGATCGATCAACGCCCTTTGTTCTGAATAGTAAAAGATCATTCAGAGTTTTGGCTCTGCGTAATCTATTGGTGACTGCTTTTACTTCATAGAGGGCACAGGCAGATTCTTCACACAGAGCTACAGCTCTGAATGATCTTTTACCATTTTGAATGAACAAGCAGCGCCGATTGTTTATACATAAAAAATCCACAGATCACTCAGCTTAGAGAGGAGGCAGGGATCTGTAGCGGCTGTATCTCTTACAAAAGGAACACCCATAAATTGGGCCTTAAAAGGCGGTAGAGCTACAGTTTGCATATAAAAAGGTTTTGGGAATAATGGGGACACTGATCAGAACAGACCCAAGTGGTATACGCACTTGGTCCACTGGGTAGTTAAACATCTTTTTTAAAAACAATAGTTTTTCCTTAAAGCGTTTTTCAGGGACAGAGTTTCCCCAGGGGAGTGGACTACAGTACTGGACCTGTAGAGCACCCTGCGGCTACCTCAGCACATTATACTGAGCCCGGGTTCACACCAGTGCGGTGCGAATTCCAGCTACATTTTCTCTGTAAAGAGAAAATGTAGCTGTTCAGCGGTGCCGCTGCGTTCTATCAGCGCATCAGCTGAGCAGGGAGAGGGGGGGGAGGTGTAGTGAAAACAAGGAGAGATTCCTTGTTCAGAACGGAATGCATCTGCGAATCAGATGCGTGCCCATAGAAGATAATGGGCCTGAATTTGCACCTGAGCCGGACCGCACTGCCTAGAAAACGCACACGTTTTTTTGTGCAATGCGGAGTGCGAATGCACCGCAGATATGTGAACCAGCCTCATTAAAATGAATGTATTTTGAAATGTCCTGCGAATTGGATGCACGGGGCCTTAAAAAGTAGCTGAAAGCATCCTTAAAGTCGATGTTAAACCAACACGAGATTCGTTCCTCGCAATGCTAAGGGGAGGGTAGAGGTGGGTGGGGAGTCGGGTGACATCACGACCCCGCCCACCAAGCACCAAAAAATAGACCCGCCCACCGATTTCAGAGTTTTGCGGGACTCCAACTACAGAGGGGGAGGGGACATTTCTAAGGTAGGGATACATGCAGGAGGCCTGTATATACATGAATAGTATGCCATTAGTTCATAAATGTGCGGTGAGTTTACATCCACTTTAATGCAAAGTACAGTAGAGTGCCTAGAAGGCACATAGGCCAGCCCTGCTTTTTCTTCACAACTGGGTCTGGGCGTTACCGTCAGGGCTAAGCCAAGGATTCGCTGATCAGGAGGATACAAAAATTAGCCCCAGTGATATTGCAGTCGTAGAAACTTCTAGTAGAAAAAAAAAAAAAAGGGAAAAATAGTTTTTCTTCAGTAAATAGCCATTTTAAAATAAATCTCTGCTGTAAAAGTATATACCACTATATAGAGCATACTTCCACCTAGAGCAATTTAATTATGGTTTGTCTGTGCCTTTTGTTGCTGTCCAAAATCACAAGAACTTGTCTCTTTGATAGAGTAGGGTCTTCCAGAGTCCAGCAAGTCACTGCTACGCTTCCATCTCTAAACTGCAGCTAAGGGCTATTTGAAAATCAGGCAGAGGCAGCTAATCTGTGCTACACTCACATCGAACATTACTATGGCTACAGATTAATAGTAAAAAAGTACAAGTGGCAGTGAAGAAGTGCCGGTTGTATCCCGTTCCAAGAGAGTTAAGCATCTGGGGAGTAAAGACTACCTTCATTTTTAAATGCAGCATCAAGGAAGACCAGTAGACCTAAAGTCAGGTTTTGATTTTACCAGAGTAACAGTCTCTCCCATGTTTCTGAAAAGGATGAACAGGCCTGGCCACAAAATACATCAAATATGCAGAAAAGTTTTTGTTTTTTTTTAACTTTACAAATACGGAGGGATCAAAGGCTAAAATATTTTCCACTTAACAGAGCAATACAAAATTTTTGGCTGTACAAAACACAGAAAGTTGAAATGGTTTATTTTTGAAAGCAGGAGGTAGGCTATTAGTGCATTAAAAACTATTAATGTGACAGATGGCACCTTAAATGCACATGGTAAAGAAGTTTGTGAGTTAAAGTGTTTCAGAAATTGCAGGGATTACCATGAAAAACAGAAACTAATAAAAAATAAGCCTTGACTATGTGCTAGTCATCCTATTGCCAAGTTTCCAAAGTATTTTTATGTCTGCCAGACTGTCAGTGGCAGGTGACTTCTCCCATCAGAAAATGCTGGGTAGTTACTCGGCATTTATAAGAAACTACCCACCCATTGCTGTAAACCACTCCCAGTTCCACCTAATCCCAGACAGAGTCCTGATTGCTGTGCAAATGATTCTCAGAAGAGTCTGTCCTCCCGGCATTTGGAAGTTTCCTACAGGTGCTCCAAGTATTGCTCACAGTCCGCACACATAGCGGGTAGGTTATCTGACTCCTGTGGGAAGCGTCTCTGCCATGCATGTGAATGATACCAGACAAACACTTTCCTATATCGGCTAGTAGTAAAAAGTTAAAGTTATGTATGTTATTGTTCAGTTGCTAAAAAGTATAGCAAAAATAATGTTTATTCCCATTCAGTTTGTCCTCTGCTAATGCAGACCTGCCAATTCCAAAATCTAACTGAACAACAAAAAATGAATCTAATACATCTTAAAAATAATTCCAGTATTAAAATCACCAGTAAATTACATGGTCACGTTACAAGCAGTGCCTGAAATGGAAGTTATACGTTTTGTGTTGAATAGCTACTACAGGACGTTGTCTGAGGCACAATTAATTTCTTGTACAGGCCTAAATATTTAAAGTCGAAGTTCAGCCTAAAACTAAAATCTCGAAATCTACTTGCGACCACAATCTAAGACTAATCCAACTAGCCCTGTAAAGCAAAAATCACTATACATACCTTTTCCAAAGGCACTCCGGTCCGGTCCCATGCTGAGCTGTCAGGGGCAGCTTCGCTGTGTAGGCGGGTGCAAGGAGGCAGCCGACAACAGAAACCCCATAGTAACTATGGGTGGCGTCACTTCCCAGCCGTCGTCAGTGTCATCTTAGATTGTGGGTGCCAGTATATTTAGAGATTTTAGTTTTATGGCCTGTACACACGATCCAAATATCGTACGACAGATTGTATGACTTTATTGCTTAGTAGTCACAAGTAGAAATTTAATAGGTTACTAAAATCCCCCCCCCCCCCCCACTTTCATTTACTAGGTTAATTTGTCAAAATCATCTGATCTACCACTTGTGACCTGCAACCTCCTACATATACAGTCCCCTTCAAAGAGGAGAAGCCCAGGTCAAGGAGTCTCTGGCTAAGAGGGAGAGTGTGTAGCCCACCATGGAATGATGAGTGGGGAAATGAGATTAACCATGCAGAGATGTAGGCACTTGACATTTTATTGTTTATTCTATTTTTTCTTCCTTTTTCAAGTTATTACCCATTACTGTTAACACGCCAATAGCAAGGGCAAGTTTAAGAAAAATATTTTGCCATATATTATTGATACCATATTTAGCAATCTCACATCCATATCTATTCTGTATGCAACGTATTTGACATCAAATATATGTCACGTAAACTTTTATGCTCCTGATATGCCAGTAGTGCATTTTCTTGTAACCAACATTTTGTCGTTCCTTAAAAATAATGTAATTTCATGAAAGAATAGATTTATAACTGCAGTATAAAAATTATGTATTGAAGTTAAAGTTAATAAACTATCAGGTCAGTCTCCTGCTGTGTATGACAAAGAGACAATAAAGCCGGGATTGCAAAATAAAACCTTTCAATGGTATACTAAAACAGCAAATAAGCTTTTAAAATACTGAAAATCATAACATACAATGATGGCAACGGTAAAAATGTTTGCTTTTACACACCAGAGAGACACAGATCTGAGCAGTCATGTACATAGAGCAACACGGTTTGCAATGGCCGCCTACAAGTACAGGTTACTGTTAAAAGCAGTTAAGATAAAATTATTATTTCAGATTTTAGACAATTAGGGCAGAAAAAAAAAAATACATCATCTACAGCTTGTTTAGCAATAACTGCTGGGTTGCAGGGTGCTGGTAATTCCCACGGCCACTGAGCAACTATTAGTGACATCACTTGCATTAATTCAGTTACATTGTGGCTGAAGCAACAAGTAGGTGCTGGACAGAAGAGACGGAAAAGGAGCAGGAGCTTTCCCTTTCTCTTGTATCTCAATCTAGTCAGCAGGGATGTGTGTGGCTAGAGCAAGTTGAACCAGAAGCGTGAAGTTAAAAAAAAAAAAAAAAAGGTAAAAGTAAGGTTTGAGAGGGGGGGGGGGGGGGTGGGAATACAATCTGGCACATTTGGCTCCACTTATCATCACTGTTATTTTCATTGGCCGAGTACAGTAATTATTGCGAGTTTTGTTGCCTGCATATTGTAATAATTGTCTCCCTGACTCCTTCACGTTATGTGATGGTGCTTGGGCCTAGATCACATGGCAAAACACAAGGCCCACAGGGCCAAATGCAGCCCACAAACCATTTCATGTGGCCCTTGCACTTTTCCGCTCCCATCTTTTCTTAGTAGTCGGCAGCAGAGAGGACGACAGAACTCCTCCACCACATCCTGCACTTCTCTGCAGCACCTCCTGGTCTCAACGTTCAGCCCTCCTCTGGTCCCCCCTCTAGACTCTGCTCCAGCTTCTTCCCAACAGCAGCACAAGGTAAGGGGAGTGCATTGTGATGTAAGGGATGGGGGGGGGGGGGGCTCTTGACATTTGATGTAAGGGGAAGTGGAGTGCTCCGGACATCCAGTCTTACAGATACAACTGGCCCTTTAACCACTTTCAGACCGGACCAATTTGCAGCCAAAGGACCAGGCCCCTTTTTGCGATTCGGCACTGCGTCGCTTTAACTGACAATTGCGCGGTCGTGCGACATGGCTCCCAAACAAAAATTGACGTCCTTTTTTTTCCCCACAAATAGAGCTTTCTTTTGGTGGTATTTGATCGCCCCTGCGGTTTTTATTTTTTGCGCTATAAACAAAAATAGAGCGACAATTTTGGAAAAAAATGCGTTATTTTTTACTTTTTGCTATAATAAATATCCCCAAAAAATATATAAAACATTTTTTTTTCCTCAGTTTAGGCCGATACGTATTCTTCTACATATTTTTTTTGGTAAAAAAAAAAAAAAATCACAATAAGCGATTATTGATCGGTTTGCGCAGAAGTTATAGCGTTTACAAGATAGGGGATAGTTTTTATAGCATTTTTATTAATAATTTTTTTTTTTATTAGTAATGGCAGCGATCTGCAATTTTTTTTGTGACTGCGACATTATGGCGGACACATCGGACATTTTTGACACATTTTTGGGACCATTGTCATTTATACAGCAATCAATGCTATTTAAATGCATTGATTCCTGTATAAATGACACGGGCAGTGAAGGGGTTAACCACAAGGGGGCAGTGTAAGGGTTAAGTATGCCTAGGGGTGTGTTTCTTACTGTGGGGGGGGGCGTGGCTGTCAGCTAGTGAATGCTGATCTCTGCTCCAATCACAGGGAGCAGAGATCGGCGTCACTAGTTGCTAGGCAGAACGGGGAGATGCTTTTTATCTCGGCATCTCCCCGTTCAGCCTTCCGTGAGACGATCGCGGGGGTCCCCGCGGCGATTGAGTCCGCAGGGACCGCGACCGGACTCACGGGGGTCCCGACTGGCGCGGGAGCGCACCGCTCCCGGCGCGCTCCCGATGGCACGGACAGGCATTAAGGAGGGACTTATATATACGCCCTCCTGCCTGTACGTGCCATTTTGCCGACGTACATCGTCGTGCGCCGGTCGGCAAGTGGTTAAGGACAACCATAACGCTAATGCGGTCTGCGATGAAATGGAGTTTGACACCCCTGGACTAAATACTGGCTGCTAGGCCAGAGCCCTGTTGCAGGGAAAAAGGTCACATGCAGCTGGAAGGGTCGGGTTTTGCAGCTGACTGCAGAGAACACACTGGCAATGCTATGAGTAAGCACCAGTAGTTACAGTGTGAAACGCGTTAGGGTTCTTTTTATCCTTTTTTGCTGTATGAATTGTTATTAATAAAAGAGAATTTTGTTGGAGTGCGGCCATCCAGATAATTTTTTCTGCTATATGCTATCTGCATACTGAGCCGATACCCGTTACCTGTTGGGGGAGGAGATATCGTGGCTAATACACCTGGAGCGGGTCTCTGTGTACACTGGCAATGCTGGTATAAAAGGGTCAGTGGTAGAGACTTTGCCCTGCATGAACAAGGTGGTCGTGTCTCAAAGAAACCTTTGCTAATGCTGAAATTTATTTGCAGAGGTCGGTGACAGGTTTAGTTAAAGGAATGCATGAAGGAACCTTAATTTTGCCGATTGTGTATGTCTAGTGTTAGTTCTAGAGATGCCTGCATATATTTATCATGGCTTTCGATCTTCCCGACTTGTATTAATACTGAGCGATCCTCCTCCACTCCCATACATCATTCCAATAGTTTTTAGCATGGGCTGCCTTACTGGCCAACAGGACTTTATAAGATATGGAAAGTGGACAGGCAGGCTTCAATGCCAACAGAATTTGTGTCAGGTGCTCTAAATAAAAGTAAATGCTATTAGCAGGCACATGCAAGTTTATAGGCATGGTTTAGGAACTTTCATATGGATGAGGGCTTGGTTTATGGTTGAAGCTGAATTCCAGATTTTTTTAGGTCCAAAACAAAAAGTACTATACTTAAAGTGGAAATGTAAACAACACTTTTCAATTTTGAATAGAGTAAAAGGAGGGTTATAATACCTGTCGGACATTTTGTTGGCATCTGTGTCCCATAGAGAGGCAGGATTTCCTTAAAAGGGAAACCGACAGCAATAAAAACTGACCAGCAATCTAATCACTCTGTACTCTATCCAAAACTAAAAAAACATGTTGCCATTAGTTCTACTTTAAAATAGGCTTCTCAAAATCACAGCTTCACTGTAAATGTAAAGCAGTATCACTACAAAATATCCGAGTTGAAACCCCCATAGGGACCAAGTGTATGTAGTAGTCCATTCAGTTCTGACCCATGCAGTAGTTGGTGGGCAGGGTTGGACCACGCTGCTCACAAGAAGACAAAGTACATAATGATGGATGATTGACAGCAGGTGTATGCTGGAGAAGAGCACCTTCATTCAACACAGCAGGCGGAAGGTCAAACAATTACACAAACGAGCACTCAGCGATTGCCAGTGTGTTCAGCAGGCTGTTAGTATATATACGTGTGCTGACTGGTAGAATCAGTTGCCAGGATGTGCCTCAAGGAAGTTATAAAAATTATTCTGCCACAGTCAGCACTGACAGAGCAAGCCACTTATAAGAAAACCCACAAATTAGGCTTGTGGCTGGGGTGGAGCTACAGCCAGTACATACAAAATAAAAACACATACAACTTTTACTACACAACAGGGACACAGATCAAAATGGCACCAAATGCTACATATTTTTGGAATGTGGCAATATTTCTTTAAATCGGAACTGGAATAAGACACATTTGTAAGAGCATGCATGCTAGGTGTATGGACTGCCAACATTTGTTTGGACTTCATCCAGGGTTAACAGCGACTCCTGGACTAAGCAGCTGGCCCAAAGAGAACACCATAATGTCTCAACGTCTGAAGTTCTTGACTCGGTTCACATGTATCCTATACAGATGAGTTCCCTTCCACCAACATTCACCTTTTTACTTAAAATGTAAAATGTTACCGTCTGAGTGATCAGTGGAGTTCGCAGAGTTGCTTGACTGGAGCTCCACCACATTCTTCTTCTGCACACATTGCCATATACTCCAGCACCCCTTCCCTGTATATACTTCCCAGTGTCATACACTCTAGCAATCCTCTCCCGTACATACTGCCCAGTCAAACTTTAGTAGCTCTCTCCTGCACATACTTCCCAAAGTTATGGACTCCAGCACTCCTCTCCTGCACAAACTGACCTGTCATGCACTCTGGCACTCCTCTCCTGCACATACCATCCAGTCATATACTCCAGCACTCCTCTCCTGCCTGCACTAACCAGTCATACACTCTGGCATTCCTCTCCTGCATATACTGCCAACTATCATACTCCCTCTCTCCTGCACATATTACCCACTGTTAGGACCCCCCAACACACTCCTCTCCTGCATATTTTGCCAACTCTCATACAATTAAGCATTCCCCTGCTCCACATACTGTCCACTGTCATATACTTTGTAGAGGTGCACGATTAATCGCAAAAAGATTGTGATTTCGATTCACCCCCCCCCCCCACACAATCTCATTTTGGGATGACCCGCGATTTTCTTTCCTACCGCCGGTTCCACGTAACCAGCATGGAACGCAAATGGCGGATATCGGAACTGACGTTAGCCACCGGAACTGACGTCAGTCATCGGCGTGATGCGGCGCGTGATGCGGCACAGCGCCCCCTGCTACCGACAGGGATTGGCCGGAGGGAGGTGACTGACGTGAAGATGGGCCAATAGCTATGCCCTGAGTAGCAAGGCGATCCAATGAGGAAGAGCGGCGCGGGGACAGAAGAGGAGCGGGTTTTGAGGCGAGTTGAACACCAGCAGCGGACCCCGGGGGAGGGTAACACCGGGGTCATAGTAACACCCACCCCACAGGAGACCCCTCTCTACAATCTGACACATCCAGGAGCCTCTGTTATCCCATCTGTCCTGTGTGCAGCCTGTGGGGTGAGACTCCGGTTTTCTGGGGCGGCAGTGTGTCACAGCCCCGCCTCCTGACACTGACTTAGCTCCTCCCCCCAGGGCCTAAAACATGAGACTGTCAGAGCTGTGCACAGATGCAGCCCAGGCTCCTAGATGGTGTGCTGAGCACTATACTATACCCCCCAGGACTCCTCACTACTATACACAGGTCCCTGCTGGGAATTGTAGTCCTCCATAGAGAATAAGTCATGCTGGGGAATTGCAGTCCTCAGTGCTATATGTCCCCCCCTCCCCACATAGGGGCATGCTAAGGGTTGTAGTCCCCCATAAACTGGACTCTTTTATACAGTGATGAGTTTCCAAACCTCCACCTCTAGTAAGTGTTTTTAACTTGTTGGTGAATTAAAAGTTTAATGCTGCTGCACTTGGAGGCACCTTCTCGTTTTTTTTTTTTTTTTTTTTTTTTTAATTTTTCAAATAAAACAGTTTTTGAGAATCGTGATCTTCATTCTAAGCAAAAGAATCGCGATTCTCATTTTTCCCAGAATCGTGCAGCTCCAATACTTTGGCACTCCTCTCTTGCACTTACAGGATACAGCGCACTGTGGAAAACTCCACAATCCTCTTCTGCAGATACTGCCCTCTTTTAAAAAACTCCAGCACTTCTTTCCTGCACTTCAACACTGTAGTATTGCGAGCCTTGCCTGTTCTGGGATGGACAAATTTTTCCTAGTATTAGTCTAAAAGTATCAGTTTTCTGAGGAAAATATCCTATTTTGACTTTAGAATAATGTAATGACACATAATGCATACAAATATCAAATCAGCTGATTTCTGCAGAACTGCAGCTGTTTATGCAATAGTTATTCAACAAAAACACTATCTATTGTTTGTAGCAGTTAATAGGAAATTTATACCATGGAAAAACTGACCAGGTCACGAAATAAAAGAATGTCGACAGCAGGATATCTGTTTGATACACATATTTAGACCTGATTGTTTTAAATGGTTTAATCAGTAGAGACTATTGCGTTGTGTACAAAGTGATAATAGAATAGAATAGTTTATTAAGGTATAAAGCTGATTCAATGACGCAAAAGGAAAATGCATTTATGTTACCTCTACAAATTCAATTAAATATCATTCTGCTTTCACATGGACATGTGTAAGAGTGCACTCACACTGGGACTGTTTGAAGAGTGCCATGCCAGGGTCCACTGGTTTGTCCTCACATTGGATTGTAAGGAAGTGGTCCTGGAAACATTTACAAGCGTTTCTAAGCACACTCTCCTGCAAGCCAGACCAACAATCCCCATTTCTCTATTGAGAAAACCGTAATCTGGCATGGTTTGCACCCACACTGCAGCAAAGGGCCAGTTTATGGAGGTCTGACCATATACATGGATAGACTTTTTATTCAGCTGGGGGCTGGTCAAAAAAAATAAAAAAAAAATAATGTTTAACAGCTTTTCCCATCCACATTAAAAGCATGGAGGGATGAATCCTCATTCCAGGCTATTGTATTCTGACAGCTGACATCAGCCTCAGTCTGATCACCCGAAAGAGTGGCTGATCCCGATTGGCTACAATCACTGTTCAGCCAACATTTTTCAGTCCAGCTCTCTTTATTTTCCTTTTGTAAGAAGTTGGGCAAAAGGTGTCTGACAGGATGAACCACAAAGTAATCTGCACAGTGTATAGCCAACTTAAACCTGAACTCCAGGAAAAGTAAAAGTGCTCACTTGCAGTGGGGTTGTGCCTGCACTGCAAGGATTAAATTCCAATTTAGGTGTGGGGGACTTGGAAAAGCAGACATACTTAATCCTCCACTCCCCTGTGCACGGGTAGTCTTAGGTACTCTGACATCAAGCCCATAGCCCTGCACTGGACAGAGACACTGATGAACAGTCCACCAGTGGAGCATGGGGGGGAGGGGGGGGGGCATCTGCTAGGGGAGTAGAGGCTTGGGTGGATAAAAGTGCTTCACCCATGCCCCACACTGTAAGGAAATTTTTTTTTGAACAGTAAGCAAAAGGTGGGCTTTTACTTTTCCCGAAGTTGAGCTGGAATGAAAATGGCATGAAAAACGCGTTCACGTACTGAAACAGACAGTGGCCATCTTGTTGGTTTGCAACAACACCGTATTGATATGCTGGGCTGTTTTCATTCTATGCAAGTTCAATACTTTAAATAACGTTTTTTCAAGTTTACTACACTATGAGATGGTCCTGCTTTCTCTAGGATCTGTATGTTTTTTAGCATATTCGGTTTCTCTTATTGGGGGACTTGGCTTAGGAAGAGGTAGCATTAGGTTTTATTTTGAATGTGAAAAATGCTATGGTGAACATTAAGAATGTTCCTTTTCCAAGACCACAATAACAGCACCACCTAGTTGTGATATCATTAAAGTGGAACTAAACCCTCTTCCACTTCACAGCTATGGAAGCTGCCATCTTATCCTCTGATCTGCAGTTGCCATGGTGCTACACATGTGATCAGTTAGAACACCAGCCGTTTGACAGTGGAGATGAGAGCACAAACTGTTATACAGTTATCATATACGGCACACCTTCAATTTAACGGTTTTGGGAAGCAGTTACATTGATGGAATTAGTTCCGATTTAATTTAACTCGGATATTTCTTAATTTCAGATGCAGCAAGATAGCTATACGTGTGTGTAAGAATGATATGCCCTTAAAGAGTAGACAACTTTTTAAAATGTCTGCAGAAGTGGGGACCATTGCCGTTTTTTGGTGTCATCTGCTACAAAGGAGAGAGCTAGGCTGCATTTTGTGACCTACATGCCCACTAATCAGGTTACAATTTTTTCTGAAAAACAATAATGCACATTCTCTGCGCCCCAAATTCTTAACACTTTTCAGCTTTGCTATTTCTCATCTATAAATGACTAGAAAACAGTATGCTTATTTTTATAAACTTCAGAAATATCCCCCTTCGCGCCCATAAATAGTAATATAGTACTGGCCACCATGATCATGCTGTGCTTAAGGCTGGGGCCAACCAAGAGGCAAGAGAGGAACCCACGTCAAGCACACATCGGTGGAGAGGGTATAGCTGGGGCAGCTGTGCCCTTTAACCACCTCCGGCCAATTCCGACATCTTACATTTTAGTTACTTTCTGGTATCTTTTCAATCATTTGCCCTTACTCAAGGTTATTTCAAAGTGATTTCCCAACAAAATAAAGCATGGAGACACAGATGGATGGGGGAGTTTGCTTTGAATATTAAAAATGAGTTACAGTAAATAGTGTTTTTGGTTTGTGGTGCTCAGATGCAGTGAAGAGCCGCTTTAAAACCAATCTGTCAAAATTCAACAGCTCTGCTGACTTCACTGGAAGATCAACTTTCCTATTCTAATTAACTGAACTGTGTTGTCCTTGTGACAGCTGTCCCTGCACTTTATCAGAAGCTCCTGAGTGCAGAGGACATCTTTCACACAGCCAGCAGAGCCCCATTGATTACACTGGGAGAATCAATTTCCCACTGTAATCCAAAATGTTATGCTGTCAGTGTGAAAACTTAGCCCTTCTCTTCATGAATGATAGCTACAGTTGTAGTAATTATCCATAAATTAGTGTTCTGTGTAAATTGTAAACCTTTTAAAAAAAAAATAATAATTTTGGAATGCGGTGGCGGCCAATGTTAATTCCGTGGGTGGCCCGTCGTCTGCCCCAAGGCCTCTTATTTTCTTACTGGGTATGACTGACAATATGGTATATACCTGTAAAAGGTAAATTGTTTATATTTTATTGAGCATTCTATGCAAGGCAGACCCTTTTAGTCAAATGGAAGGTTCCTCAGCCCCCCACTGTGGTGGAGTGGAAGGTGGCTATTAATGTGGTTCTCCTGCTCTATAAATTGACCTATACTAGTTGCAACGGCATGAGAAAATATAACAAAAATCTGATCCAAATCGGATAGATGCCAAAAAGAATCACGGTTTGATAATAACCATTCCTAACACACCACTGGCCCATAGGGGCCACGGCTTGGAATGGATTTTATTCCTCTAGGATAGGCAATTACTGGATATTGCTGGGTGTTGTCTTTCACTTTCTAAACCCCCCTTCTCCCTTTCCTTGTACTTCATTTTTCTTGGATGCTATTGCAGTTGCCTTTTGTGAATGTGGACAGAACTTGTGACTAACTGTATTTTCTAAATATTGATACCGCTGTGCCTTTTTCATGCTTGTTCAATATATTACAATATGCAACTACTGTATGTACTATATGCAATAAATAAAATCAATATATATTCTTACTGGGGGAAAAAAAAATCAAAAATCATTTAACCCCCTGTTAACCCTAATTACTTTTCATTAACTCCATCTTTGCTTAGTTCTATTTATTTTTAATCCCATCAATTTGAAAAACATACATACATTTTGTAGTACTGCATAATAACAAAGATGGAATAAAAAGGACAAAAAATTTTTACTTTGGATAAATAGATGGTAGAACAGATTTTGGTCATCGTTCTGTTAATGACATTAAGTTCCCCCCCCCCCCCCCCCCCCATGTTTATTATGACTCAATCACAATTATTAAACTATGTAGCAACACGACTCCACCCATCCTGCTTGCTTTCTCATGGACCAAAACATAGTAACCTTGGGCTGGCATTTCAGCTCTGGTCCAGTCAATATACCACATGCAAAATTGTGCTGGATAATCAATAGCAATCTGTCCTACTAAAAATTACTTTACAAGATTATCAGCTATGCTGAGTGAAGGAGCGCCAATATATAATGGCTCACCAGTAATTGATCTTATGAATTCAAGTGGAAAAAACAGCTACACTACCAACATCTAATGTTATTCCACACCCTCATTTTTCCAACAGTATTTGAAAAAAATAGGAGTGGTTATAGTTACACAGTTAGCTAGGCTGAAAAAAGACACAAGTCCATCCAGTTCAACCATAAAAGAAAAAAAAAAAAAAAAAATATCGTACAATCCAATATACCCAATTCTATACCCACAGTTGATCCAAGAGGCAATCTGAATTTCCCCGGATCAACTTTACCTATAAATGTTAGTACCCACTTATATTATGTACATTTAGGAAAGTATCCAGGCCTTCTCAAAGCAATCTACTGAGCTGGCCAGAACCACCTCTGGAGGTAGTCTATTCCACATTTTCACAGATCTTACTGTGAAGAAACCTTTCTGTATTTGGAGATGAAATCTCTTTTCCTCTAGACGTAAAGAGTGCCCCCTTGTCCTCTGTGTTGACCGTAAAGTGAATAACTCAAAACACCAAGTTCACTATATGGACCCTTTATATATTTGAACATGTTGATCATATCCCCCCTTAATCTCCTCTTCTCAAGAGGGAATACATTCAGTTCCTCTAATCTTTCCTCATAGCTGAGCTCCTCCATGCCTCGTATCAGTTTGGTTGCCCTTCTCTGCACTCTCCAGTTCCGATATCCTTTTTGAGAACTGGTGCCCAAAACTGAACTGCATATTCCAGGTGAGGTCTTACCAATGATTTGAACAGGGGGGAAATTATATATCTCTCTCTGGAGTCCATGCCTCTCAATACAAGAAAGGACTTTGCTCGGTTTGGAAACTGCAGCTTGGCATTGCATGCCATTATTGAGCTTATGATCTACCAAAACCCCCAGATCCTTCACTACGGATCCCCCCAGTTGTACTCCCCCTAGTATGTATGATGCATGCATATTCTTAGCCCCCAAGTGCATAACTTTACATTTATCAACATTAAACCTCATTTGCCACATAGTCGCCTAATTAGACAGAGCATTGAGGTCGGCTTGTAAATTGGAGACATCCTGTAAGGACGTTATTCCACTGCATAGCTTGGTGTCATCTGCAAAGACAGAAATGTTACTTTTGATCGCAGACCCTATATCATTTAAAGATATTAAAAAGTAAGGGTCCCAGCACTGAACCTTAGGGTACACCACTGATAAACTTAGACCATTCAGAGTAAGAATCATTAACCACTACTCTCTGAATTCTGTCATTTAGCCAGTTCTCTATACATTTACTGTAGACTTTACCTTACACATGAGCCATGTGTGGGGAAGTATATATATATATATATATATATATATATATATATATATATATATATATATATATATATATATATATATATATATATATATATATAATTTATTAAGGGAAACACCCCTTTTTTCTTTCCCAATAACGTAAAAAAAATCTATCCAAGTGTCAACTCAGACCATTTTATAATTACAGGTAGGAATGAATCCAGTGTTTTTAGCCTGATAATATATAAATCCACTGCGCATGCTCCCTATTACTAATCAAACATTCAGCACATGTATTGCGGCCTTTGGATCTAAAAATCTCTTCTCCATGTTACAAATGTAACTCATGGGTACTATAAAAGAATAAAACCTATACCATAAATGCCAGGGATATTGGTGTATAATGTCAGCATAGTGCTATGATATTACAATGAAAGCTGTGTACTTGACAAGGCAGATAAGCCAGACATAAATCACAGGAGGTCGGTGTCAGGATGACAGTTACTGAGAAGCTTGTCAGCACTTTGGAAACTTCCATCCAGGACTGGTAGTGATCTCTTTAGTTCAGTCTTTACCAACCAAACAATATCACGCACAATATCACTTTGCATTGTTTAGTCTAAGTTTAACAATCATCGTGTGCATGCTGGGGAGGGTGTCTGGGGATTGTCACAAACGCTTCTCATTTCACCATTATCCTTCATGCTTCAAGAGGCAGATTCCTTCAACTCCTCCACAGAAAAGATATTTTATTACCGCATTTTATTATTTTCTAAAAGGGCTAGCAACAAATGTGAACTGCAGAGCCTGTTGGTATCAATTTACATTCTGTTTCAGAGGAATTCAGCACCAGTGTCTAATTCAGTGGCATCCATCTGGTGGCCTGTGGCTGTGTGGTCCCCTCAGTGATACTCTGGTGGCCCTCATGCGGTATGTCTTTTTAAGACTGGGATAATGGCTTTGGGCCAGGGAATTTCAGAACTAGAAATAGTCGCCCAATGTATTTTCTTTGTGGATTTGTGTTTGGCACTAACCTTTTCCAGAATCTCTTATCACAGTGATGGCAAACCTTGACACCCCAGATGTTTTGGAACTACATTTCCCATGATGCTCAACTACACTGCAGAGTGCATGAGCATCATGGGAAATGTAGTTCCAAAACATCTGGGGTGCCGAGGTTCGCCATCACTGTCCTACAACATCCAAATTCATCATTATTAGGATTTTGGCCTTGAATCCTTTACATCATGCATTTTTCATATTCAAAAAATAATGATCACAACTGGGAAGTTAACACCTAATGCTGCCAAGGTTTTTAATTGTTTTGGACAGAGAAAAAAAAAAAAAAAACACATTTCGGCTAGGTTTTTACTTCCCTTTGTGATCCCACAGGGTAGGATTTTCTCACTTTCAGTCCCTGTGACACTCATATGAAATGAGGAAAGGGGGAGGGGGGATATCACAAGTGCAACAAAGATCAGACCAACAGAAAACCTTTTTTGGAGGTTCCAACAATTCCTCACTCCTCATTTCCTGGCCTTACAGGAAGTATGGGGAAAGCACCCACCTCCCACAGACTTCAATAAAAAACAGACTGAGGCTCTAAACTTTCTGCCCTCTATGCAATTTTTGGCTGGAGCTGGCCTTTAAACCAATTTGAATAGCTACATAGGTTCTATGCATAGTGGCCAATATATATTAAGGTGCTGCTTAAACACAACACCAAATTACCATGGTACTGCTGGCCCTCTTTAAATCAGGAGCTTTTATGGTAATACTGGACAGGAAGTCAGCTCCCGCTTCCCCCGTCTCAATATTTTTGTTTATTGAAAATACTGTAGCTTCAGATAATTCAATGTTCTGAAACAACTGCTTAATAATTGGATTGAATATGAGGAATTGCTTTTATATAAATATGGGGAACTGGTTTAGATTAAAAAAAAAATTAAAAAAATACAGACTAACAATATAGAAAATCCTGCATTCGAAATAAAAAAAAGCAAAATCATAAAAGCAACAATAAACGTTTTAGGCCATCCCTCTATTGCATAAAAGCTTTTGACAGCATGGCAGAGTGAAAATTTTACAGTATGGGCCTGTTTTGTTCAGACCTCTGTATCCATTTTATACGAAGGGAAAAGTAGTGTCCAACATTGAAAATAAAAAAAAATAAAAAATAAACTCTCCATGTTTCCTGGTTAAGGCATGCAACACCCTAACAAAAAGGTTTTTTTTTAGATTGGGTTCCAGGGTTTCTAAAATTATTGTAGCCAATTTAGACACAAATTTAGATACAAGTAGTGCTCAGCAGACTTCTTCTCTAAAAATAAAAACCAATGTGTAATTGTCACGAATGCTTGTCAGATTAAGAATATCCTTCACGCTTTGCACCAAGAACGAGCAACAGATTCCTTCAACCCTCCAGGGAAAAGTTATTTTGTTACAATATTTTTATTATTTTTTAAGAGCGCTGGCAACAAATGTGAACTGTATATCCCTGTTTGTATCAATTTACGTTCTGCTTCACAGGAATTCAGCACTAGCGTCTAAATGAATTGCAGACAGCCATTCGGTGCAGTGCGTTTAATTGGATGTGCACAACAACTGCACCATTACAAAGAGATGTAAAAAGGGGTTAAGGCCCTTAATCCTCTTCTGACAAGAGGAATGGAGTAACCCAGCAGCTGAGCTCTGCTCCCAATGCTCCTTGGTTGGGGCACGGAGACATGAAGTCCAGACACTTGTACTTGGAGTCTGAACGTGGTGTCCCTACTAGAAGTGAAACTAAAGACTGAATGCAACTAGTTAAAGTTTTGAAATTAGTCATATAAAGAAGGGGCACGCTTTATAAGAAAACACATTACTAGATAACAGACTTACAGACTGAGTTATGGACGGAACACAGGTTTATGCACTTTGTCAGTGTGCCACACATATAATACACATTAAGTCATTTAATACCTCTATACTTGAAGCACTTTTGTCTGGTGATCCAACACTGAAATCTGTGACTCTCTTCAACCACATTTAAAGTGTATGCAAGTCCTAAACATCTAAATCATTTTGTTGTATCCATTTGAGAAGTGCCAAAGAAAATGTCAGTTGATCCTGCTAGAAATTCAGTAATCTGATCATTTTCTGTGCTCTCTGCTGTTCCCAAATTTTGCTCCGAGGCCTACAGAACACCTATGTTATGGAGGTGAGGAAGGGTTCTATCACACTTCTTGCCCTAGGGAGAGAGAGAGAGAGAGAGAGAGAGAGAGAGAGAGAGAGAGAGAGAGAGAGAGAGAGAGACAGAGAGAGAGAGAGAGAGAGAGAGAGAGAGAGAGAGAGAGAGAGAGAGAGAGAGAGAGAGAGAGAGAGAGAGAGAGAGAGAGAGAGACAGAGACAGAGACAGAGACAGAGACAGAGACAGAGACAGAGACAGAGACAGAGACAGAGACAGAGACAGAGACAGAGACAGAGAGAGAGAGAGATTTGGCCATTGCAGAATATTTCACTTATTTTCCTTTAAAAGCTCCTGGGTTGATTTTGCGGTGCGTTTTTGATCATTGTCCATCTATACTGTGAAGCTCCGTCCAATTAACTTTGCTGAATCTGGGCTGACAGTATCTCTCTAAACACTGCAGAATTCATCCAGCTGCTTCTGTCTTATGAATAAACACCAATGCCCCAGTGCCACTGGAAGCCATGCATACCCATGCCATCTCACTGCATACACCATGTTTTAAAGATGATGAAGTGTGCTTTGGATCATGAGCTGTTCCAAGCCTTCTCCACACTTTTTTTCTTCCGTCATTCTGGTACAGATTCAGTTTACTTTCATCTGTCCAAAGAAAGCTTTTCCAGAACTGGTCTGGGTTTTTTAGAGTTTTTTTGGCAAAGTAATCTGGCTTTTCTATTCTTCAGGCTTATGAATGGTTTGCACCTTGTGGTGAACCCTCTGCATTTGCTTTCATGAAGTCTTCTCTTGATTGTAGACTTTGACAATGATTTGCCCACCTCCTGGAGAATGTCCCTTACTTATCTGGATGTTGTGAATGTTTTTTTTCTTTACCATAGAGGATCCTGCAAGCATTCACCACAGTTGTCTTCTGTGGATGTCCAGGCTTTTTTATGTTGCGGAGCTCACCTGTACGTTCTTCTTTCCTCAGAATGTACCAAACTGTTGATTTGGCCACTCCTAATGTTGCCGTTATCTCCATGATGGATTTGTTTCGTTTTTGAAGCCTTACAATTGCCTGTTTCACTTGCATGGACAGTTCCTTTGAACGCATAATGTAGGTTCACAGCAATAGATTCCAAATGCAAATACCACACTTAGAATCAACTCCAGACCTTTTACCTGCCTAATTGATGAAGGAATAATGAAGGAGTAGCCAACATCTGGCCATAAAAAAGCTTTTGGATTTAATTACTTTTGGTCCCTTGAAAAAAAAAAAAAAGGGGGGGGGGAATGGCTAATCTTAAGAGCTGTAATTCATAAACCCTTCCTCCGAATTGGATGTACATACCCTCAAATTGAACCTGAGAGAGAGTGTGCACTTTTAGCCCATACATACACACACTTTTTTTTTAGGAGTTGGGAAGAACGTGTCTTAACCACTACGCGCCGGCGCTATAGCCGAAAGACGGATGCAGCGCGGACGCTCCCTGTCGGGAGGACGTCCCTGGACGTCCTCCTGTTTACTTTCCTAATGCGCGCTCCTGAGAGCGCACATCGGGGAAGTTCTGTGCTGGCCGTGTCCGTCGGACACAGCCGGTCAAAGATCGCTGTAAACGGCCAATCGCAGCGGCCGTTTACAGCACGATCGGGCTGTCCAATGAGAGATGATCTCATATGTTTGCATATGCAAACATATGAGAACATCTGTCAGCGCGGCTCTGCCTCCTCACACAGACAGCGTGTGAGGAGGGAGAGAGGAACCGCTCCGGTGCACAGTAAGTTAAAAAAGAAAAATAAAGTTATCTGTCCCCGCTGCCATGCTGCCACCTGTCATCAGTACCACCTGTCCCCGCTGTCACCTGTCATCAGTACCACCTGTCCCCAGAGTGCCATCCGTGCCATCTGCCAGTGCCAGCCACCTGTCCCCAGAGTGCCATCCGTGCCATCTGCCAGTGCCAGCCACCTGTCCCCAGTGCCATCTGTCATCAGTGCCATCTGTCATCAGTGCCACCTGTCATCAGTGCCACCTGTCATCAGTGCCACCTGTCATCAGTGCCACCTGTCATCAGTGCCACCTGTCATCAGTGCCACCTGTCATCAGTGCCACCTGTCAAAAGTGCCACCTGTCAAAAGTGCCACCTGTCAAAAGTGCCACCTGTCAAAAGTGCCACCTGTTATCAGTGGCACGTGTCATCAATGCCACGTGTCATCAGTGCGACGTATCGGTGCCATCTGTCAGTGTCACGTGTCATCAGTGCCACGTATCGGTGCCATCTGTCATCAGTGCCATCTCTCATCAGTGCCACGATATCAGTGCCACGTATAAGTGCCATCTGTCAGCAGTGCCACGTATTAGTGCCATCTGTCAGTGTCACGTGTCATCAGTGCCCCGTATTAGTGCCATCTGTCATCAGTGCCACATCAGTGTCACGTGTCATCAGTGCCACATCAGTGTCACGTGTCATCAGTGCCACCTGTCATCAGTGCCACGTCAGTGTCACGTGTCATTGTCCTGGTGCTCCAGGGCCTATAAAAGTGTAATAGGTAGTCAACAATTTAGATGTGTAATTAATGCTCCTAAAACACGTGATGGCGCTCCCTGCATTTTGGGCCTCTCTAAGTGGCCAGGCTGTGGAAAAGTCCCACATATGTGGTATCGTAATACTCAGGAGGAGTAGCAGAATTTATTTTGGGGTGTCATTTGTGGTATACACATGCCATGTGAGAGAAATAACCTATTACAATGACAATTTTGTGGAAAAAAATAAAAAAAGAATTCATTTTGCAAAGAATTGTGGGAAAAAATGACATCAAAAAGCTCACCATGCCTCTTACTAAATACCTTGGAATGTCTACTTTCAAAAAAGGGGTCATTTGGGGGGTATTTGTACTTTCCTGGCTTGTTCGGGTCACAAGAAATGATAGGCCACCAGTGCATCAGATGTGATCAATTTTGTATAATTCGCACCACAGATTGTAGAGTCTGTAGCTTTCACAAAGACCAAATAATTTCCACTAATTTGGGTTATTTTTACCAAAGATATGTAGCAGTATAAATTATGGCCAAAATTTATGAAGAAAAATGAATAATTTGCTAAATTTTATCACAGAAACAAAGAAAAATGCGTTTTTTTTTCAAAATTTTCGGTCTTTTTTCATTTATAGCGCAAAAAATAAAAAACCCAGAGGTGATCAAATACCACCAAAAGAAAGCTCTATTTGTGGGAAAAAAAGGACAAAAAAATCATTTGGGTTCAGTGTTGCATGACTGAGTAATTGTCATTCAAAGTGCGAGAGCACTGAAAGCTGAAAATTGGTCTGGGCAGGAAGGGTGTTGAAGTGCCCAGTAAGCAAGTGGTTAAGTGTATATTGAACTGAGTATTTCCATTTCTCCATGTGACCAATGTCACTGTGACAAAAGGATATAAAAAACAAAAACAAAAAAAAAAAAAAAACAACAACAACATTTTACAGCATTACAGAGAACCGTTTCAAAGAGTGACACCTGTTCCAGTGTGTATTCCCCTTTCTTGGTAGATATTTCTTATTACTTCCTGTGGTATCTTTGGGACAGAAATGAAAGGGCTATCTTCTCAATAGGCACAGACTACAAAAACTAAACTGACAAGCTTTAAACTTTCCCTAGCAAAATTCTAACTAAACAGAAAAGTTATGTCTATACATACAACTTAACATTCCGTTGTGAGGCAATATTTAAAAACGGCTCTAAAAATCATTCCTACTATCCCAAAAGAATTATCCTACCCCCCCCCCCCCCTTATCCCAGTGATCAGTCCATCTCTGAGGCCATTCTTGACAATCTTAAAAGGTTTGACCTGGATCTGTGCCAGGAGCCAACCTAAAGCCTAGTACAGTGTTTCTCAACTCCAGTCCTCAAGGCGCCCCAACAGGTCATGTTTTCAGGATTTCCCTCAGATGAAACAGCTGTGGTAATTACTAAGGCAGTGAAACTGATCAAATCACCTGTGGAAAATAATGGAACGCATGAAAACATGACCTGTTGGGGTGCCTTGAGGACTAAAGTTGAAAAACACTTACTGGACTTGTACTGGAGTTGGTCTGACAGAAGCCAGCCACTCAGCTTTCGAAGGGCATGACCGAATAAAGTCTGTTGATCGGCTTGCAATCAGTGTTCTCAGTCAATTGTGGAGAGCGCTGACCGGAGTATTCTGGTGAGGGAGATGACTGTAGTAAAATAGGATAGTTAGTACAGCGGCTCCTCCTGAGTGGTCAGTTCATTTTAATTTTTTTGGTTGAATGAAAATAAATAAAAATCTACTGCTCTGTACTAGGCTTCACCCTAAAAGCTGGCCATATTACACTAGTATAATTCAATTTTTTTTCCTTCACTTTTATATTCGGTAGTGGGGTCAAACTGACATTTGTTTTCAAAAAGATTGTTAACCCCAAAAAAATAAATCCTGCTCCCTTAAAGCAGGTTATACAGCACAGTGGCTTATGCTGTGTCATTTGGACCCCTCTATCAAATGTACCTGGCTGATCCTGCCTGGCTATACCCTGCCCCCTGTAAACTGATCATGGTGTATCATGGCTGCTGAGCCCTGACACAGTGGTCAGCTTACGTGCCTCCGTCATCTGCAGTCCTGCTATCTGTCTCATCCGATCTTCCCCGCCTCCCTCCCTGCCTGCCTGTCAGCTCCAGGTCCATGCAGCTCTGCTCCTCAGCCCCATCCCACCGCTTTAAAATATGGTTAAAATGACAATCCTCTCTATGCATTAATGTAATGTGCCATTCCATGTGTCTTTCCTCTCTGGCATGACAGGTGCAGCAGACGGGGTCGCCTCTCTCCTCCTCCCCTCCTGGCTGACGTCAGTGGGGGATCCTCGGCCCCGCCTGCTGCAGCTATTGGTCCAAGAGAGGAGAGAGTCAGTAGATCAAATGACCACCGATCAGAGCTCTGAAACAGGTATATTGCAGCAATTTTTTTTTCATAAAGCATAGACACAGGGCACATTACATTAATACATAGAGAGGATTATGTCATTTTAACCTAGTGAGTTAACAAACCCTTTAAGCACAGTTATGAGAAAATTCAAGGGAGCAGGATGAACATTTATCCAACAGTGGATGTATGTGGCTTTCATTCGGAAAGTCCTTTTGTTCCAAAATCGATTGTTGTTAACTGCAAATGAAAATTTGAAGTACTTCCAAATGACAAAGATCAAGTCATCAAATGTACTAAGAATTTCTGTAAAAAAAGTCTACTAGTGTATGACCAGCTTTACAGAACCCCCCTCAGAGGAACCCCATTAATACAGCCATTACAATCTTAAAGCAGTTGTAACAGTTACTGGAGGGGGGGGGGGGATAAGTACTGATTTTTATCAGTGCCTGATCCCACTTCAGCAATCCTCTCCTAGGCAAAGCAGACGTTCCTTGCCCTTGCACTCTCCCGCAACCTCCTTAGTCGGCCCACGCGTCACAGGGGGATGCCGGACCATTCACAAATTGTCAAGCGAGTTCGCACATGCGCAGTGGGGAGCCAGCTATGGTTACTCAAAAAGCCACATTCGGCTCCCATATCCAAAATGGCAGTGCCAGTCACCTGCAGTGGTAAGAACCAGCTACAGTAGACAGCACTAGACCACAGGCTGTGGTAAATACCATTTTTTTTATTTTATTTTTTTTAAAAATCAGCATCTACAGTAAAATTGGCCAGTGGCTTCAATACTGTCTTTGTTTGGGGTCAATGGCTCTGTAATAAAGTATCCAGAAACAGCCAAGCAATAGGCATTTTCAGAAGGAGGTTAAAAGAATTGTCAGACTTTGCATTTTTTTGAAGACTCATGGGATGCATGACATTTTGGCCTAGGCCAGAAATCAGGCTGCTGAAGAAATGTAAAAAAAAAACAAAAAAAAAAACAAAGTTGTAAAAACGTAAATGGAATAAGCCTTCCTTTCTATGCTAGCAGCATAAGGATTAAAAAGAGTTACAGTGTTGGGACCAACACTTCTTATTCCTGCTATATGG
This sequence comes from Lithobates sylvaticus, assembly GCA_028564925.1. Classification (NCBI taxonomy): domain Eukaryota; kingdom Metazoa; phylum Chordata; class Amphibia; order Anura; family Ranidae; genus Lithobates; species Lithobates sylvaticus. The sequence goes on from CM053027.1 coordinate 528,411,368, forward strand.
CTACTGTACCATGTACTTGTATGAGAAAATGTCCTGTTCTCTTTGTAGTGCTTCCTTTGTGTGAAATCCCTGGTGTTCCTGCCAGTCCCTCTGCTTTTCTATTAAAAACTGAGCACACTAAGTGGGAGAGCATATTGTGGTCAGTTCTCTAGCTATGCTGGGAACACAATAAAAAAAGGTATTTATAATGTTTTTTTTATATCTAAAAAATGTTTTGCCTTTCATTGCTATTTTGGATTGTTTCGCAAAGTGATCGTTTACAATCATCTAAACCTCTTCCATACCGGGCCTATTTTGGCACTCCTCTCCTACATGTAAAAATCATCTTTTTTTGCTGGAAAATTACTCAGAACCCCAAACATTATATATGTTTTTTTAGCAGGCATCATAGGGAATAAAATGGCGGTCGTTGCAACTTTTTATGTTGCACGGTATTTGCACAACAATTTTTCAAACGCGTTCTTTTGGGAAAGAAAAAACAGTTTCATGAATAAAAAAAAACAAAAAACAGTAAGTAAATAGATACCAAACATGTCACGCTTTAAAATTGCGCACACTCGTGGAATGGTGCCAAACTTCAGTACTTAAAAATCTCCATATGCGGAGCTTTAACATTTTTTACAGGTTACCAGTTTAGAGTTACAGAGGAGGTCTAGTGCTAGAATTGTTGCTCTCACACATGCAGCGATACCTCACATGTGTGGTTTGAACGGCGTTTACATATGTGGGCGGAACTTACATGTGTGTTAGCTTCTGTGCGCAGGGACACTTTAAAATTAGATTTTTTTTTTTATTATTGTTTATTTTACTTACATTTTTTTATTTAGACACTTTCTCTCCAAATTATTTTTTTGGATCACTTTTATTCCTATTACAAGGAATGTAAACATCCCTTGTAATAGGAATGGTGCGCGACAGGTCCTCTTTATGGAGAGATGTGGGGTCTATAAGACCCCACATCTCTGCTCCAGGCTGCAAAGCATCAGATCAAAAAAGTAAAGATTTAACAAATCCCATGCTTTCCAGCTGCGATCACGGCTTTGTTTACAACTGCAGCCCGGACATGATGTCAAAGTCACGCCCAGGCCTCCGATAGTCAGACAGCCCGGAGAAGCACCGAAGGGCGGTGGAAGGGGGGCGGTGTCACAGCCTGTAAAAAGATCAAAGCAGTGGAACAGTCGCTATGATCGATCCTATGGTGCACAGAATCGCCAGGTCTAAAAGATGATATCTGAATGATGCCTGTAGCTGCAGGCATCATTCAAATATCCCCACTGAAAGTCAAAGATGTCCTTGAGCTGGAAGTAGTTAAAACAGAGCTCCACCCAAAAGGGGAAGCTTTGCTTATCTACTTCCTCCCCCCCCTCCGGTGCCACATTTGGCACCTTTCGACAGGTACTTATCCCAACTTCCGGGAGCCTTGACTGTGGTGAGATACGTTGAGGTCCCTCGGAAGTTCAACCCCCCCCTCCTCCTTTCCCCACCGCTGAGCCATTCATAAAGTGCAGCGTGCTTTGTGCATACTCTGCCGGTTTCCCTTACCACAAATGGCAGTGGCAACACCCGAGAACCAATGGAAACATTGGCGGGGGTGCTGGCATCGCTGGATTCCAGGACAGGCAAGTGTCCGAATATTAAAAGTCAGTAGCAGCATTTTAAGCTGCTGACCTAATTTTTCGGTGGTGGCGGGGGGCGTAACTCCACTTTAAATGTTGGTGGACAGAGTTTAGTTTCACTTTAAAACTAGAATTCTTCTTAAAAACTGAACTGCAGCAGAATTGCTAAAAAAAATAAAAAAAAATAAAATAAAATACAGTTATAGTACACACGTGAACTTTTCCACGTGACGACGATTTGTAATTCTGTTTAGCCACTTGTTCAAAGGCATCACCAAGGAAGATGAAGGATAAAGCTTCCCATGTTCTCCAGCCTGCTCACTGGACAATGGATATCACAAAAAAAGTGGAAGATCTGACACCCCCCCCCCCCCTCCCCACCGGTGCCGCATTTTGGCACCTTTCAGGGGGGAGCAGTCCCCGCCTCCACTTCCAAGAGATCACTTGGAAGTTACGCCCCCTCTACCTTCCCCTGGAAACATTGGCTGGGGTGCCGACATTGCTGGATTCCAGGACAGGTAAGTGTCCTAAAATTAAAAGTCAGCAGCTACAGTATGTGTAGCTGCTAAGTTTAAATATTTTGCAAAAAAGATGACCGCGTCATTGTTAGACTGAACTCTTGTGTACAGGGGGTTTAAAGGGAAGTTATTCCTACTGTATTGATTAGTATTGTAACTGTACTGTCCTCATTGTAAAGCGCTGTGCACACTGTTGGCGCTATACAATTCCTGTATTATAATAATTTAAAAAAAATTTGGTAACTGTTTCCAAATACACTTAACAAATTTTGAAGACATGCATAACTGAACCCATGAATCAGATCTGTAAATATATTAGGCTTGAGCTAAACATTCATATTCTTGTAGCTATGTTGACCACCCAGTGTATTCTGCTGTTTCAGGCACTCTCCTTACAAAATGTAATAGAACTGCCTGGAAAACTTGACAGTATGCAGCAGCTTGATGCTGCCACTGGGTGTCAGAAGATTGATGCTTTTCACTGATGGAATTAAGGCAATGACAGGTCTATAGATATAGCAGTGAGCATTACCAAAGCAAGCAAGAGAATTCCCCACACAAATGCTCTTCATTGTACGTAAGAGCAGCAATCTTTAACACTGTACATCAGCCTTGGTTTATACAAGTTTGTCCAGTGGTGTCTAGGACAAATTATAGATACTACTACTCTGGCTATGCAAGTCCAATTATTAAGACCGATTGGAATGAGGAGCTTCTTTTTAAAAAAGGACATGTTGATCTCTACTGAAAAGCACAATATGCTGGCTCATAAGGGTATAACATAGTATGCTAAACCTACCTTCCGCCAGTCCCGTCTTTCAGTGTCACAGCCGCTGAGCTCATCAGAGAGAACAGGAGAGAGTTCACACTGTGCATAAAACAGGACAGTGCAAGAAACTGGCAAGAATGGCTTAAAAATCGAAGAGCCTCTAATTATTTAAAAGGTTGTGATGTATAATACCAGGTTGGATACTACCGATTTATTCTTATTGTATCGGTCACCTTTATAAAGAGTGGAATTGGATCAGTCTACAGTTAGCTTGGATCAAAAGCACACTATATAAACTTATTTCACTTATAAATTTACGGTTGTTTGTTGTTACATAAGGTTAACCATAACATACTTACTGTAACTAAGAATGTTCACACTCCTTGGATTGCTCTTTATAAAGCTAATAAAAATGTAAAGTTAAAAAAAAAAAAAAAAAAAAAAAAAAAAAAAAAAAGGACAGTGCTCCCTTCTGTAGCACTAGGGGGCGCTGGTGCCAACGGCTGCTCTGTCCCTCCAGTAACTCAGAATGGAGCCAACACAGGTTGTAGAATGATTTTATGAAGGCTTTTTTTTTTTTTTTTTAATGAGGTTTTGGCCTACATTTTGAACTGAAAGAGGTTTAGTGCATTCCATTGCTATACCCATAGGTGACAGCATAAGTTTTTTTTGTTGGGCTTAGCAGAAATCATTTAATCTTTTAGCATATGCCACCAAAACTATACTATCAGTTCTTATGCGCGTTTTTGCTGTAGGACCAATGGAAAGATGTCAACAGGAAACACTAGCTATTTTCCAAGGGACAAGTCATCATAAATGTATTATGGCAAAATATAACTCAATATTAGGAAGACCAGGAACCACCTGCATCTTCAGTGTCAGAATACTGACTTCTCTATAACCACTTGATCTTGAGGATGCTATACGGCACTGCGCTACTTTAACTGACAATTGCGTGGTCATGCAAAGCTGTATACATATACAATTTTTTTGTCCTTTTATCCCACAAATAGAGCTTTCCTTTTGTGGTTTTTGATCACCACTGGGTTTTTATTTTTTGCACTATAAAACACAAAAAAAAAAAAAATACCATAATATATACACACATATATACACACACACACACATACACACATACATATACACACACCTTTTTTTACTTTCTGCCTTTCTGCTATAAAACATATCCAATAATAATTTTTTTTTTTAAATCTCTTTTTTTCATAAATTTCGGCCAATACAGTATATGCCTCTGCCTCTAGGAGTCATGCCTGCAATTGTCAGGGAATTGCAATGTCTCATGGGACTTGTAGTTTCACCACAGCTGGAGGACCGAGGTTGCCTACCCCTGATCTAGGGCGATCAAAGGGTTAAATGTGTGCCTCAGTGTTCTTGTGTACTGTGCGTGTTGTTTTTACTAAGGGATCCATGACATCCCCGTAGTCAGGACGGAGCTCTGCATTATTTACATATGCAGACCTCTGTCCAGCCTCTCTTTGACGATCGGTGGGTGCCGGTGGACATCCATTGGCCGGCACCCGCTGATCGGCTTCTGCTGTGACTAATCACAGAAGCAGCACGCCCCCTATGCAGGGTAAATCTGCTATGGGGCAGTCTTTTTGGTTTTAGAAAGAAGGGAGAGGGATTAGATCACCTCTCAGTTTCTCACTGCTGTCTGTTTCTGTTAGAAAGATTTCCTCCTTTCTATTCGTCTTGGGTACCATTATCACCTTAAGTGAAAGTAAAAAAAAAATTAAACATTTTGGGTTGTTACCAGAACAGGAATAGAGGGGAAACCCTCAAATGAGCACACTTGATCTGGTGATTATCAGGGATTCCCTCTAACATTTCACAGTATGTATAATGGAGATCAAACATCAACTGAAACACATAGGACATATATATACACACACCAGTGGATTTGACAACTTCTTTGCTTTAAAAAGGGATTTCCTGACACGTTCTGTTTTGGCTATGGGGGAAGGAAGTAAAGGACAATCTTTCCAATGACGTACAAAAAATAAATAATAAAATTATAGCCCCACCTTACTCTATCCAAATAAAATAAAGTTTTGCCTTTAGTTTACTTTAAAATTTTATTTTTAACATGTTAAATATAAGATGATGCTTTATATCTGTATTTTTAATATACACACACACACACACACACACACACACACACTCTCCTTGTTTTACGAATAAACATATAAAACATGACAAAGGTTTCCCAGAGCACAATCAGTTTTCTAAGGAGAGCACAGCAGAACAACCTAACATGAACCCAATTCATAAAGCATATGCAAAACTTATGGCTATGAAAGAGATCTTCACTAAATTTCTAAATGCACCACTTTTACATTGTGTCACATTAAATGCATCAAAATCAATTCTGTCACATTGAATGCTACAAATTCAAAATTAAATACTGATAGTTCGATCTTACAAATTCATGTACAAGTTCTAGACAGGTACATTAACTTGGCACATGCTGCACCACTTTTAGAACATGATAAATGTTTGCAAAATCTGGTAGAACTATATTAGCTATGCTGGAATCATTCAACCATTAGCTTATTGTTCCTAAATGTTTCAGCTGATCATCATCTATAAACAATATACAATTGTATAAGGCAACACTTCTTACTGCTGGTATACTTGGTAAATAGAGAGCAATGTTTCAGTCAGGCTACATTCACACCTCTTTAAAGTGGTTGTAAACCCTAACAATCCACTTTTTTCTACAGGTAAGCCTATAATAAGGCTTACCTGTAGCTACCCCGGATATCTCCCCTAAGCCTGCACGGTTTAGGAGATATCCCCTGCATCTGCCGAGTGTGCCGTTACCTACAGTTCTTGCGACGTCATTGCGGCTCCCGCGATTCACAGCGCCGGAGCCGCGATACCCGGAAGTAACTCCGGGGAGTAATGTCGCTGGCCGGTGCTGTGTATTGTCACCGCAGCGGGGGGCTTCGATCTCAGGTGAGTAGTGTCTTGCAGGTCTTTTTTTTCCCCCCATGTGGGTATAGATAGAAAGAAAAAGAAAGAAAGAATCTAAATGCTAGTGCAGACCTGTTTGTCTACACTAGGTGTTGCTCCAGGACAGTCATTTTAGTCCTTGCCCCACTTACCCAAAACAGTATGCAGCAAGTCAAATGTGCTGACACCTCATTATCTAGGGTTGGGAATTATGCAGTGAAAAAAGATCAGGAAGACCTTTCCAGTTCCAGTAACAGCAACTTGCATATTTTTACCCCCACAGGTCCAGATTCAGTTTAAGAAATGCCACCATTACTGCATTGCAATAAAAAATACTTTTCCTTAAATATGAAGCAATAATAGGAGAGTGGCAATAGGGGGCAAGCCTAAAGTTGGCAAGACAAACTCAAAACAAAAACCAAGTGCTGATTGTAGTAATTAAAATAGTAGGTGGCTGCAATACAGCCGATAATGTGCACTCTTCAGCTGGATATACACATTTTTTTTTTCATTCAACCAGAGGGTTAAACACTATATATGGCCTTTTTTTTAGCTGGATCTTGAGGGAAAGCAGTGGTAAGGGATGCTGAAGGATCTATTGATGCTGGTTGCTAGGGGATCTATAGTTGCTGGAGCGATAACCATTATTGCTGGGGGTGGGTGTTATGTTGCAGAAGGGTCGATCAATGCTGTTGAGGGAGGAGTTTATTGCTGGCTGCTGGAGGGTCTTGATGCTGGCTGTTGGGAATCTTTGTTGCTGGGGGTCCATTGTTGCTGGGATGGATCCATTTTACTGCTTTTCTTGTTATCATTAACAAATTCCATACACATTAGTAGGCACCACAAAATGATACTTGGTTCTATATTCTCTAAAAGGGGTGGTACTGGGAGGTGGGTTGGGGTGGAACCAAGGGATGGCGCTCAGAGGTGGGTATCGGGCGGACACTAGTGGTGACTTGAAAGGAGGGGAGGGGGGTTCTGCACCTATTCCCTGGCATATGTCTATATATTTGTAATATCTGTTTCTGGGTATAAGTGGTAGATACTATCAGTTTTTTTAAACAAAATTAGATAAGTTATTAGCACAGGGTTCTTTGGTTTTGAGAAGAAGTATATTCACCTCTCACGCAGCCAGAATCTCCTTACCTTCCCTAGAGGGCAGCAGCCTCTCTGCTTTTCAACATTCATTTATGTGGTTTCTTCCTCTGACCCCATCTTCATTGCTAATTCCTGTAGTAACACTAGGGGAAGCAACGACCATGCACAGTGGGGAAACAAAGACATACAACATTTCTAGAGGAAGCTTAGGATGCATGGCCACTGGAGAGGTGAGTATACTGCCTATTTCACTGCAGGGGAGTGCTGTTATGCGTTTAAAGAGCTGACAAGATCTCTTAAGTAGGGAAGCAAACCTGTGCTGAAAGCCATACACAGGATTGAAAAAAGTATACTGATCAGGTAAATCAGACTTCCTTTGCCACATACCTGTTCTCACCAATTCTGAAAAAAAGGAAGTCACTGGATTAGCATAACAGCCAGTGCTCTATGCATGGGAAGGTTGGCAACCAGAGCCTGCATATTCCTCTCGGCACAGGCTTCTTTAACAAGTAGGCTCTCATGAGCAGGGCCCTCCTAATGGAATTGTATTTAACGGTCTCCCTTTATAATGTAAAGCTCTGCACAAACTGCTGGGAGTTATATAAATCCTCAATGATAATATAATAACATTAATATATAATGCGATTTTAAAGTTTACATGTGTAGGTCTGAAGAAAATAGGAGGTTGGTGTAAATTTTGGGCAAAATTTGCAGATTCTAGGATGCCCAAGAGTCAGCTATATCCCAATTGTTTTAGTGTTGTAGTAGCACACCATTTCTCAGAAGTCATCAGTACAAAGAGGTAAACCATAACATATAGAAAAAGCAGTAATTATACCGCAAATGACATGACTAATCTGTGATCTCTGGACCTTTGGTAATGTTATTGTACAGTCAGCTCCTGCGCTGCTACTAGACAAACTACTATGCTGGATAAAAAGCAAAGGCTCAGTTAGGTAACATGGAATCTCATGACTAGGAAATTTGTTCTGAAAAAACAAAAATGATGGGGATGAAGCAGGAAAGTACCATGCTGCCCATCAGCCTAAATGAGTGAGGAAAGAGGTGGCAAGGTGCCGATATCACTGGAGGGTTCCTGCACGCTTTAGGTAATGGCACACAGCACGGTGGTATAATAGCTGACATTTTAATGACGATCAGAACAAAAGTTTACAGTTAGTGTTAGATACATTAAGGATGTTGGCAGCAGAGCAATAATGAAAGCGATAAGAGACAATGATTAGTAATGCACCGCTACTGGTATCGGTGCCGATACTAGGCATTTGTGCGAGCATCGGTATTCGCAAAAATGCTCCAACACGGAAAACCGATACCGAAAGTGACGTCAGCTGGGGACTGGACCCCTTCTCCTCCCCTCTGGCAGTGGGGTTCGAAGCCGTACGTGCCCGACGGTGCCATGACAGGGGGTGAGAAACTCCTCAGCACAGTGGGAACAGTGACAGCTGGCCATACTGACACTCCTGCTCCCGGCTGTCTTATTATGCAGCACTGCCGCGATCCTCTCCTGCCTCTGATAGAATACCTATGAATTAGGGATTAATTAGAGCGGAGACTGCGAGTCAGGCCTTCTCGTCCACATCAGTGCCTGACTGCACAAATGTGCTTCTGGAAGAATGATCAAACATTCCCATAGACACACTCCTAAACCTTGTGGACAGCCTTCCCAGAAGCATTGAAGCGATTATAGCTGCAAAGGGTGGGCCAACTCAATGCTGAACCCTACGGACTAAAAATTGGGATGCAATTAAAGTTCATGTGCGTGTAAAGGCAGGCGTCCCAATAACTTTGCTAATATAGTACACGTTCACAACAGAAACAAAAACTATAGTTGGGTTAGATCAAAAAGAGTCTTATTTGTCTTTCCAATTCATCCCCTCTGCATCAGAAAGTTCCCATTGATGGCAGAAGTGTGGAAACAGCAGCGCCTCTACATCAGTCTGGCATGTCTCTGCCATCTCAGCAATCAACTGGTTGTAGGAGCTTTACTAAATTTGTAGAGCCCTGCTGGCCAGCCGAAAGCCCTTCAGCACTAACCGTGGGGCCGGTAGGCAGTAGTCCGTTTTTCTGCCTACTCAAACCCATAAATAAAAATACTCTTTGGACTGGCATCTAGTACGCAACAGGTTTGGTTTATTCCTTTCACAATATCTTAATCTTTATCTCTGCTGTCCATCCCTTTTCTCTTTTTATGCTTTTATAATGCAGAGAGAAATATCACATGTGGCCTAAGTAATTTTCAGGGGGCTGTAGGGAGCACAAATGTGGAAGCATTCATTTGTAAAGAGGCTGCAATAGTAGTGATCTCCAGCAGTCTCATGTAATCTGCCTCCAAGTCTGACTCTTTTGGAGCATGTCCTTGGTCTCCAACGACTCCCAAATCAGGTTTACAGTGTCTGACAATCTCTTGTTGTATAGCTGTAGAATCTAAAGCTCTCTTGTAGCAGGTCTGTAGTCCATTTATGCCCATCTCCTTTTCTATGCCTGCATAGCCCTGTACCTGAACTTGTCTCCCTAAAGATAGATCAGCCATTTTTGAGCATTTCACTTTCCTGTATATGATATTCCTGTTATATTACAATATGCAAAATACAACTAGGGAAGCCAGACTCCCACCACCTGAAACATGAAAAGTAAGACGCCAAAGGTATCCAGGATTTTGTCACAGGAGTCCCTGAAAGATAAAAGTTTTTGGTGGACTGACCACAATAGGATTCGTTTTTTTATGTCTCGAGATAAGAGTCTGCAAAAGGACGACAACCTAAATGTGGCGAAGCTCATTCCATTAATATATTTATTCAGCTACCAGAAGGGTTTTTTTTTATTTTTTATTTTAAGGCCAGAACTACTGTAAACATTTAGTCTGGGCTGAAGGGTTAAACCAGCTGTCTAAGCGATATCTATATTTGTAACTGCATTCTTATAATATAACCAGTGAAATTTTCCAAGCCACGCTGTCCTCTGAGGTCTAGCAGCCTATCAGCTTGTATAGTAACAGGAATCTCTCACTGATGCGTAGATCTGAGAGACCTCAGAGGACAGCAACATGGGAAATCTCAAAAGTATCTGAGACGCACGTTTTACATTCCATTTATATCAGAATCAAGCAACTTAACAGAAAACTCTTATCACAGAAAAGACAGGTCAAGGTACAGAGATTCTACTTTCCTCTAAGCAGCCAGGTCATCTATGTATCTATGTTTATAAGCCAGGGATCTAAGGGCACCTATACCATGAGATAACAGTTGCCTAGTCCAGCAATTTCCAGTTGGATTAAGTGGGAATCTGTCCATGGTATAAAAAAAAAAGGCACGCTTAACAAACCGATCTTAGTGCAGGGGGCAGGTATAGTGAATGGGCATTTAGCTACAAAAAATTGATTTTCAATTCCAGTCACAAGAACCTGTCTACCTTCAAACCAAATGTACAAAAAGAAAAAAAAAAAAAAAAAACTGCCATGAGCTGGGCTTTTAAAGGAATCACTCAGAAACTGTACCAACTGCTTTGCTAGGCAAAAGCAGGCATGGTAAGGGTCTGATACATAACTTCAGCATGCTTTGTAGCTTCTAGGACCAGAAAGGATGAAGTACACACATAAAAACTTTGCCCACGTTAGACGTTGCATCCTGCAATGCATTAAAAGCTTTTCAGTGGCCTATGGAAAGTTGCCTTTATTGCATAGTGGACTATGGGGACTGGAGTGGTGGTAAAGCAGTGATTACTTATATACCGCCATCTTTCTGACTTGGGTTTTTAAAGCATTTATTAAACCCTGCTTTTTGCTATGAAGAAAATGTGAAGACAATGTAACACTGCATCTGTGTAATCATCCTATAATCCAGCTTCCCACAGCAAGAACAAAACAATTTCCATTGGAAACATACAATAATTTAAAATCTGCATGGTCATACTGGGGAAAAACTATTCGGATCAAGTGTATTATCCTCCCAGTGACCCAATAAGATTTAATTATTTAAAGGAGGTGGCGTGAAAACTATATTTTTTCACAATGGCCTTAGTTACATATTTCTTTACAGAAGATCTATGGATATTTACATGGCCTTTAATTGCTGTGGTTGACAGTTGGTCAGTTCCTATGGACATACGCAGTAATGGACACCATGCACTAAGGCAGTGATGGCGAACTTTGGCACCCCAGATGTTTTGGAACTACATTTTCCATGATGCTCGGCTACACTGCAGAGTGCATGAGCATCATGGTTAATGTAGTTCCAAAACATCTGGGTGCCAAGGTTCGCCATCACTGCACTAGGGTATATAGGGTTGATCATTTCAACAAAAGTCCATTTTATAATGCCCATTTTAATAATTTGTCTTTCAATCATTTTCTCTGATCATTGCTTTCTGCAAGGTTGTTATACACTAAAACACTTTCCAGCAGATACTTAAAAGGTACACGCAAATCAAAAAAATGAAAACGTGGCGTGCTCTGTCAAGTTTGCGTGTAGTCATTTACAAGGACCTGGTTGTAGTCAAATATAAGACCACTTGTACACAGTACCAACATTCAAGCATCAAAGTTTCTGGGCATAATTTCAGGCATTTGTGTTTACACGTATTTGCACCTATGTGCATTTGTGAATACAATACATTCTTAAATAAAAATATGTGAAAATTCCAAATGCATGGGCATATATGCATATTTTGCCCAAAATACTGTCAGGAAAAGCAGATTTTTCTTTTGCTGTATATTAGATACGTAAAAAAATAAATACAAAAAAAAAAAAAAGAAGTTGTACTGAGCTTTTTCAAGATGCAGTGTGCAAGAGATCTGTATCTTGCCTCTGTGATCCCCACATTGGGCTAAAAGTAATTGTAAGTAAGCAGTTACCTTAGGCTGCATTCACACATGCAAATATCTCGGAATCCAATTCGTATGACAGGAGACTGTGACCGGCTCTCAATGGAGCCGGTTCACACAGCTCCGAGGTGGCCGTGGTCCACACTGGAAAAGGATCCTGTTAGTCTTTGGCTCTGTTTCAGGTGCGAATTCAGGCAAAAATTCTGACCCGTTTCGCACCTGAAACGGAGAACAGGGACGCAACTAGTGTGTACACAGCCTTAGATCTTCCATGTAAGCTGTGACCAGAAGTGTGGCTCACATTTATATTGAACAGTAATGCCCAGATTGTATCTAAAAATATCTAATTAGCCTGTCTACAAAATAAAGAACAGCAGAAAAATATTCAAAATCAATGCACACCTTTTATTTTGCAATTGGCTCTTCTTAGTATAATTGCAACATAAAGAGGAATACATTTTCTGCTGCCTCCAAGGTTCTGATAGACTTCTTTACTTACACCTTGTACACAACTATGACATAAGAATCACAAGACAAACTTTGTGACTTCTTCGGAAGAGCAAATTACTGGGCAAAAAGCGGGCATTCTTGCAGCACCTGCTCTTGATAATCTGATGTCCAAACGTACATTGCCCTACTGTTTTCACAAACATGAGCAAACACAGATGAGCCTTAAGAAGCAAAGGTTGTACACTTATTTATTTTATAACCTTTGAACTTTCACACACATACAAACACACGCTAGTGCAATGACCTCGTAAGGGTGTGCTTCAGAAAAGACAAAGCAATACAAAATCCAGCCCAGGTGAAAGAAATAAGACATTTTGGCAGAGTGGAATACACCAACCCAACAGAATATGGGACCCCAGCTGATAGATACCAACATTTCCCAGTCAGCTCTATTCAAATGTTTGTGTCATCTTTTACTGTCTCAAGCTACTGTTCTACACTGTATTATCTTTTAGCACCTCATGCAGACAGCTTTATTAACACCAATTCCAATTTGAAGGTAAAGAAACTGATTTACATACTGACCAACAGCTCCAACATACACAACACTGCAATATAAAAACAGACCCAGTGAATAATTAGTGCTGAACTCGTCAAGTATAAAGGTCAAATACATTTTAGATTTGTATTTCTACTTCTCCAGTCTTGAAATGAACATAGCTCTGTCAGTTAGTACAGTCAAGTTGGCAACGTGGTAAAGTCACTGCTTTAACCCCTTTTCGGACGCTAGCGGGGGGGGGGGGGGGTTTAAAACCGCCCCACTAGTGGCAGAATAGCGCAGCTAAAACGACGGTAAAGCGGCGTTAAAAATAGCGCTGCTTTAGCGCCGACGCCCGGGGACAGCTCGGTGTGAAAGCCCTCTTACATACAGGACAGAATAAGTGGCGTGTCAGCTGGTAACATTCAAGGCTGACAATGAATGAAAGTAGCTGGCAGTCAATACACACTAATACACAATGCCTTCTCTGTAGGTCCGGCTCCTGAGAACTCAGAGGGAGGCACCAGTAGAAGTGCAGAGAGCAGGAGGAGGGGGACTTCCAAAGGCAGCGCTGATCACAGACTGTGGGGGGGAGCACGAGCACATGGCTGGATAAGGAGGTTAGATGCGATGAGGAGTCTGTGTAAGTCAGCAGTAGGATGCAGAGTACGGGGGGGGGCTTTTGGACAGAGATCCAACATTGTGTGTGTGTGTGTGTGTGTGTATATAAGGCAGAGCAGTATGATCTGGGGGGGGGGGGGGGGCAGACCCGGTCGTGAAGCCGAAAAGCAACACTGCTGGGTTCCCTTACTCGCAATGGCGGCGGCAGAACCCGACCAGCCGATGGAGACATCAGCTGTGGTGCATACATCGCTCCAGGACAGGTATGTGTCCTAATGTTAAATGTCAGCAGCTACAGTATGTATAGCCGCTGACTTCAATTTTTAAAGGGGAGCTCTTATGCAGCCGAGAACAGAGGGAATGTGAGCGTTTTTTTTTTTTTTTTTTTTTTTTTTTTTTAATATCTATACAAATGTTTTGCCTTTCATTTTGATTTTAAACTGAATGGGTTGTTTTACAATCACTTTAATGAAGACAACTTATTCCTCGTCTCCAAACTAGTTTCAAGCCAAAGCATCATCATCACAGCCAGGTAGTTAGCATAGAAATAAGAAATTCATTTTACTTTTTCATTAGAATATTCCCTGTAACATAGAAAATCTACACTTTGAGTTCAGGTCTACTTTCAGCCAGAAATGTAACAATGGAATAATATACAGAATAAAGAGCACATGCATTGGTGGCACCCTCCATTACTTATGGCACATCAGACTTCAATAGCATCTGTTGTGAAGTCATATAAGGTTGCACTGTGTTTCCCAGGCGTCCTTATCTGTGGCCATGTGTCTGAATCTCTCTCCACAGCAAGAACACTTAAACAATGAGAATTTGACTTCTGGCTATAGTGAGGTTTTCTTGAGTAGAAAATAAAAATTTGGCAGGCACTAATAATCAAATACCACCTAATACACATCTGTAGTATATGTATGGAAAAAAGAAAAGTCCAAAATAAGAGCTGGTACTGACAAGGCCGGCATTAATCAGAAACACTGAAGGCTTCCAATGCACATAAGCCTCGGAGCTGTCTTATGAATGCAGGTCAGACAATACCTCACTAGGCAGATCCGGTTTCCTTTTGACTAAATGAGAAAGAATGCTAATAATTAGCCACCCAAGTGGCAGAAATTTCACAAGATTTTTTTTTTTTTTTCATACTCCATGGCTTCAATTGTTGTGGGATTTAGAATGACTTTTTCAAAACGGATTTGAAATGTTGGCTGAACCTCACTAGTAGATTGATATGTTTTATAAAATAATATCGTGAGTTTCTTTTCTAAAATGAGCAAAGATAAGGCGAGTTAACAGCTAGGAATCCCTTTCCAGTCATTGGGGTAGAAATTCCATTAGCCCAGTCCATGAGGACCTGTCAAGTAATTAGTCCGTATAACTGGGTCAAACACTAATTCAGAAATATTAATTTACACTGGGAGGTCCACAGAGTGTTAGCAGCCACTACCATGCCTGCCAGGTTAGCTGGCAAATACACAGATAGTATCTGTCAAGGTCTCTCTGGTAAGGTCTTGGCTTGACTGCCTTTGATAACTCAACATTTCTTGTGTGAAAATTAGGCACGGCAGTCATATACATAAAAAGCACGTTTATCTAAATAAAAAAACTCCACTAAATAAGAAACTGGGCAAAAAGTGAGCCACTGCTCTTATGCCCCATACACACGGTCGGATTTTCCGACGGAAAATGTCCTATCGGACAATGTTGTCGGAAATTACGACTGTGTGTAGGCTCCATCGGACTTTTTCCGTCGGATTTTCCGATGGACAAAGTTTTATCTCCTGCTCTCAAATTTTCCGACAACAAAGTCCTATCGCACTTTTTCCGATCGTGTGTAGCGAATTCGACGGACAAAGTGCCACGCATGCTCAGATCACATTACAAGACCAAAGCTATTGGCTACTAGCCTCTACGTAGTCCCGTCGTACGCAACGAACATAACCACGTTCAGGATGATCGGATTTTCCAAAAACTTTGTCCGACCGTGTGTATGCAACACCAGAGTCAGACAAAATCTGTTGGAAAAAATTTGACGGATTTTGTGGTCGGAATTTCCGACAGTGTGTACGGGGCATTAGTGGTCAAGCTGATTACATGCCTAAAGTCCAAAATGTAATTTGAATAGTGCATGAATTACCTTCCTCATCAGTCTTGGTTCCAATCACCTCTTCCTAAGCCATCCTACAGTGTAATGGATCAAAGTCAGGTTCCTCTAGGATTAAAGCCAACTTCCTGCCCTGGGGATTGGGCACGGTTTACCTCACCGCACATGTGAGTTCATCTGCCTCTGCAGCCTACGAGGACCTGTCCCCCTGAAAGTGTCACCTACAACAATAGGAGGCATCTGCATCACACAGGCAGTTATGTGGACACCAAAAGAAGGACCCCAAAGAAGTGAACACAAGTTTAGTTGTGCTTTAAACCCTATGGTTGAACAAAAACACGCAGTAATCTATGGGCTGCCTAAAGCTTCATTCACACCTGGTCGTGGCGGAATCGTTTTAAATCGCTGCAAAAAAAAAAAAAAAAAAGGACATGTTTGCAGTGCCATTACTTCTAATGGCACCCCAATCACACTGACTGTTGCACGGCAAATTGCAACATGCTACCCAAAAAAAATAAAAGATAAATAAAAAAGTTATGTGCCTTTGAGTGACAAGCGCAGCACGTCCCGATTGCAGGGCGATCTACCACATGACAATCATGGCAAAATTGCGGCACAATTGGGGTGCCATTAAAAATTAATTGCATCGTAAAAGCGATTTGAAATCATGGGCAGAATCGTGGCGATTTCGCCTGCGATCAGGTGTGAATGGAGCCTTAAGCTGCCCATAGATTAGTCCATATTTTTGTGTGTGAATGGAGATGAAAG